>OU343225.1:106168476-106204672 GCA_910596185.1 Chrysanthemum makinoi | reverse complement strand
GATCGTCGATATCTTGGATAGGAGTATTACTGAGATAGAAATTCGTGATGCTGTTTGGGCATGTGGTACGAACAAATCTCCTGGTCCTGACGGTTATACCTTTGAATTATTTAGACGTCACTAGAAGTTCATTGGTCCTGACCTCTGTGCTGCTTTTGTTTGTTTCTTTGATACTGGTTTTTTTCCTACAGGCTGCAACGCAACATTTATTGCTTTAATTCCTAAAATTACTGATGCGAAATATGTTAATGATTTCAGACCCATAAGTCTGATTGGAAGTGTTTACAAAGTTATTACCAAGATCCTCGCTATTCGGTTGTCCACGGTAATCTCAGATTTGGTTTCAGGTACTCAATCAGATTTTGTCGCGAATAGACAAATTTTAGATGGGCCTTTCATTTTGAATGAAGTGCTTGATTGGTGCAAACGTAAAAAGAATCAAGCTCTTATTTTTAAAGTAGACTTTGCCAAGGCTTATGATTCTCGCTCGTTGGGATTTTCTCGCTGATGTCTTACATGCTTTTGGTTTTGGTCCTAATTTGTAAATGGATCCGTGGTACCTTCAGCTCGCCATGGCTTCGATTCTCATTAACGGAAGCCCTACATCCAATTTCCGCTCTTTGTGGCCTTAAACAAGGAGACCTCCGGGCCATATTTATTTATTCTAGTGATGGAGTCTCTTCATATATCCGTTCAATGCTGTTAGGAAGGAGTTTTAAAGGTCTTCGTGATCGATGTATTGACGCATCTCTCATCTTTTATGCCGATGACGCTTTGTCCTAAGATAACCTTGTTAACCTTGTAAAAATTCTCAATTGCTTCACTTACGCCCTGATTGAAGATTAACCTTTCTAAAAGCTATGGGTGTTGGTGCATGTGGACGTTGTTTTGCATGGTGCTTCGGCTATTCGTTGTGATGTTCTCCATACCCCTTTTAAGTATCTTGGTGTTACAAATGGGGATAAAATGACCAATTCTCGCGTGGTCCTATACTATACGTAAGATCCAAGAGCGCATTCAAATGGAAGAGTAAACTCTTCGATCGGGTGGTAGATTGACTCTAGAAATCGTTCTTGCACCGCCTCCATATATGCTATGTCGATATATAAAGCTCCCATGGGTGTTTTGAGGGCATTGGAATCGATCCGTAGCAAGTTTTTAATGGTGTCGCATCCTTTGATAATAAGACATCGGCGCGCAAACAAATAAGCAATCACACAAGCCCCACTTGTGAATGGCGGACCGAACCGCCTTAAAACCGCTTAAGCACGAAATCAATGAAGATCGAGGAGTATAGAGTCCCCCGGTCGTTATGTCCCAAATGAGCTATGCAATGGATCAATCAACGATAGTGATCGTGGAAGTTTGAACGAAAAAGGGTTTATGAGATTATGATTGTAACTACAGAAATATCAAACAAACACAAAGGCTAAAATGCAATGCTAAAGGAAATTAAAAAGATAAAACCTATTAAATAAACGCTATCACTATAATTAAAATGATGTTTTTGTTTTTATGTTTTTATAAAACTGAATTTAAAAACTACGTGACGTACAACTAAAAACGTGAAACTAAATCAATATTAACCCTAAAAATATGAAAATGATGTTTTTACAATCCTAATGATAAGAGAAAATTTATGGAAAAAGAAAATTAATTTTATAACTAATTATCTAATTTAAAACTATTTTTAACTATTAATTAATTACCTAAAATACAAGAAAATAGGAAATTAGGCTAGAAAAATAAGATTAAGACTTGGAAAAGTCTAAAATATCAAAATAGACTTTTCAAAACTATTTTTGTATTTTTATGACTATTTTTCTATTTTCTAGGAATTTTAAACTATTAAAAAATAATTAAATCACTAAAAATTACCAAATGAACTATGAAAAATATGGAAAATTACTTTTTTCACTTTTTATATTTATCTAAGCCTAAGAAAAATGAAAACTTATTTTTTTGAACCTTTTCTGAATTTTTTGTATTAATTGCTAATTAAAAATGCTTAAAATCAAGAAAAATGGCAAAACAAATAGAAAAATCAAAGTGGAAACTCTAAAATAATACTAAGAAGCTATGAAAATTGGAAAAACAGTATGTTATGTGGAGAAAGTTGAAACTGATGAATCAAGTGCTTATTGAAATAAGCACTTGATAAGCAAATGATCAAAACAAGCAACCAACTGAAAACAGAAACTATGGAGTACTAAAAGTAACCAAATGAAACTGAAATCAACAAATTACAACAACTGAATAGCACAATATCACAGATTTGATGTATTTGATTCAAGCACTAAAACAGTTTTGGGTGAACTTGTACCCAAACATAAGCACCCAAATAAGCTACAAACTAAAAAACAATTATCAAGACTTAAACTAGACCTAAGTGACCGCTATAACCAAAAGACCGGATGTTAACAAGCTAGGATAAGCTCTGGCAAGCTTGGATAAACTGAGAAAACTCTTAGTGACTACCGAGTTGAGCAGGCACTAGGGCCTTACTTAAAGCCTATGCACAAGCTCACCCAGAGGGCTTGAGCTAAAAACAGTTATGAGAGCTTAAAGACAACCAAGTAAACTACTTATAAACCAAAGATCAGGACCTCAAAAGCTTTAATGAACCCTATGGAGAAGTCTGCAATATCTCACAAAACATGTTTTGACATTTTGACTTTTGAAAATGGTTGTACACTTTGACTAAAATGAAACTTGAATCCACTTTGATGACTGATATTGATGTTTATAAATGAAAAGAACACAATGCAACCTCTGTTTAAGACTTTTAAATCCAAAACAAGGATTTCCCAATCCAAAGTTCCAACAGTTTGTCAATGAGACAGTTTAAGAAATGATTTTGACTTTGGTTGTTTTATAGGTACAAGCTAAGACAGATTAGGGCTCAAATGAGCTAAACAAACCACTAGCAAAGCATCTAGAGATCATCTCTATCATAGTTATATCGCATGCCAAACACACCCTTATAAACTGTTTTACAATCAATTACTAAAATAAAAACTGACCAAGCACAAGTTATGATCAAACTACCTTTAAATAACTAAAATACTACTCTTGAAACAAGTTTTAACTACTGAGTACCACTGAAACATATTAAGCTAAAAATGAACTTGTACTTACATCAGTCCAAAGCCACAATGGCCTGCCAACTATGAAACCAGAGAACACTATCCTATACAAATCAACCCACTAGCTCCATTTCAACCCATTTCCAGTTCTAAATCCAACCCATAATCCTTGCATTATTTTTGCTCTTGTATTGACTTTTGTTGACCGTGTCTCACTTTTGCTTAAAACTTAAACACAAGTTCATAAAAAGCTATGATAAGCTAATATAAACTTGTTTCAACTCATAAATAAGCTCATTGAAGCTTGGGACTTAGAGTTTGAAAATGAAAATTGCAATGAGCTTAAAATTTGAAACTTGCACATAAACTTGAAATTGATGTTGAAATAACTGCACAACAAGTGTTTTTGATTAATACAGTATAACTGAAATTACAACTACAAATTATCTAAAACATGATAATTAAAGAAACGACATACAATTTTATAAAAACTAAAACTAACTATGCCTTGATGCATCCTCTTGGCCTCTTTTATGCTCCAAAGTCTTTCTCTCTCTCACTTATCCGAAGGGATCCCAAAGATCAACCAGCCATTCATTGGCTAAACTTCATCCTCCGCCATTTATGCAATTTGCGCCAATTGCTTTGGATATCCGGGACAGAAAAGGGAAGCATTTAATGCATTGGTGGGGTGTAGTAGGGGGGAGACAATGGGTGAAGTAGGGTGGCTATGGGAGGTTTGAGGAGGGGGGTTGCAGACAACTTTGTCGGGGAAGACAGGTTTTTGGGGGCGGGTTTGTTTATTTTAAATCTTGGTATTGGGTTGGTCGGGTTGTGGGTTTGGACTGGGTAAAACGGTTTGGGCCAGGGTATTTAGTTTGGGCTTGGATATATTAATAGGTCCTACTGTTTGGCTTAGTAACACCAAGGTCCACTTTTGCAATTTCTCAAAACCAAAGGACCAAACATGTAAATGAAATTCAGTGGACCAAACATGTACTTTTCTGAATTTATGATCCAAGGGTTTGTTTTGACAATTTCCAAAAATCCAAGGACTATTATTGCCAATTGTGAAATTCCAAGGATTAGTTTTGAACATTTTTGGATTTTCAGGGACTAAATTGTAATTTCTCAAAACTTTTAGATTTTTCACCAAAGGACTAAATATGACAATTTGTGATTACAAAAGGACCTTTGGTGACTTTTCTTTTGAAATTTGGGCTCAAGGACTATTTTTGACAATTTTATAAACTTGGGGGACTAAAACTGCAATTTTTTGCAAATTTGATATGTTTTTCATCTGATTTTGATATTTTGCATTTAAAACACATAAAACACTGATTTGTGATATTTTGATCATTTTGATGTGTTTCTCGAGTGTTTTCGATGATTTTGCATTTATTTTAGAAAAATGATGAGTATTTAGACACTCATCAATCCCCACACTAAACTATTGCTAGTCCCTAGCAATCTTTTGAGAAAACATAATGGATTTGCATCTCTTTACCAAAAGCCATTACTCGAGTAGCCAAATGTTTCGTTCAAGCAAGAACCATGGTACACCGATAACCATCGATTTAGCAAATCATAAACCATATAACGGATTTGATGTGTCTTTACCGAAGCCGCACTTTCGGACTAGCCAACTCTTAGATAAATTATCAGAATTATCTTTGGTGAGCTGAATACCAATTATGGTTTTTCCACTTCCTTTACCACAAGCCATAACCTTGCGGGCTAGCCAACTCTTCACTTTTAGGATATGGTGAGTTGAATACCATACAATTTTGGGCAAATTGCAAGCCATATAAACGGATTTGAGAAATCTTTACCAAGAGCCGTTTGCTCTCGATTAGCCAATCCTTTTGTTTATTAGACAAGGCGGATCGATAACCAATTGAGTAAGTAAACACACCCTAAAAAAAAAATTTTGGCCAAAAACGGGGGAATTGGGTGGATAATGACATGATAAAATTCGTGAGAATCCCCCCCACACTTAGAAATGAATATTGCCCTCAATATTCAAAGTACCACGGGTTATGCCGAAACAGAGAACGGAAAAGGGAAATACTACGGCCATTATTTAGAAAGAAGATTTTTTTTTTTTTGATATATACACAACATGTGGGGCAACTCCCCCACACTAGGGTGGTAGAAAGTAGAAAGAAGTCAGAAATATGGGTGAAAACCCATATGGCATGCTATTGTTTTTGATTCCCGAGTCGCTAGCTTGACTCGATCCCCGCATTCATTTGTTCATGGGAAAGTAACGTGGACAACCAATCTCGATCGGACTTTCGTTCACAATGTTAATAAACATATGAACATCGGAAAGTTCCACACCGACGAGATATAACCGCGGTATCTGTTAATAGAAGAATCTATAAAGGATGATACCGGGGTCAAAGATGGTGTCCTCATTCCCGAAAGAGAAAAGGAAAAGAGCAACCACACCATCTGTGAAGAATGGAATAAAGACGTACATGAGAATGCAAGTCCATTCCTCAGCCAGCAAATCACCAGATTGACATCTTTAAGCGTAAACTTGAAGCTTAGATGGTGATTGTCAAGAAAAGGTCCGGGAGGGAGGTTGGGAAATGGTTCTTCAATCAACAGGACTTTCGGAGAAAAGGATGTCTCCTCCGGATCCAAGTAGAGTGTTATCAATTCACAGGAATTGACTCATCACTAAGAAATGCATCGACTTCATTCCAAAGTTGTAAATCATCTTCCTCATCGCCAGTGAGAGAAGGAATGGAAGAATTAGTCGGAATAAGACTAGAAGATGATGGATCATTTTTTAGCAATTCATCAATGGGAAGGATGTCTCCCATTGGATCACAAACATCATCATCCAACTTCGGATGAAACTGAAGAGAGTTTGGTTTCATCCACGAGTTAACAATCTCGATGCGACAAACTGAAGCCGGAGGTGGGAGAAGTGGTGTGCTCTTAGAGCTAGCGCTTCCACCACTCCGATGAAGTCTCCGATTCTAGATCATCATCATCATCATCAGAACACTCTTGACTTCCCCTTTGTACAGACTTTCAAACCATTTTTTGAACCGGGGTAATTTTCAAAGTTTTGAGCTCAGCATGTTTTTGAAAACTCCTCTTAACCGTGAAGTTTGAGAGTGTTGCATTGAATCTTCGGATCTTTGGTCAATTGTGGCAACACTGCTTGTATGGAGGTTTGGAGTTCTTGTTGATATTCAATGTGAGCTCTTCGTTGTCAACCCGTATGGTCAACTCTTGACAAACACATCAATCATAGCACGACTCGTTCTTAAGAAAGCTCTCCCTAAGATAAGGGGAACTCTAGGATCTGCATCGAAGTCTACTACAACAAAGTCAACATGAAAGTGAAACTTTCCCACTTTCATCACGACATCCTCGGCTATCCCAAGTGGACGAGTTACGTGCACGGTCCGCTAGCTCGAGTGTCATACTGAGTGGATGAAAGTTCGGAAGAGACAGGTTTCTTCCATAAGAGTGGCATGAGGTTAATGCTAAGCGCCAAGATCGTGGCGAGCATTGAAACATCCCCAAGAAATCACACGGATTAAAACCAGTGGTCTTCAAGCTTTTCGGAAGCTTATTAAGAATGGTCAGCTGAAAGCATTGCTCATTTAAAGGGGTTTTCGCCATCTCAGACAACTTATCTTTGTTGGTGAGTAAGCCTTTAAGTGTGGATGCAAATTTAGGCATTAGAACGAGCATCAACGGCTTATATCAAAGTGAAGTTCATTGAAGATTTGGAAAAATTTTTCCATTTGCTCTTTGTTTTTGTCTTTGAGCTTCTCATCATTCATTCTTGATGGGTAAGGAAGCCGACTAGACTTTTGAGCCGGATGGAAGGTATTTCGCTCGCTCAGATTTTTCTTCGAACTTCGGGTTCCGGACTTAAAGCTTGACTACCGAAGGTGGGACGTGTATGGTACCGTGGGCTTGAATAATGCACCTTGTCCGTTGTCTCCTTGGTAACTTGACTAAATGCCACGGAGGAGGGGGCATTGGAGTCGAAGGTCCATTGTGCGTCTGACCACTACGAGTGGTGACGGCTTTCAACTCGGCATTAGTATTGGGAATAGTATTGCTTGGGAGTCCTCCAGAAGATGGCGAAGCTTTGTTCATATTCATGTTCATGAAACTGCTCATCATATTCTTTAACTCATTTGTCTGCCGAGATAATGTAGTATCAATTTCCCTCTTTAGCTCACCTCTCATGTTATTGATCTGAGTTTGCATTGAACGCATGTTTGACTCGGTCATTTTCATGAAGTCATTTGGCATGGGAGCTTGAGGAGGTTGTTGATAACTTTGATGATTAGGAGCTTGATATGGTTGGTTGAAATTGTTCCGGTTTTGATTGAAATTTTGAGAGTTATTGAAGTTGTGTCCTTGATTCAAAACAAAGCGATTTTGATTGCCATGGTTTTGCACAGAGGAAAACCGGTGGTGTCATACCGCTAGGTGCACCTTGTAGTGAGGTTCGCCTTGTGGTCGGTATTGATTGTGGTTTACCGGGCTACGGAGCTTGGTAAAAGGCAGCATCGGTTGCTTGACAATCATAATACGCGTGTGGACCACTACAAATTTCACACACCTTGTTTATGGCTTTGATTGGTTCCGCTTTTGAATTTCGCTTTTGATTTCCTTTACCTCTTTTATCATACAATGGATCATGTCCGTTAGAGCAGCTAACGGAGCTGCTAACTCGAAGAGTTACTTGGATGTAGAAGCGAGTGTTCGGAACATTGGCTTTGTTTCGAGAAATAGGAACTTTTGATTTACTCTCGCAAATTTCAAGCACATCTTTAGGTCTACGATTCAAGATATTGCCACCGCGGATGCGTCAAAGAATCTTGATCGTTACAGTCAACCCATTATAAAAGATATTGACTTGTTGAAGCTCCGTGAATTCATGATGGGGGCATTTCCTGAGGAGATCTTTGAATCTCCCATGCCTCTCCAAAGTTTTCATCGAAATTTTGACGAAATCCAGAAATTTCATTTTTAAGATTAGTCGTCTTTGATGGAGGAAAGAAATAATTCACAAACTTTTGAACAAGATCCTCCCAAGTTTCGATGGATCGAGGGGGTTCTTTTTCCAGCCAAATCCGGCTGTCCCTCAAGTGAGAACGGAAAAAGCATCAACTTGATTACTTTTTGTGGCACATCCTTGAAATTGATAGTTGAAGTCAACTTGTTAAACCAACGGATGTGTGCATACGGTCTTCTCGGGACCCGGAATTGATTTGTAGACACAAGTTGGATCAAATGTGTCTTCAATTCAAAGTGATCGAGTTGATTATCGGTAAAACGATGGCATCTCCATAACCCTCGGGTGCCCGGAGCATTTCCGCCATAGTAAATGCGCTCGTCGCCATGGTGTTGTTAGAAATAGTACGAATCTCGGTTCGACTATTTGGGCAAAGACGCCTACGAACGTCTTCTAGGAATTTCTGCTAGATCACGCAAAGGACTCAATGATCTAGAAGAACGAGTGCACATGCACTAGAGTAACTCTAAGGACTCTCAGAGTTAAGGAGAGAAATGGAATTATGAAGATATTTCAGATGAGAACGAGAATTATGAAGACGTTTTATAAAAATGGGGTGAGGAGAATCTTTATGGGTTTTCTCGGTTCAAACGCGTCGATATCACAACAAAATCAATTAACACAAAATCGAGGCAAAACAACAATGAACTTAACCAATAATCCAAGATGAATGGCTTCTTTGAAAAAGGTACACCAATCACAAGGACACAAAGGCAAGTTTTAAATCTTTAGTTCGAGAACTTATTATGGTCGCACCCCAGCTAGGTAGTGCTTGCCTTGGTTTGCGGTGGTAATCTTTTAAGTTGTTATTTATTAAAGAAAACGACGAATCTTTTTGTATTTTTATTTTTGACACATATATAGAAACAAAAGGAAAAATATTTTGTGTTTTATACGCTTTTGGTTGCTTTTGGGTTTTTGGAATTTTTTAGAAGAAAATATGGATATATATATATACAGAGATGGATGATATAAACAAAGAGTGAGGATTCAAACAACTAATCTGCTAAAACGGAAGATAGATCAAAGACAAATCCCGGCGTGGCGCCAAAAATTTGATGCGTGCAAACAACAAGCTTAATCACACAAGCCCGCCACTTGTGAATGGCGGACCGTAACCGGCTTAAAACCGCTAGCACGAAATCAATGAAGATCGAGGAGTATAGAGTCTCCCCGGTCGTTATGTCCCAAATGAGCTATGCAATGGATCAATCAACGTATAGTGATCGTGAAGTTTGAACGAAAAAGGGTTTATGAGATTATGATTGTAACTACAGAAATATCAAACAAACACAAAGGCTAAAATGCAATGCTAAAGGAAATTAAAAAGATAAAACCTATTAAATAAACGCTATCACTATAATTAAAATGATGTTTTTGTTTTTTATGTTTTTATAAAACTGAAATTAAAATCTACGCGACGTACAACTAAAAACGTGAAACTAAATCAATATTAACCCTAAAAATATGAAAATGATGTTTTTACAATCCTAATGATAAGAGAAAATTTATGGAAAAAGAAAATTAATTTTATAACTAATTATCTAATTTAAAACTATTTTTAACTATTAATTAATTACCTAAAATACAAGAAAATAGGAAATTAGGCTAGAAAAATAAGATTAAGACTTGGAAAAGTCTAAAATATCAAAATAGACTTTTCAAAACTATTTTTGTATTTTTATGACTATTTATCTATTTTCTAGGAATTTTAAACTATTAAAAACTAATTAAATCACTAAAAATTACCAAATGAACTATGAAAAATATGGAAAATTACTTTTTTCACTTTTTATATTTATCTAAGCCTAAGAAAAATGAAAACTTATTTTTTTGAACCTTTTCTGAATTTTTTGTATTAATTGCTAATTAAAAATGCTTAAAATCAAGAAAAATGGCAAAACAGCTAGGAAAAATCTGAAAATTTCAGGGAAACTCTAAAATAATATTAAGAAGCTATGAAAATTGGAAAAACAGTATGTTATGTGGAGAAAGTTGAAACTGATGAATCAAGTGCTTATTGAAATAAGCACTTGATAAGCAAATGATCAAAACAAGCAACCAACTGAAAACAGAAACTATGGAGTACTAAAAGTAACCAAATGAAACTGAAATCAACAAATTACAACAACTGAATAGCACAATATCACAGATTTGATGTATTTGATTCAAGCACTAAAACAGTTTTGGGTGCTAACTTGCAGTCCAAACATAAGCACCCAAATAAGCTACAAACTAAAAAACAATTATCAAGACTTAAACTAGACCTAAGTGACTGCTTATAACCAAAAGACCAGATGTTAACAAGCTAGGATAAGCTCTGTGCAAGCTTGGATAAAACTGAGAAAAAAACTCTTAGTGACTACTGAGTTGGAGCAGGGCACTAGGGCCTTACTTAAAGCCTATGCACAAGCTCACCCAGAGGGCTTGAGCTAAAAACAGTTATGAGAGCTTAAAGACAACCAAGTAAACTACTTATAAACCAAAGATCAGGACCTCAAAAGCTTTAATGAACCCTATGGAGAAGCTGCAATATCTGCACAAAACATGTTTTTGACATTTTTGACTTTTGAAAATGGTTGTACACTTTGACTAAAATGAAACTTGAATCCACTTTGATGACTGATATTGATGTTTTTGAATGAAAAGAACACAATGCAACCTCTGTTTAAGACTTTTAAACACAAAACAAGGTCTCTCAAATCCAAATCCACCACAGATCACACAGTGAGACAGATTAAGAAATGATTTTGAATTTGGTTGTTTTATAGGCACAAGCTAAGACAGATTAGGGCTCAAATGAGCTAAACAAACCACTAGCAACAGAAATCTAGCACTGAGATCATCTCTATCACAGTTATATCAGTTATGCCAAACACACCCTTATAAACTGTTTTACAATCAATTACTAAAATAAAAACTGACCAAGCACAAGTTATGATCAAACTACCTTTAAATAACTAAAATACTACTCTTGAAACAAGTTTTAACTACTGAGTACCACTGAAACAGATTAAGCTAAAAATGAACTTGTACTTACATCAGTCCAAAGCCACAATGGCCTGCCAACTATGAAACCAGAGAACACTATCCTATATAAACCAACCCACTGCTTCCATTTCAACCCATTTCCAGTTCTAAATCCACCCAGATAATCCTTGCATTATTTTTGCTCTTGTATTGACTTTTGTTGACCAGGTCTCACTTTTGCTTAAAACTTAAACACAAGTTCATAAAAAGCTATGATAAGCTAATATAAACTTGTTTCAACTCATAAATAAGCTCATTGAAGCTTGGGACTTAGAGTTTGAAAATGAAAATTGCAACATAAGAGCTTAAAATTTGAAACTTGCACATAAACTTGAAATTGATGTTGGAAATAACTTGCAATACACTGAAGTGTTTTTGATTAATACAGATAATCTGGAAATTACAACTACAAATTATCTAAAACATGATAATTAAAGAAACGACATACAATTTTATAAAAAACTAAAACTAACTATCCTTCTAGCTTCCTCTTGGCTCTTTTTATGCTCCAAAGTCTCTCTCTCACTTATCTGAGTGGATCCCAGCATCAATCTGAGCCATTCATTGGCTAAACTTCATCCTGGCCATTTATGCAATTTTGGCGCCAATTCTGTTTTGGATATCTGGGACAGGAAAAGGGAAGCATTTAATGCATTGGTGTGGGTAGGTGAGGTGGGGGGAGACAATGGGTGAAGTAGGGTGGCTATGGGAGGTTTGAGGAGGGGGGTTGCAGACAACTTTGTCGGGGAAGACAGGTTTTTGGGGGCGGGTTTGTTTATTTTAAATCTTGGTATTGGGTTGGTCGGGTTGTGGGTTTGGACTGGGTAAAACGGTTTGGGCCAGGGTATTTAGTTTGGGCTTGGATATATTAATAGGTCCGGCTGGTTTGGCTTAGTAACACCAAGGTCCACTTTTGCAATTTCTCAAAACCAAAGGACCAAACATGTAAAACTGAAATTCCAGGGACCAAACATGTACTTTCTGAATTTATGATCCAAGGGTTTGTTTTGACAATTTCCAAAAATCCAAGGACTATTATTGCCAATTGTGAAATTCCAAGGATTAGTTTTGAACATTTTTGGATTTTCAGGGACTAAATTGTAATTTCTCAAAACTTTTAGATTTTTCACCAAAGGACTAAATATGACAATTTGTGATTACAAAAGGACCTTTGGTGACTTTTCTTTTGAAATTTGGGCTCAGGGACTATTTTTGACAATTTTATAAACTTGGGGACTAAACTGCAATTTTTGCAAATTTGATATGTTTTTCATCCGATTTTGATATTTTTGCATTTAAAACACATAAAACACTGATTTGTGATATTTTGATCATTTTGATGTGTTTCTGAGTGTTTTCAGATGATTTTGCAGTTTATTTTGTACAAAAATGATGAGTATTTACACACTCATCAATCACCTGGGTGGCTTGGGATAGAATTTTGTCGGCTAAGAAAAACGGGGGTCTTGGTGTGTCTAGTTTGCATGCTCTTAATAGGGCTCTTTTATTGAAGTGGGTTAAACAATCGTCTACATGGTGCTCTATCCTTCGCGAGGTTCAGGTGTTGGCTTCTAAGGGGTTCGATTTTCTTTCTCTTTGTAAGAAACGGGTTGGTAACGGCGTTAGCACTAGATTTTGGATGGATGTTTGGATTCTAGACACGCCGTTAAGTGTTCAGTTTCCTAGATTGTTTGCTTTAGAGACGGACAAGCAGATTTCTGTCGTTTTTAACAACTACAACATAGACATCAGATTCATTTAGACCATGACTCCTAAACCATGACTTTTCTATGCTAAAAATAGTCAAAATAATCAACATAGTCAAAAGCTAAACTACTATCAATTTTAGTGATTTCAACCTAAATATACATACATACGAGTACAAAGATACAACCAATTTATGAAGTAAACATCTATTGTTCCATGAAATATATGTCTTAAAACTAGATCAAAAATTGGGTTTGACTTAAAAAAAATTGTTCCATAAGTATGAAAGAAATATGAAAGATCACACACACTAACCTTTTGACTAATGGCCAAGGTAGTCACAGTCGAAACATGAGGTCAAGGCAGGAGCAAATAGGTCGGGTTTTGGGGGAGAAGATATCAAGATAAGGTGAGATCTGATATTGGGGTTAAATTTGGGTGTAATCGAGGTTTGGGAGGGAGATGGAAAAGTGAAACTGGGTTTTGGGGGGAAATGAAAATTTAAGTTGAGTTTTGGGGCTTATGTTTTGGGGCGGGGGGAAATTGGGAATTTTTGGTTGAGTAGTTAGTGAAATAGAGACCGTTTTGTCGAAGAAAACATGGCTCCAATGATTTTCAACATAAAACCCTGTTTTGCTAAAGAGAACATGGCTCTATACAAGGAATAGAGCCCGGTTTTTAAGCAAAAAATACGGCTCTACCATTATTCAACATAGAGCCCGGTTTTGTAAGAAAAAACATGGCTCTATACCCTTTTCCACAATCCGGAATCCCTTTAGAGCTCATGTTTCAGTAAAACCGAACTCTATTAAGGGGGCTCTATGTTCATTTTTGTAGTAGTGAATGTAAATACTTAAACTACAACCATTAATTAATCAACGGTAAGATAACTATGCAAAGTTCTATTTGTTGAATGTCTCCTGGTATAAGCACAATAAGATAAATAATCCTAACTTTGGTACGTTTGTCACCTCCATCTAGTCGGGGTGTATAAGTGTATAATTGTCGTCTTTTCCAAACAAGTTTTTCTGTAAATTGAGTTTGTAATTGCTGCATGTTGATAGATCGATTTATGATGATGTAGATGTTTCAAAAATTTTCCCTATTTTTTTGGCCCATCTTGAAGTCACATTCCTCGCACCCTTGACACGGTTGTGAAAGCAGAGAGAATAATTTCGTCAAGGGTTTTGGCTATTAAATAGCCTTTGAAATGTACCAATATGGTACGTGTACTAATTTTCATTACAATATCATACGTCTACTTTTGATTTCGTGCTATATGATACATGAGTAACTTTTGACCAGCAAAACATCTTAAAAAGGATTTTTTTGAGCAAAAATTGTCCCTTGTGATTTATTTCTTTTGCAATAGGTCTCTTGCAATTTTTATGCGTTTTCATCCGTTTTCATTCGTTTTAATATGTTTTTATACATTTTCATCCGATTTTATCCATTTCTATTTGTTTTCATTCGTTAACATATAATTTTATATGTTTTTATTCGTTTTCATCTGTTTTTATACGTTTTCATCTATTTTCATTCGTTTTCATCTGATTTTATACGTTTATATTCGTTTCATCCGTTTTCATGCGTTTCCATTCGTTTTCATCTGTTTTTATCCGCCTTTATTTGTTTTTATCCGTTTTCATCTGTTTTTATTCGTTTTCATCCGTTTTTTTATTTTTTTTCACTCGTTTTCGTCTGGTTTTATACATTTTATCCAATTTTATTTGTTTTACAGCGGATGAAAACGTATAAAAATAGACAAAAATGGACGAAAACGTATCAAAACGTATGAAAGTGGATAAAAACGTGAGAAAAAGTATGAAAACGTATAAAAACCGACGAAAACGTATAAAAATGGATGAAAACGTATAAAACGGGCGAAAATGGATAAAAACGTATAAAATGGATGAAACGTATTAAAACGGGCGAAAATGTATAAAAATAGACGAAAACGTATAAAAATGGATGAAAACGTATAAAAAATATGAAAACGGATACAAATGTATGAAAACGGACGAAAAGTTTAAAAAACAGATGAAAACGTATAAGACAGACAAAAACGTATAAAACGGACGAAAATGTATAAAAATGGACGAAAACGTATAAAAACGGATGACAATGTACAATAACGGACGAAAACGTATAAAAACGGACGAAAGCGCATGAAAACGGACGAAAACGTATAAAAACGGACAAAAATTTTCGTACAAAAATGGAGGAAACATATAAATTCGGAAGAAAATGTGTAAAACCAGACGAAAACAGTTAAAATGGACAAAAACATATAAAATCGAACGAAAAAGTATGAAAACGTATAAAAACAAATGAAAATGTATAAAGACTTATTTTGAAAAAATCGCAAGGGACCTATTTTGCAAAAGAAACAAATCACAACGGACCATTTTTTCTCATAAAATCATTTAACATAAAATAAAATAAAATAAATAAAAAAACTATCACCCTTTGATAAAATTTTAGCCGGTTTTACTGGTATCCGATAAAAAAGTGACCATATTAATACAAAATCAAAAGTAGGCGTACCATATTGAAATGAAAATTAATACATGTATCAGAACATTTCAGTAAGCATGTGGCTATTTAATTGCCAAAACCCTTTCATCAAATGGCAAATTCATTTGTACCATGTTGAGTTAATAAAGTAGTTTTCTCGGATGTGAAACTCACGCATAGGGCTGAGCACCGAAAGTTCAAAACCGAACCGGTCTGACGAAACCGACTGAACCGAAAAAAACCGAACCGGGCCGACATCCCGTTGGTTCGGTTTCGGTTTCAAGTTTTACATGATTTCGCCGTCGTCGGTTCGTCCGTCAGTCGGTTCGTCGGGTTGACCTAAAACCGAGAAAAACATACAAAAATACACCTAGACCGACAAAAACGAACCGAACCGACAACATTCGGTTCGCGGTTTTCACGGTTTTCGGCCATCTGTTTTCTCGGGTCTGGTCGGTTTTATGACCGATGCTCAGCCCTACTCACGCATATTCTCTTCCTATGACGCGATTTTGCTTGTGTTGTATGAGATGTTTGATATAAGAGGGTTGATAGCACACCATCTTTTTTAATTCATACACTATACTGTATAACACTGTAACGCACATTGTACACATTGTACAGTACTGTAATGCATAAATATAGTATATGCATAAAAAAAAATTGTGCGTATCAACACCCTCAATATAAGTCTTCACATTTTACTCATAGGTTAGTCTTTTATACTTTGTTTTAACTAATAATAAATGTATGTTTCTTTTGTTTGAAAAATAGAATGGAAAGTGGCTTTTCGTAAAATTTGTACACAAATTTATCTATATGTAAATCTTACATATATAAATAATAGTTTGTGTTTTGCGTTATTCTTACGTAGAGCTTCACAACGAGCTAAAATGTGTCTAAAAAAGTGTTCATGTAGATGAAATATCGTCTTTCAAAGAAATAGAAATGAACTTTTTCCCACATTGTTTAAAAAACCCATTCTTTTATTGCTTTAAAATTAAGACCCTAGAAATCATAGTAAATAATTTAAGCTTTCAAAAATACGCATGTGGAGCTCGTTGTGGATATTGGTTCATGAGTTGAAAACCTTTTCCACAGCGGACGTTCCATGCATATTATTGGAAAACAAAATTCTATTTTTAAGACATACATGGTTCTAAACACCTCAACATGTCTTTCTTTTTCGATTGTGGACATTTTTCATTTTATTATTTTCGTTTTTTATTAATTTTGAACACATTTTATCTGGTTGCTAAACTCTCGTCAAAAAAGCACAAAGCTAGTTACACACTATTCATTATACAATTAAATTTACAATTTTAGTTCAAACAAATTCATAAAGCATTTTAATCAATATTTTAGTCATATCATAATAAACACATTGGTATATGAGTATACAGTATACTGATTAGAATTTCCTACAAAAAAAATCTAGAAAATTAGTGTTTTAATCTTTTCTTACCCGCGCTGGTATAATCCAACAAACAAAATAGTTTCACTTGTTTTGCTCAAACGACATTTGAACTTTGAAAATCCCTAATAGGAACTTTTGTTCTTATATTAAGGTTGTTGTATCTAATTGTTAAACTTTCTTCAATTGATTAATGTGTATAATTGTCGACTTTTTTTATTAATTTGTGAAACTTAACAAGATACATTTTACCTACGTGATAGTTTGTGATTTAGTGTTCTTCTTGAAGAGAGCTTATCAACAAGCCACAGCTTATTAGCAAGCCAAGATGTGTTCAAATGGTGTTGATGTGAACAAGATAGTGTCTTTCAAAATGAAGCACCCATAAATTGAAATAAGGAAAACATGGAAGTGAAACTTGTCCCACATTGGTGGAAGATTAATATTTTGAGTGGTTTATAATTAAGACCCTAAAGGTCTTACTAAATTATTTAGCTTTCAAAATATGTGTTTTTGGAGGTTGGTGCGGATACATTTTAGCTTTCACAGGTTTGGAACCTTTTTCCACATACATACATTGTGTTGCTCTCGGAAAACTAATTTTTTTTTTTTTTTTTTTTTTTTTTTTTTTTTAAGAGTTACATAGTTTAAACTCCTCAAAAGTATTATCATTAGCATTATGTAATTTGTTTTCTTAGTTTAAGCACAGATTATTTCTCTACATTCGTCGTATGGATAATTATTGGATGTAATCCATGAATCAATGATCGGGCCCTTTAATTGTTTAAGTACAATTACAGTTTGTATCGGCATTAGGTCATCTGTTATCTTAACCTCAGTTTTGGTCTTTATACTTCCCTACTGTTGCATCATAATTGTTCTCTGATCAGCGATCGCTGTTGTATGAATATGACTTATGAATCATGATCAGACCCCTTGTTTCAGTACGGTTTTTAGGTTGTATATATGTTGTATGATATATAATTTTCAGCCTTTGGATGCTTGGGGTGGATCATCAAGATTACAAAAGGTATGATGATTGATGAAAAACTCTTATCTCTATCATATTGACTCCTTTCTAAAAATATAAGTCTATTTTGACTTTTTGAATCCAACTTTTACTTTAAATTTTTTTGTTTGTATAATATAGTATTTGATAAAAATTATACTAATGAAAAATAAACTTAAAACCAAATTTGTATAGTTTTCATAAAGTATTATATAAAAAAAATTAAAGTGAAAGTTGTATTTAAAAAGTTAACATAGATTAAAATTTTGAGACGGAAGAGTCAAAGCAAAAGGACCAAAAAGTCAAAAGGAAAAGAAAGGTCATGAGAACTCGACATAAAACAAAGGTTAACTTGCTCTTTTGTTACCCAAATCTTTGACATGTTGATTCATCTGTTTTAATAAATTCTACCCAACTTATTTGACATTCAGTTCATAATTAATTGTTACTGTACATTTATATCAACGTTATTGAATACTCATACAATATCATGACGTGCACGTGTTTATTCATATCAGTGTAATAAATCACAACATCCCATTGGTGATCATGTTGATTAGTTAACCTTCTTGGTTAACCCAGTTCGTAAACTTGGTTTTTATTAATAATTCATATAAAGTACTAGCAAAGTGATCGCGTGATGCGGCGATAAACTGATAAATAGCAAAGGAAGATGGTGGATATACGGTATCGAAATATAGAGAAAAAACGGTGGTAGTTATCGAGCGTGTGTGTTTATTATGGTGTAAACGTGACTCATATTATGCAACTCATCCTAACATTGTTTTTAGGGTATATATGTAACATAAACTAATTGCCGGGAGCAATTCTGGAATATTTCTTTAATAAACATCTAAGCTTGGAGCAGTTTGTCATGTTTAGACGCTTATTGATGTGTTGCCAAAAGTGCAAATGCTTACCGCTTGTCGTTTTTTAGCGCTTCCAAAAACGTGTTGCTAAACATGACCAAAAAGTAAAATTATGCAACCCGTTAGTAAAATATAGGGCTAATATATTTAAAATGTAGCTCATAGCATAGTAATGTAAATAAGTGAAGTTATCAGATATAGACATGCATACAAGAACAATATGGTTACAAGAAACTTTTGTTCATTTAGTTTTGTTTTTGGGTCTACCCTTACAAAATAAAGAACCATATCCTAACAAGGTTATATTATTAGCCGATGGAATATTCAAAACAGGATTAATTTTAACCCCGCTATCTGATTTCTTCTTCGTAACCAATCGTCGCGAAGAATTACTAGCATTAAAACTAGAACACCTTGGTGACATTGTCACGTCTTTGTGTGAATTCGACTTTTCTACAACCTTTATAGCCTCATTCCCCTTCGAAGTCAGTGTGGAATCTGTTGTGTTGTTATGTAATAGTCGTTTTAGGGATAAAGAGCGAAACAAATTTTTCGGTCCTCTACCACGATCAGAGTTTAAACTTGTGGTTCGTGTAAAACTCCAAAACGATTTAGATGTACTCTTTTCTTGTTCTTCGTCGTTGTCACGAAGAAGTTCTTTTAGACGTTTTTTCTTGACATCCACGGGATTTTTTTCTAGTACTACTATATTTGGCTTGGGACAAATGGTTTCGGGCTTCTTGATTTGTGTAGGGAGGAGTACTCCTTCAAAGAAAAGCTCGTCCGCGGATGTGATTTGTTGCACAAGATTTGTGGTGACGTGGAAATCGAAGGTGGTCGTGTTGTGGGCATTGGTTGTGCGCATTTCAATGATTGGCTGTTGAGATCGTATGAGAAAGATATTCTAGGGCTTATAAAAGGTTCAGAGGTAGAGCAAATATCAACTGTCATGGCTACTATGGCAAGTAGTTGTGAATGCGATAAAAGGGAAATATGGTAATTTATAGCCCAATCTTTGTGTGTTTTTGAAGTCAACATGATTGGGTAACTCCCTTTATCAAGACAAGAATAACCATGTCAATGAGCAATATCACAATGGGAATATGGTCCATGAGAGGTAATTTGTGGCAATTTTGCTTTGTAAATTTGTATATCAAACTTTTATGAAAGAAAATTATTTGTACATGAAACAAACACTTTTAACTGCTCAGGATGGCCTAGTGACAAAATGGATTGTGAGTAATCACTCTAAGATGTGTGAGGTTTCAAGTTTAATTTATGTTAGGTGCAAACAACTCTAAACTGATTACGTCAACCTTTTGAAAAGGAAAAGCTTTACCCGATTTGAGTCCGTATAGCGGTGAATTCAAATCATGTGAATTAGTCGGTTAAAAGATCGAAAAAAATGATTAAAAAAATTGGAGATAAAAAGAAGAATATTATTTGATACACACTTTATATAAGATGTTTTCATTTAGTTAATGAGTTAATTATACTACTCAATTAATTGATGATGATATATTTATATTGACATATTATTAAAACAACCAAACATATCTACATGATGGGGGTAATCCTAATAACACAAAAAGTAAGATTAGCTTTTATGATGGCGGTACATACAAGAAACATGTGATGAGGTAGCACATAACATGATCGAAATGAAGACATGCGTTATTTCTTGGATACCTTACTTTGAATTTTAGAACAAAAAAATGGATTAATTGGGGGACAAACTTGAGATAAAAGTGTACAAAAAGCAAAGCTGAGAATGACATTACTACCAACTTTCATTTACAATGCTTTCATTTCATAGACAAGGTAGCCAAAAAGTGATTTTGGATAACTCCTTGCTTCTTTGATGTTTGTAAATTTTATTTGTACCTTCATACAAAAATTTAACAAACATTTAGTGATTTAGATATCTAATTATGTTATCGTTAGTAAAAAACTTCGTAGACAAAGTAGCCAAAAGTAAATTTGTTAGTACTTTGAGAATGGGAAATAAGAGAAAATAATTAAATGTTTTTTCCTTCTTCTATATAAGAGCATCTACAATGCTCTTACATGACATCACTAAACAGAAAAAAAATTCTCGCAGAAGTGATTAATCCATTGTGGATGGTCCAAATGACAAGTGGATTTAATGAGTGTTCAATTGTTTACACATCTTCATTATACAATAAAAGCGAGGACCCTCATTATCTATGACAACTAAGTATTTTATATTAAATAAAACATGAAAAATATGATGTGTAACGCTGTGTTTGTTTCATTAAGATGTTTTGGGTCTGAATCTGACTACCACATCTTACTGGTAAAAGGTGGTTAGAAAGTCTAAATCTGAACAAAATAATGTTGTTTGTTTTTGTATAATTGTCCGAATAATTTTAAATGCTCGTTTTTGCAATTTGTTTATAAAACCAACGCAATGCGATAATAAGTAACTTATGTAAATATGAAACAAAACTTTTTATCATAAATATAACATAGTTAATAAACAATCAAATATATTATATAAAGTTTACAAAACGAGTAAGAGGCAGTAAGACAAGTCTCCCACCTTTTACTGAGTAAGATGTTATATGTCTAACTGGTACTTACTCAAAAGATAAAAACAAACAACCAAAACGTCTGCCCACCTCTTACTGGTAAGAGTAAGAGGGCTAGTAAGATTTTTTTTTTTTAAAACAAACACACCCTAAGTCAAATAAACTTAGCAAGGTTTAATCAGAGGCGGATCTAGCTTGAACACAAGATATTAGCATATACTCTGTGTAAATTCTTGATAGTGTGAAAAAAATCTCCCCATAAGTAACCACAAAATGCAATAAAAACTATGGTTGCACACCTTGTGGAAAGCAGAAAAAACTTCAGTGCATACCTTAATCTAACTTACCATTGTTGAAATATAAAAAATAAGAATTAAAAAAAATAAAGAAAAATTGCTCGTGGTTTAGTGCAACAACATTCTTGAAGAAGGAAGTAGCAAAAAGGGTACTAAGATTAAGAGATATAGGTCAAACTCAAAGTGTCGAACGGTTATATTTTTTCACTGGCCCAATTGTGTTTGAAAAACTTACCCATATTCCCCCCTGGAGGCTCAATTAACAAAATTTACAAATTTCACATACGAGATAGTTATTCACTCTTGTTCCTTATGTTTATTTTTGGGTTCCATGTTCTTTAAAAATTGGATAATCCATTAACGATTAGTTTGTTGTTTTAGGATATTTAGATATGAAATTGTGAGTGTAGTATTTAATTAGTACTTGATGAGTCCTAACCACTTAGTCTTATTTTAGTATTTCATACTTGTAGTTGATAAATAATTATGTTCCGGTTACCGTAGTGGTTAAAACTTAAGAATTTAATGGTATACATTATTAGATGAGTTTTGTTTTGATCTTACTTGATTAAAAACGAAACCATACAATTTTAGTTGAAATAGTCGAATCCGGTTACCCAATTCAATCTCAAACAACTCAGACTCTACATATTTAAATCTACATGCATAATTAAGATCCAAAAAACAAAACAATCGCATTGAATCCAAATTTAAAAAAAAAAAAAAAAATGCAACTTGGAAACCAAATTTCATAATAACTCAACAAAATATCGTGCATACAATGCTCTTGATTGCTAGATCCACCATTGGGTTTAATGGGTTGTGATTTGTGAATGTGTTTTTAGAAGAAGTACAATGTTGATGTGTCAACTTATTAACTTTGTAATATACAACACATTGAAGATGCTCTAAGTCTAAGGAATTTAGGAGATAGTTAAAAATTCTAGTTATATTAATTCGTTTGTTCATAGTTTATTTATTCTGTTAAGTAATTACTAAATTGTTTTGTTTTCTTTCGCTAACGAGATGGTAAATAAGGGATAGCTGCAAGTTCAGTACCGGGCTGTTTCAAGGGACAATTGACGCATGTTTATAAATAGAGCGAGATGTGATGTGGCGGCATGACCAAGCCTCACGTCTTAACGGTTAAAGCGAAACTTTTGTATTTTTAAAGCGCGACATGAAGCTTCACAAAATATGGAAATATTTATACTCCGTATATTTCTATTAATTTATTATATACCGAGTTTATAAAAAAACGTTGTACATAATAAATAAGGTTAAGAAACTATCCTTACATGTAATATTTTTTATTTTAAAAAAAGTAAAAATAAAAAATTATCGGAGTTGAATAAATAAAAACCAGTCACGCCCCGCGCTTTAGCTCGCATTTTCCCGCCTTATCTCACGCCAGGCCTAGAGTCGACACCTTTCTATTTCGTAATATGGAGGTCACGCTTCACGCCTTAGCGGCGCCTTGGCTCCGCCATGACACGCCTTTTAGAACCATGGTATTTTTTATATCTATAATTACTAAAAGATTCAGTTCTAAAATATATTGTGGAGTCTTAAAAGATTTAACTCATCTTATTAATCTCCGAAAAATTAAAGAACGATATATAATAAATTTGTTATACCCGTTACTTTATTTCGTTCAAACAAAAACAACAAAAAAATAAAACAAATGCCTACCTTAGACCCATGCAAGGATCTTAAAGCCGCCGAGTTAGAATCAATCAAACGGGTATGAGATAATGTTTATTTGTGTTCGATTGATTGCTAAACACAATGGATTTTTTAATATGTTCAAGGGATGAAGTTTTAGATTATCTTTGTATGGCTTAGAGATAGAAAGTTAGGTGAAAGTTTGTTTGAGAGGAGTTTGCATTTTGTGTAAGTGAAATAGGGTTAAGCGAGTGAAGTTTATAGAAATTGAGTTGGCCGAGTCATGATTTAAGCTTAAGAAATAGTAGGCCGAAAATTGTGTCAGTATTTTGGACTTTGGTTTAGTTGTGTTACTCAAAGCTTGGCCGAGTACTAACAAGGAAACATGTGAGTTGGATTTTAAGTCAAGGCGTAGTTTATATATTATATATTTGTAAAACATAAAAAGTATGAGATATTACTTGCGGCAAAGAATTATTATTTGTACGAATACTTTACTTACATAACATTTGTAGAGTCACTCGAGTACCCCCGATCAAAAGTAAGCATTAAAATTGTTTTGCTAAGAATTGCGACACATATTCAATCAAATACACCATTACATCTATAGTTCAAGGGTTTACGCTGAACATTACGTAACGAACAATTTTATACAAAAATGTGTGCATATGAAACTTATATAAATTAGCTCAATTTTGTTTACAATAGTTAACTTAAACAAACTATGTAGGTTCACTCGAGTAACCCCCCACCCCCTCGGTGCGCCGATCGAAAGTAAGCATTAAGTAATAAATGCACAATTTAATAAATTACATAATTATTACTGTTTTCTCTGTAAGTTTTTGTAAAATGCCATTTTTTTTGTTAAACTTTATTTATGTGGTGTGTACGTTTGTAGGCTTGTAGCACTTTAGGTGCTTGGTTTTGGTTATGTAACGGGCCGAGATTAAAGATTTCACTCTCATCCGTTGTACTTAAATACTTTTTGAACTAATATATTTTATCTAAGGAATTTCTTTTATCCAAAAAAAAAGTTTTTTTTTTTTTTAATGTCCAAATATAGTAATCCAAACCAAGAACTCCTTCGGTCCCAAATTAGATGTTCATCTTTTTCATTATGGGATGTCTCAAACTAAATGATCACTTTGCGTTTCAACTAATTGAAAGATTTTGATGATATCTGATTAATAGAAATTATAGTTAGTGAGTTCTAAAAGTTTATGCAATATGAAAATTAATAAAGGAGTAATAGCAATGAAGGGAAAGAGCCTAGTTTTTCATCCCAGGCCTTGGTTGTACCCGTAATCTCTTTCAAGGCCCAACAAGCCTTAATTACAATATAAATTATAAAGCATAAACTTGTACTCGTATGAGTTACTTGTTTCGTAAGCATCTTACAACTTTTATCATGCGAATGCATACGATTATTTGATATATTTCCATTAAAACAAAGATATTATCTAGGGCCAATATCAATATATCAGAGAATGTATAATTGTGTATTTGTGTTAATTGCATTATGGTCACGAAAACAAAGATATTATCTAGGGCCGTAAATAAATTGGACGTTTAGTGAACATTTTATGAACCATGCGGTAAAATTTTCTTTTATGTTCGTTTATTAATTCAATGAAAGAACGAGAACATAAATTTATATTTGTTTAGTTAAATGAACGAATATGAACAAAAGTCACCTTCGTTCATTTATGCTCGTAAACGTCTGATTATACGTTCGTTAATATTTGTTTATGTTTCGTTTATTTGTTTATGGTCGTACGTAGTGTATTACTCTCATTATTATATCTTTGAAAATTGATATATTTAAACAAATGAACGCACATAAAACACAATATCTTGTATTTTTTTTTCTTTTCATATGTTCATTTATGCTCGTTCATTTATGTTCGTTTAATCTCATAGTGAATGAGCATGATCGAACACGAACAACCTTATTTCTTAACGACCAAACATGAACAAGAAAATTTGTTCCTTTAAACATTCGTAGCCATTTATTTGTCGAACGTTCATGACCATTTGTTTGTTCGGTTAAAATTAAACAAATTAACATGAATAAAGCTCCGTTCATATTCATACAGTTCGACCCTTGATATATCAAGAAAAACACATACCCTTTGAAGGATTAGTTTATCATTCAAAGACCTTCATTAATCCATTTGCAATGATTTTCACTTTTTCATTTTCTTTTTCTTGCATAGACCTTATATCAAAGGAGGACTTGGTCACATGTTTATGGACTAGCGTCTAGTAAAGGCCTATGTTTTACAAGTTTTAAGAACTTCCGGGTCACGCTAAACGTGTCGACATTTAAAGCAAACTGAGTTTCAGAGTGGGTATCGAATCATTAGAATTTTAAGGGCAAATGATTATCACAAGTAGAGAAAATGCATCAAAAAAGGTAAGTTTTTGGTGAAAAGAGCTAAATCCGTTGACATTTTTATTTGATGTGGTGAGTGGAAAGTGGTGACGGTGAAATTTCGGGATTGGACGCAACTAGCAAAGGGGGAAGCATTTTTTGACTTAAATCATTTATGCGTACATGCATCTACTTTTCATTTTCAATATACTTTTGGTTTGATTTTGGCGAACAAAGACCAAGTTTATGCCCATTATTCCCTCCATCTTATATTAACGGGAGAATTGCATATATACTTATTAAAACTTAAAAATTTACATATTTTCTCAAAATACAAGTTTTCAATGCATGATGTATAATGCAAGTTAAGCATATTTTGAGTATATATGCAAATATGCAAATTTTATTGGGTATATATGCAATTGCCCCATTATTAATTAGTTGTTTACGGTTAGAAATAGACACGTAAAATAGAGATTAAAGTCGAATAATAGTAATGTACTTTTTCAAATATACCGATTTGGTACGTGAATTTTAAAAATTGTAGAAATGTAACGAACTTTCATAAGTGTTACAATTTGGTATGTGATGATGACGTGTCACACCTAAAAGTCTGACACGTGACACCATTTATAACGTGATACATCATCATCACGTGTAAATTAGAACACTTATCAAAGTTCGTTACATTTTTATAACTTTTTTTAAAGTTCACGTACCAAATCGATATATTTAGAAAAGTACATTACTATTTTAGGACATAATCCCGTAAAAAATATTAACTTCACTAAAATACATATTATAAAAATTGAAATTGCAAAATTTCAAACAAGTTATAAAACAAGTCATTTTCAATATACCATTTTGCACAAAATAAATTTAATAGTTGTTTTTTTCCGCGATAAGTTGTGTTCTTTTAGCCGAAAACATTTATTTTAAGACAATTAAGTCGATGATAACAATGATGATGGATATCAATTATCAATAATACAATCATTCCTCTATCAAGTTTCTTAATTTCATGTTGCCTTTTCACAAGGTAATCTCAATGTAATCTCAGAAACTTTCATATTATAGTATTTTCATTTTGGGATAATTTCATATTTATCCAATATAAACCACAAAATGCTTTGATGCATATTTGGGGAAATATGGAATTTTGATGATTTTATTAGGGAAATATTGAATTGCCCCTTTCACTTTATATGCCTGGCGCTTGGTATCACGAAATCAACAAATCAGATACTTCAAAGTTAGCACAAGAACATGATTTCGAGAATTTTAGATAGGGTAAATTTTCAAGAAAGGTGATATAAGATACAAAAAAATTGATAATAAGAGGTATCTAATAGTTTCTCACTCCTAAAAAACATTAAGAAATTAATTTTATGAAAAACGGGGATACGTAGTATTTAAATTGTGGCAACGTTAGTCCATTAACCAAACGATCGTTTGCAACGTTAGTCCTTTATACTAACAGTCGTTTCTAATTAAATAAAAATTTGGTTTTCTTACGTAACTCGTCCGTATTCTTACGTTTTTGTCCGTTTTTATAAGTATTCGTCCGTTTTTATATGGTTTCACCCGTTTTCACATGTTTTAGTCCCTTTTTCTTACGTTTTCGTTTTTATGTTTTCGTCCGTTTTTCTTACATTTTATGATCCATTTCGTTCGTTTTAACACGCTTTTGTGCAAGTTTTTACACGCCGCCGCGGCCGCTTTTATCGTTTATCGCTATCATCCATTTTAACATTCTGCACGTTTTTTTCACGCTTTTTAATTCGCTTTTCTTTAACATGTTTTCGCCCTGCTTTTACACGCTTTGGCCGCTTTTTATACCAAACCCCGCTTTTTCTATGTTTTTGTCTTTTTTTTTTTTTATCTTTTCATCTGTTTTTACATGTTTTCGCCGTTTTTATATGTTTTCATCTGTTTTAACATGTTTTGTCCCTCAGATTTTACCACGTTTTGTCCGGTTTTCTTACGCTTTCATGACGTTTTCGCCCGTTTAGTTTTAACACGCCGCCGTTTTATGTTTTTTACGCCGGGCGTTTTATACGGTTTCTCGTTTTAACACGTTGCTCGTTTTCACGCCGCGTTTTTAGTTATTACCATACACACATTTTCATCCGGTTTTCTTACGTTTTCATCTGTGTTTTTACGTTTTCGTCCGTTTTAACACGTTATCGTCTGTTTTTAGACATTTTCGGCCACTTTTATACATTTTCTTCCTCGCTTAACACGTTTTCGTCCATTTTCACACCTTTTCGTCCGTTTTCCTTACATTTTCATCCGTTTTTAACGTTGGCCCCGCTTCCCGCTTATTTTACACGCTTTCATCCGCTTTTCTCCGCTTTTACGTTTAATCCGTTTTAACACGAGTAAACGACGAACGATAAAAACGTATGAAAACGTTATAAAAAAGTCAAAATGTGTAAAACAGAATAAAACGTGTTAAGCACATGAAAACGTAGAAAATGGGACCAAAACGTGTAAAAACGCACAAAAATGTAGCAAAACAAAGCGGTAAAACCTATAAAACGGATGGCGTAAAAAGAACGGACAAAAACGCTAAGTATAATTGATAAAAACGCAGTTAAAACGGACGAAACATATATAAACGCCGAAAATGTGTAAAACGAATAACAAACGAAAAGCAGTAAAACATTTAAAAATGTGTTAATAAAACGATATAAAAACGACGAACAACGCTGTTAAAACGGATGAAAATAACGATCTACATATGAAAGAGCACTTTAAACGAAACGTGAAAATGGACGAAAACGTGTTAAAACGAACAAAACATATAAAAACTCCAATTTGAACATGTAAAAGAGACGCGATCAAAAACGTTAAAACGTAAAACGCAAAAAAAACTGACAAAAACTTAAGAAAAACGGCCAAAAACGTGAAAAACGTAAGAAAAACAAATGAAACGTATAAAAACGGACAGAAACGTAGCAAAACCGGCGAAAACGTATAAAAACGGATGAATACTTATAAAAACGGACAAAAACGTAAGAATACGGACGAGTTACGTAAGAAAACCAAATTTTTATTTAATTAGAAATGACTTTAGTATAAAGGACTACTGTTGCAAATGATCGTTGGGTTAGTGGACTAATGTTGCCAGTTTAGAGTGAGAGCTAACGGAGAAAATAACAACGTTAGTGCTCATGTCAAAATCATCCATACTAAGTGCGGCCTTAGGCCTTAGGCCTTATTATGATCAACCTTAACCTGATACGAGACTTATATAAAAAAAAATTACACTGTTACTACTCAGTTGAGTATAATGTGTGTATAAAAAACTTATAACATGGCATTTTAGCTTCGGATTTCAAGTAATTAATGGTAAATTCTTTCATATGATTTATATTTCATGAAAAGTCGATACATAAAAAAGACCAAGGTTTTTACTTGCCTTTTATTAAATGAAAATTGGTAAGTTAAAATATAACGTAAAACTACTTTATACACATGTAATACCCAACTAAGAAAGATCGAAGTAGAACTTTGACAAAAATCTCGTATATGGTTAATATGCCTCTAAAAAACATAAATTTAATACCATATTCCCTTTTTGTCAAGAAATTGATTTCTCGATCTTTTTAAGAGCGAGAAATTATTATGTTCCTTTTATTGTCAATTTTTTTGTTTTATGTTACCTTTCTTGGCAATTTGCCCTTTTAGATATAGGGTACGTTTGGCACGGAGCAGTGTGAAGCTTTTTGGAACGATGAGCGGTGAGCAATGATCATTTTGATTTTTACTAGTCGTTTGACAAATGGCGGTGAGAACTTTTATTTTTAGAAATGATTAATTTTTAATGCTTTTTAAGTTAGTTTCATAGCTGATGAAGCTGTGGCTGAAATGCTCATCATGCAACGCGGCTCACCTATTACTTTTGCTGGCAAAAACACCTATTATATTATTCAGTTAATTACAAATTCTGTCTATGTCTGGTTTACACAATTTTCATCTTTCGTCTTTTAACTTTAGTAATTACACCGCCATCTCTATGATTGTCTATTTCTAACAGACGGTTCTTTGACCAAACGTGCTTATTTGTTGTTTGTTCATGGAGACCAATTGTTTGAATATACGACAAGCATAACTACCAAACAGTTAAATTAGGTTAGATATAGTCAATAGTGGTTAGATACTCACCTACATGGTTAGTTTTTTTTTCGGAAAAGTCATTTATACCCTTGGACCTGCTAAGGGTGGTTAGTACCCCGCAAGAGGGCGATGCCCCTTTATCCTCGTTGTATCATAGCGATATCAAGTTAGCTTGCACGAAAGTGCACTTCACAGTTCACACCTTCTGCCTCGTGTTGTGGCTGAACCTGATTATCCCTGTCATCTCCAGTAAATCCATTCACCAAAAATATTAGATGATACTAAAATCTCAAACATTAACGCATTATATTCATTCAAAGTTTTAATCAACCAGTCCGTTAAAAATCCTCGAACCACTGCATGGTTCCTGCTTTTAGAGCTTACATTCACAAAATAACTTTGAATTATAAGGTATATTCACTTGGCAGCCAGGAAATTAGTCATATATATATTCGAGTAAGAAACTTTTGGAATTTGAATGACTGGTGAAGGCTTTTGGGTTACATGTCTCTCTAAAAAGAACTTATGGGATTGACTTTAAAGGTCAAAAGGTACATCTCCTTTTTCTTGGTGTGATTTTTGGGATCAAGTTGTTTGATTAGTTGAAGCAAGTTTTGGAGACTTACTATATGAGTCGTCATGTCATACAATCATGAAGTGACTAGTCGACTTAATTCATGGAAACGTGCCTAAGTTTTATCTAGAGATGAAGAATGTTAGTGCTTCACGTATCTTAGGTTGCTTACAATAATGTCGATCCTCAATCGATCGAGGCTGGAAGGGCGATCGATTCGTCTTGTTGTGGAGCTTGTCGATCGGCAAAAAAAACGTATCTTGGTCGTGTGCTCGATCGACACCACAAACCAAAAACATTCCACTTTTGTTGCTAGCCATTGCAAGTCCAAAAAAAAAAATCAAACCTTTTGAAAAATAAAATTTTGACCGTTGGGAATAAAAAAAAAAATACTACTAAACTACCCTATAAATACACAACATATTTACACACTAAACTCACAAATCTCACAATCCTCTCTATCAAAAATCTCATAATTATCTCTATCAAAATGTCAAAGAAAAAACCACAACAAAAAGGCCGAAAATCCCGTTTGGCACAAAACGCCCCGCATAATTTAACACCGGATCCGAATTTCCGGTTAACCGGTGTCTCACCAAGAATCAATTTCCAACCCCCTGCTTTCGAATATCAATCCCAACAAGCTCCACAACAACAAACTAACAATCCATTTTTTATGAATCGTCCATTTGTTCCACCGTATCAAAACATCCAACAACAACAACAACAAAGCCACTCCCGTCGAAGCAACCAATCTATGTATGGGTCACCCGAATCTGTGTACCGTCCAACAATGGATTCATCAACGTCTTCATATTCAAATTATCAACAATATTCTCCGGTTAACCGTATCAATCTTGAGGGTTTTGATTTCGAAGATCAATTATACACCAATCCTGATTTTTTTGTTGGAACCGGTTCGGGCTATCCGGCACAAGAGTATCACGGTTTAGGTACCGGTTCGGCTCATGGATCGTATCACGATTCGGTTAACATTGATGACGAAGAAGAAGAAGAAGAATGTCGAGAAGAGACGTCACCGGTGAAACCGAAGAAACGAGCTACAAAGGCGAAGAAGAAGGTTGTCGAGAAAGAAACCAAAAATGATTCGTCGCTTTGGACAAAAGAAGAAGAGATTGCCTTGTGCAACGCTTGGTGTGATGTATCCGAGAATAGTATAACGGGAAACAACCAAAATGCTAAAGGATTTTGGCAGAAAGTCATTGCTTACTTTGAGAAGGAGGTTGGTGCAGAAAGAACGTACAACTCTATCATTACAAAGTGGAAAAATAGGATTTGTCCTAGAGTTGGTCAATTTTGTGCCATTTACAACAATGCTCAGAGGAATTACGGAAGTGGTGAGAATGACCTCAATTTGTATATACGAGCGTGTGATGAATACCAACTAGTGTGTAATCATCCGTTTGTTTTGGAGCATTGTTGGAAGATTTTGAGGGACCATTCTGTTTGGAAGGATAATGAGATGTCGGCTTTTTAAGTCAAGATGAGGGTCGCAAAAAAGCAAGGACTTCAACCGACTCGGATGTGCACTCGGATGTGCCTCTCTGTGCATAGTAGACCAATTGGTCGTGATACCGCAAGAAGAATAAAAGAAATCTTCGGAATTTTCGAAAGCTACCTACATGGAAGGTGTTGCCGAGAAATGGAAAGTCACCAAGTCCAAGGCATTCGGACAGAAGAAAGAGCTGGCAGACGGATACTATGATTTGAAGAAGAAAGAGCTAGAACAACGGCAACTGGTGTTGGAGATGGAGCAAAAGAGAGAAGAAAGGAAAGACAAAAAATTGGCACTAGAAGAACAAAAACTTGAATTTGAGCGACAAAAGAAATATGATAAAGATCTCATATTCTATTGCACGCCAATCGACCCATCTTTGCCCGCAGTACAACAAGAAACAATGCAGAAAATCAAAGACGCGATCAAGGCACGCCACAACCTAGATTTTTAATAAGTGTTGTAATGTTTTAATAAATTTCGTAATGTTTTAATTTTATTTGAATTATTATGTAACGTTTTAATTAATAATGAAATTTTATTTTGTGTTAAAAATGTTTTTTTTTTTTTTTTAATAATAATAAAAAAAATGAACTTGGTCGCCCTTACTGGGGCACCTAATCGCCTGAACGCCGCTGGAGAGAGAACACTGACGTGGCAGTGAAAAGTAAGAGGATTGAATCCCCTTACTGGGATCAACCTTACATTTTCACGATTTGTATTAATGTTCATCGTTATTTTTTTTTATTGTTTGTGCCCAATTAAGTACAAAATTAACTTAACAAATATTATATATACTGAAACTAGGAAACCGGCATGGCCGCATGAGTAAAGAATTAAAGAAAAAAGAGATAGAACTTAGAAGGGATAGAAGGGAGAGTTCTGGCCTCTAAATTTTTTAACCCTATGTATATTTTATATTATTATATATATATATATATATATATATATATATATATATATATATATATATATATATATATATATATATATATATATATATATATATATATATGATAATTTTGTCATTTTTAATACAAAAATTTTAGCGTAGTGTATATCGGCTCCTTAAAATAACTGTTTGGTAGTTATGCTTGTCATACAATTACACAATTGTTCTCCATGAACATACAAAAAATAAGTTAGAATCAAATAAAAAGAAAAATTAAAATGGGAAAAATAAGAAGAAATCAAAACCACACATTTTAGATGCACTTACAAATATTGATGCATCCCCCCTTAAAAATTTCACTCTAATTTAAAATATGTGGCTAGAAATTCTTTTTATTCTTACTAGATTCCTTCCCTACAAAAAATAACATGTTATATAGGAAAAAGGTTTTACTAACCATAACCCGTGATTAAGGTTACTTTAATTGACAATCAACAATAATAAACATTAAACATTTCATGTTCATCAACAAATTATATACTTTTACTAAATATGCATAAATTTAAAAATAATGAGTTTATTAAATGGTATCTTCCTTAATTACTCACTGACAAGGTTGTTAGTGTATATTCCATAATTATACGTATTATATTGGAAAATGATAAAGCTTCCTACTTGACGTTCATACAAATCTTCATATCTCGTAAAAATCAATAAAGGAAATTAAGAGATATAAATAGTAGATTACACATGTAAAACTTTATACAGAGTAGTAACAGAATAATTACGAGGATGTTGTTGAAACATTGTAGATAGTTGTAACGTACTAGCGTTATACACGTATTTTTCAGCTTTGCTGAATCGTAATATCATATACAATATACATATATGATCTATAGAGTTTGACACTTAAGACTCTTCTAACAAGGTAGTATCACATTAACTATCGTACATCCTTGATAAAAAAAAAATATCGATATGTATCTTTTTACATATTAATGTACAAGGACCTATCACCTATGCATATTCCATAATATCACCCCACTCTATCTAACAACTTCTTTTGTTTTTTGTATTTAGAGTCTAAAACTTTAAAGGGCAACCTTTGAGTATCAGAGATCATCGTACTCCCAATAGGCAATTAGGCTCATAATGTCTACTTCCTAAACTGCCACAACTCATCCATGTTCCAAAATGTGCTAGCCAAGTAGTCACCATCTTTCAACCAATCTGCTTCGGCCACGTGGAATGCTGTAGCTGACAAATCATTGTGTACTTGGGGGTGCATGTCTAAATGAAAGAACCCCATGTCACAATTATCAATATCGTGGTAATTGTCATTGTTTAGGAGTAATGAGTTATAGTAAGAAATGTCCCCGTTAGGGTTTGTTTGTAAGTTTGAGTTTTCAGGCAACACTGCTAAGGGATTTGAGGAATACATGCTTGGACTTGGATTAGAGTTTTCGATTTCGTTTGGTTGGTGAAATGATGATAGTATTAGGGTGTTATCGGCTTGTGGTAAAGGGCTTGAGTCATTTTCACCGGGTTGACTGGTTGATGTGTAAGTTGATGACAATGATGATGATGTTGACATGGAAGAGTTTTGCTCAACCTTTTCAAGTAATCTTGGCATCCAAAATCGTCGAACTGTTTCCACAAACCTCTTGCTATTAGAGTCGATTTTAAGGTGACGTGCTTGTTTTTGTACCCTTGTTCTCCAATAGTTTTTGATCTCGTTGTCTGTTCTTCCAGGCATGTGGTGTGCAATTTTCGACCATCTTCACAACAAAAACAGAATTATAACATTATTAGTAATTTATAGTTTCTATTTAGTAATACAATACGTATATATGTATATGTGTATATGCAAATTATCACACATGATAAGCTTGTAATCTCACCTATTACCCCATTTGGCATGGAGTTCCAGGATTAAGAGTTGTTCTTGTGGGGTAAGATTTCCGCGCTTAATATCAGGTTTTAAATAATTCAACCATCTTAGTCGGCAACTTTTGCCTGTTCTGTTTAATCCTGTTAATATTAAAATAAAATAAAATAAAATCATAAGATCATGATAAACAAACACGAAATTCAAATACACGTGAATTGATTTTATTGTTATATGTACCTGAAAATGTTGCTAACGAGTTCCAACGGCCATCACCATGACTACTAATATAACGGATTAGAAGGTTGTCTTCCTCAAGTGTCCAAGGACCTCTTCGTATCCCATCAGACTTTCCTTCTTTGCATGAACCACCCATATTCTTGTCGAATGTTAAAAAGAAGGAAAGAAAATGAGAGTTAAAAAGAAGTAAGTGGAGGTCTACATACTTATAAAGAGATCCTCAAGAGGTTTTTATTGTAAAAGTTGATAAAGAAAATAGTAAAGTACACCCTCTAGTAAAGTTGATTTCCACAAGAGAGTTAGTTTCAAATTTATTGATAGATACAAATACAAAGGAATATAGGAAACATGCAGGGACGGAACCAGGGTTCTCGTGGGTGCCCGGGACCATTATATATTTTTTTGATATATTGTTAATTTTTAAAAAAAAATATTAATTTTTTTTAAATGCATTTTAATTTCACCCGGTTCATCGAAATGTGATTCTATATTACGGTTCCAAAAAAATTGTACACCCAATTATATTTGGTTCTGGTTCCATCTCTGGAAACATGCATGCTAGATTGAGAGTCTTATTTTTATTGATTAATTTTTAATATAATTATCTGTGTAAAGCATATATTTCTAAATATTCGGAGATCGACTGGGCAAAAATCAAGAATATCTCACCTTTGTCAAAGGTAGAGAAAGAACCAAGAAAACCACATTAAAGATATACCTTTGAGAATATCACTATTTAATGTCATGTGCATTCTAGTAGGATTTTTTACGAAAGACTCGTGATCATTTGACTAGGAATATTGTTCACAGTCACATAAGACGACTTAACGCGCACTAGAACTAGAATAAAGTATTTTTAGCATGACAAGAGTCTGACGATCCCATAGGGTTTTTCCTATGTGAATTTCTATTGTTTTTTCAAAAGAATCTACTCAAAGAGTCAAATTTTTTGGCATTTGGTTCTTTTTAGTAATTTGTACTTCCTATTCTAACGAAGAAAATGTTTAAGTGCTCTTTTCCACAGGAATAAAAAACAACTTTTGATGACTATTAAACTTTTTTTCTAACGCGATCAACACCAGGATCAGATCAACACACCACCTATTAATCAATTTATGTTAAAAATTGGTAGTATTAATTACACTTCCCTATAAAAATGGATGATTTGGTTTCATGGTCGATCAAAAAACTCTCCTCCATTGTTCTTAAACTATGCTTTGAAATGGTAACTTAAATAGCTTTCACAGTTATCATATATGGTGGTATGGGGAATAGTGTTTGCATTGATAACGAACCTCCTAGGAAAAATACTGTGATCGACGAAATCATTTCCTTGTCTCGTTCGTGGATTATTCATATATAGAGTAGGAAGTTACAAATTTT
>OU343225.1:105915188-106168376 GCA_910596185.1 Chrysanthemum makinoi | reverse complement strand
AAAAGAAACACATCAAATTATATTTTTCTAGAAAAGTTTCCTAAAAGATAGAAAATTGACTTTTCTAATTTGTAACAAAACTTAAGAAAAGTGACATTTGTACTTTCTTACGTTCTTAATACCAACGAATTTCCTATATTCCTCTTTATGTTTTCCACTTTACTTAAAAATTGCATCAATTCATGTTTGTTATCTTTTAAACGCTGGAGTCGGGTCCAAGATTATAAGTTAGGCCAAGATTATAAGTTAAGCGGAGTTGAACTTGATGTAAAAATCATAAAGATGTATATCACACCAAAAATAAATCTGTTGTTCTTTTAACGAATCACTCAACGTAACACCATTATAATTAGGAACTAATTTAAATTGAAATAGAATATTTTGACAATCAAATTTATGTTGGTGCTATATCATATCGGTTAGGACCAACGCAGCGACCAAACGATAAGGACTAGCAGTCGGTTTTGGTTCAAACTTTTTATTATTTCGTCTCGGGTGGTAGGGTCTGGTCTCTCAAACAAACCAACCATTATGCCTCGACCGGAGACGACCGAAGAACCAACCGAACCGAACCATTCAGTCCTGTCCTCAGTATGAGGTTTTGGGCTAAATCAGTCTCGGTCCGTTCTAGTCGGGTCTTAGCCCCATGCTCACTCCTTTAGGTTATTCGCTGACAAATTTTTATCTAAAGATCGATAATAAAGGGGCTAATTGCCAAAACTACTAAGAAAATAGCTTATAGGCTGAATAATTACTTAACAAAGTACTCTTATTATTATGGCTCAGCACCCGTAGTCACCCTACTTGCTCCGCGTCTGTTTTCACTTAACTAGCTATAACATGAAACTAAATCATTCAACTAACAAAGTAAGAACCGAAACGTAACGTACGAATAGAGCCGTAAGATGATGCATGAAGATATGCGTAATCAGATAACGGCTGTGCAGTAAAAACGATGAGTTCCTTATTAGCTATGGATTCGTGAAGGTTTTGAAGAGCCCACTCAAGTGCATAACGACTGTATTCGCTTTCATCGATTGCTACCATCACCTTCTTCTTGTTCTGATGATCTTCCATTTTACGTGATCAAGATGAGTTTCTTTTGTTATCGGTGGTACTACTTTTTATCATGTAAGAAGGTTCGGTATGTGTCTAGTATTTACTGAGTAATTTTTAGTCACACACCACTGGTCAAAGTCAGCCTTGTGATTACTCATTTACTTCTTTTTTACGGATTTAAACAAAATATATCGATATTATTTCCACGACAAAAAGAAATTAATTAATATATATATATTTTTTTTTTATTAAAACTCACTATAATCCTTTAAAAAAATTATATATATCAAAAAAGTTACCTAAATTACATTATCATGACAAACATTTAATTATATTTTAATAGAAAGATATTTCTTTTATATATTTTCGACAAATTTTTTTTGTATTTTTAGTTTTTGTAAGTTCAAACACTTAACATGTTGCCGTAAAACGGGTATAAATATTTGTGTAGAACTGAAATAATTCATCGTTTTTAAATTGATAAATACATATCATTAGTTTTTCAATCATATATCACACGTAATTTTGAACCTTAAATAATACAGTTTATTTATAGAAGTTAGAGAAAATATAATAATTTTTATTTTCTCAAACTTTTATCAATAAACTGTATGGACTCGAGTTCAAAATTATATGTGATATATGGTTGGAAGCTAATGATTCGTATTTTTAAATCCAAAAACGGTCAAATACTTATGTCCGTGTTATGATAACACGTTGATTGATCGAACTTACAAATTAGTATTATATCACATGTGATATATCATGCAAACTTCTGTATCAAGAAATCAAAATAAAACCAAAAAAAAGTTTGTCCAAAGTATATGAAAGAATTTTTCTATTGAAAAATAATTAAATGGTTGTCGTAATAATTAAATTGTCGTTGTAATCATTTAATTTGTTTCGTATAACGATTAACGGTTTTTTAGATGTATTATTAAAAAAATTGTGAAAGTTGATTTTAATTAGAAAAAAGGGTGGTAGGGGATGTAAGTGGTGTTTCATTTTAGTTAAAAATGAGTGATTATGATTTTTACAATAATCTTTATGTTTATATAGTCTCTAAAATAACTCGGCTCTCATATCATCTTTGATTATGTATTGCATTACTTTTTTCTCACTCACGATCGTATTGCTAGATGCAACATAAGGTATTGCCTGTTATAGGCGCCGTTATTTCATTTTATTTTATAATATTTTTAACGCAAAATCAAAAATACCTTCTTCAATAACATTCTTATAACGCACACCTAAAAATACACGCCACTCCACTTTTTATTCAATTCACATTCAAAAGAATAAAAAAGTCGATAACGCACCTTGTAGCCACGACGCGACACCTATAACGCAGGTGGTGGTGCATTTGATGCTGTTATGAGAACCAAATTCCGCCTACAACGAGTCTTATTACCCACTACACCAAGCACTTTAACCATGAGCATTCACCGTTTATATATACTTATGCACAAACAAACACTCATACACACACAAAATTCGATACCCTGATGACCACAATATCTTCTCTTTTTTTATTAACCACGCGTGATAAGCACCCCCGTAATAGTGTACCACATAGGATAAGCATGTACCGCTTTTGTAACTGTTTGAAACTTTAAATGTCTAAAAAGTATTTTGTGGAAGGCCTTGCCCAAGCTGTACGAGTTAGATAAAAAATGCACGTAGGTCTATCAACCCAGATCGGCTAGACATATTAAACTTTGTGTTCTTGTTGGTTTGGTTTGGTTTATGTTTTGTCTGATTTATACACAAGACATAATAATTTACACGTCTATCAACATCTATTACAGTTTTGTTTTCGTTAGGATCAAATAAGAAATAAACGTAAAATGAGAATGATGAGAAATAACTACATCCGCACATTTCAGATGCACCTAAAAAAAAGATGCATCTCCCAAGAAATTCTCCTTCTATATTTGAAATGTGTGGCTGAAAATATTTCTCATTCTTCTTATTTTTATTTTTTCTCTTACCGGATACATTCTCTATCTTCGTTATTTAATATCAAAGGTAAACATTTAGATTTAAAAATATAGTGATGATACATTTGTACAAATCACATTCTATTTTATAACAGAACTTAAGTTGCGAATTTGATCATAATGTAATGTTTAGTGACCTGCAAATCACTTGTCTCCTCATACCATACTCCCATCAAACATTCCAATCTATGGCTATAAATGGATAAGTCTTTCTCTACTGAGGTTATTCACGGGTGAGTTTTTGACTCACGTCAGGTGTACCTGGCTTAACCGATGTATCCCCGTGACCCTTTCCCCCATTTTCACTTGCCACCCTCAAAGTGTACCTGATGAGATATGAACTGTTACCTCTTGTGAGGAGGTCATATAACTTACCACTATGCCTTGGCCTGAGCTAAACCGCACCAAACCGCAAACCCGCACAAAACCGCAAAACCCACATAAAAACCGAAACCAACAAAAACGCTGGTGTTCTTGAAAATAAAATCAAGATTTTATGTGCGTTTCTGTTTCCACCAAAAACCAAGACCAAAACCGACCAACCGCAAAGTCATATTCAAATATTTTTTTATTTTTATTTTAAATAAACCAACTATATTCTATGATTTTTGTATGGTTAAATACTTTTGTTAATATTTTCATATTATTATTTCAAATGAATTTTATTAGTTTATTATTGTGAGTTTTTATATCATATAATTTTGTTTTTCTATCAATATATCGTCGAAATTTTAAAAAAATTCATCTCATTTGACTTTTATTATTCTAGAGATTTATAATTTCATACTATTACCCAACATTAGTATATATATGTTTTTACTCATTATTTAACCATATGATATATTTATTCTATAATAAATATATACCAAAAAATAGAATTTGAAAAAACTTTAAAACCGCAAAACCCATGAAAACCAAACCGCAAACCGCTAAAAAATAAAACCGCAAACTCAAAACCGCGCGGTTGCGGATTCTCATTTTTTAAAAACCGCAATTGCGGATGCGGTTCGGTTTTTACGAAAACCCGCACCAACCCGCACCATGCTCACCCCTACTTGGCTATAACATAACTTTATAATTAGAAAAACGTAAATGAGTGCTCTAAAATACAGAATTTCCATATCGTAAAATACTATCCAAACTCAAATCATATGTCCATACTCAACTCAATTTCATTGTCATTTTCTGAATAATGTAAAACTTGTACAGTATGGTTTATCATTGCAATTTTTCATAAATAAGAAGCTTCAACTATTAACATTGTCTCAACAGTTCTTGGCATTTAGCCCACCACAAACGAGGCATCCACGAAGGGTGCTGAGAGTTACGGCTATAAAAGCCAAAATAACTCGATGAATTTCTTCATCAAGATTCAAAGTCTTTTTTCTTAACTTGGTTTTGGATCACTCAAAATGTAAGAATTTCGACCTTACAAGAACAAATGATATATGATGATACAACAATACTAAAACCGAAATAGTTCATAACTATAACAGCTCAATTAAGAATAGGGGGTTAAACTTACTTTTAGTTACATGATGAATAGTACTTATGCAAAAAACACCTCAATTTTTCATCCGAGCCCCAAAAATGGTAAATATGATGAAACATCAATTGGAATCCTCATGACGTAGATACTGAACAAGTCTGGATTTCACCTCTGATGGAATACGAACCGGACGATAGTTTTTGTCAAGCCAAACTACAGTCGCGTGTGCCTCCAAAATGGGCTACACCAAAGAAAACATAAATTTACAAGATTCAGCAGTCAACACATAAAAATATAACAGGAACCCATGAAGGGATTTTCTGTCTTTTACTATCGTCGCAACAAGAAATGCATGCTTAAGGAAGAAACTTATCGGGATGAATATATATAACCTCTTCGTTTGGGATCTTGACGATAAAGTGTTCAAAGAATACACGAGCAGCTGATGTGTTTGATATCCTCACTCTCACAATAAATTTGTCACTAATCTGTTTTGGACCAAATACCATGAAAATATATGCAGTTAGTATCATATAGTGATCCCAACTCATATACACATTGGCGACTTTTTCCAGGGTTTGTACGAGTTATTTACTTTTGAAACCATCATCTGAAAGATAGAATGAACACTAAAATTTGCCCAATTCCATGAAACATAATTATGGCTTCTTTTATTTTTGTGTGAAACGATGTGTAGAGCTAAAGGAAGTTAAGAATTATACGACAGGTGGTTAAACTTTAAGTCAAGTGGAGTTAAAAGCATACTCTTAGAGGTGCAAGATATTTAAGCGATAATTCAGACAATGCTACAGCGTTACCACTTTGAGCAATTGGATCAATACTTAAGCCAATCTTTTCCATAAGTTGATGACGAGCTGTTGAATAAAAAATCAAATGACATCCTTAGGAGACATGAAATGAAATAAACCACATGTTGAAATCAAGAAGTTTCGTAAGCTTAGTGTGATTGCTATACCAAATAACTAAATGAATTATGCACATTAAAAAGACTCACCATGTTGACAATAATTTGCAAATACAGCATTGTTTACAACTCCGTACTGATCCAGTTCATAGTCTCGTACGCTAAGTTCCATTTCATGAAATCCACTCATTCTGCCAAACATCAAGACCAGAAAAATGTAATTAGTCTACCACCAGTTGAGCAGATTATCCAGACTAGCAATTTCCAAGCACAAAAGAGCTTCATTTTGACTTTCCAGGGTCAAAGAAGGTACCATTTGACGTCAAAAAATCGGTTCTAGTTTCGCTATAAAACCAGGAAAATTCATACGATACAAACCTTTGTTATAAGTACCACAATGAAATATCTTTTAGTATTGGATATACAACAAATTTCATATCAAAATTTGAAGCCTAATTCACAAAGGTAGACCCCTAAAAAGTCAAAAGTCAGACATCATTACTTTTCTCAGCTTATAACTTTACATCATTTCTAAAACTTAGACTTGTAAATTTCAGATAACATTCACGGGGGGTTTGTTTAAGCTTTATCTGATATGCTTATGAGCTTATTACTTGATAAGCTTATCAGCTCATTTTTGTGGGCTTATGAGCTTATAAAGTTCATATGCTCAGTTGAATAACCTTATAAGCCCAAAAAATTGAACTTATAAGCTTATCAAAATTTCCTAAAAAGCTTACACAACACCACCAAATGGCCTAGTGATAAGTCACGTAACACTCCTCACAAGAGGCCTAGGGTTAAAACCTTACTACGTACACATTTTGGTGGCCAGTGATAAGTCACGGGGGATACCTGAGTTAGACCATGTACATCTAAATCAGAGAATCGTCCTAACCGGGTAACCCAAACACGGCAAAACTCATCCTTTTACTACTTTCTAATAAAATTACACAAACACCCCCTAACTTTATAACAAATTCAACTAAGTAGTACTAATCAACCAATAGGGGGTGTTTGTGTCGGCTTATATAGCCGAATAATGGCTTATTTGATTTTCGGCTTCAGATTAATAAGCTCTTTTTTGTGGCTTATTTTGAAACTTTTCGGCTTATGTAAGTTTATTATGACATAATAAACTTATATAAACCGAACCAAAATGTTTCAAAATAAGCCACAAAAATTGAGCTTATGAAACATAAGCCGAAAACCAAATAAGGCATAAGCCGGCTATATAAACCGAAACAAACACCCCCTATAAACTAAAACCAGGGGCTGACTTAATTGACTTAAATAACATGAATCATAACCTATAACTTCCCTAGATTATGATCACCAATAATAATGTTAACAATTTATACTCCCTCCGTCCCAAAATATAAGTCGACTTTACTATTTTTTATTGTCCCAAAATTAATGTCCCACTTTTAATTTCAACCGATCAAAATGCTTTTAAGTGGGTGAGAATAAATTTTTATTGGTTAATATTGTATGGCCTCACTTTTCTTAAACTCCGTAAAATATGAAAGTGGACATATAATTTGGGACGGACGGAGGATCAAACATAGATTAAAATCAGTAAATTTAAATAATGGGTAATAAAAAGTTTACCCTTTGCCACCCTTAAGATCAAATGAAAAATTACTGTTACTGCTTTTAACAGCCGTTGTGATTGACCGTAACTGCGGCTTGTTAGCTACCGGGAAAAAGTGAGCATTTGATGATGGGAATTGAAGGTTGACTGCGGCACGTGACGATGGAATGATCACGTGAGTGGCGGAGAATGCTTGTAACATCTCTTTTGAATTCTAGTTTTTATCGAAGTTTAGTTTGATGATGATGTTTTTCACTGTGTTTTTTTGTATGTTTGGGGGTGAAGTTAAAAGATACAAATAAGTCACTATGGTTTTGGAAGATTACTATAGCCCCCCCTGGTTTTTATGATTGGTCAAAGGGGTCAAAGTATGGTACATTTGTGCATTATTTATGGTTTTTAAATTTGGACCATCGTAGCTTTTTCCATTGTTGACTCAAAATAATTCGTTGATTAAGAGTTAAGTCCTATATTAGCATGGAGGGGTAGGTGTCATTGCGTGCATCAGGCGCCATTATCACATGGAAGATCTTTTGGTGTCGCCGTTTAGGCATTACCATCTTCCCCACCCCAACACAACCCCCGACATCACTAACTAGCCCGGCGTTGAAACAAAAAAGTCCAAAAAGAAAATTGCCTACGGCTATTTTTCAATTTTCTTTAAAAGAAAAACTAGTACGCAACCATTTTTATACACTATATAAACCTTTAAGGTGCGTTTAGTTGGGGGAAAACACCCTTGTTTTCCACAAAATGTTTTCTGGAAAACAAGGAAAATAGAGATCGCGTTCAAATTATCATTTTCCAACAAAATGTTTTGCAAAACACAAAATCCCCTATTCCTAATCTAACAAGGAAAATTAGAAAACAAATTTTAATTGTTTTCCTTGTTTTCCTTTGTAAATCTCAACCCTCCCTCCCTTCTCAAAATAGAAAATACAAATATCAACTAAACGATTTTCATATTTTCAAGTGTTTTGTGAAGATAAATTTCCCATCCAAATTTTTACAAAACTAAAAATAGAAAACAAGGGAATTTTTTCTCCAACTAAACGCACCCTTACTCGCAACTATTTTTACACACAAACTAATCTTTACTTCCATTTCCACTTTCTTTTCTTTACACACAAACTATATCAAAAAATGTGTGAACAACAAAATAATCCGTTTTTCAATAATCTTTTCAAGATATCGCAACAATCATCTTCGTCAAACCCTCCTACACCTTCGTCCAAACACTCAATATCTTTCTCACAACATCCAATTTTTCTCCGTTTGGTAGCCAATATAATATGCCAACATATACACTCGAACAACTATTTCAACAACAACTACTTAACCAACAATTTCAAAATCTTCAACAAATTCTACCGCTACTCTATCCATAACAACAAACACAACAACCACCACCACCATAAAAAACGCGTGAAGAAAGGACACGAAGAAAAGGAAAAAGACCCGTAAAATGTACCACAACCAACATAACCGAGGGACCGGCATGACCACATAGTCATTATACGGCGGAGGAGGAAATGTTATTAGCCGAGTGTTATGTTGCCGTCGAGGATAACAAACTCTAAAATGACAAAAAGGACGAATCATTTTGGTACAAGGTTCTTCACGTGTTCAACAAAAGTTCTCTACACAAACATACCAAGGATATGTTGACAGAGAAATGGGCAACGTCGAATACTAATTGTCAAAATTTCAACGCTATTTACAAACGTTTACAACTTTTGAGTAGAAGCGGAAAAGACGAGGTTGATTTTTTGGCCCCAGTTAGGCAAGCACATCGTAATGAGTCAAAAGGGCCAGAAGCGTTTATTCAAGACGACACGTGGCAAATCTTGAAAAAAAAAACCCAAGTGGGATGTGTCCGACCCTGTTGATCCGGTTGATCTCACTAGACATTCCAAACTATTCGGAGATGATGCGAGACTACGCCCCCTAAAAATCACGTCGCCGAAAAAAAAAAACCTATATTGAAAACCACATTGAGTATAATGGGAAGTAACCTACCGGATTTTGGGGATACTTTACAAAATGAATTTAAACTTAAACAAGAAGCCGCTCAATCGGCGTATGAGGTGGCTAAGGAGAAAGATCGGACAATAATGCGGTTGGAAGAAATGAAGTTTCTCGTAACTAGCACCGCGGGGATGTCGGATGAGGATGACTACATGATCAACAAGCAAAAAAAAAAATTGTCTAAAATATAGACATGGCAATTAATTATCGTATTGTTTATAATTTTTTTGTATTGTTTATATTTTTCCGTATCGTTTTTTTGTATGTTTATTTTATTTTATTTTTGTATTGTAATTTGTATTTTTATTTGAATGAATGAAAAATTAGTTTGTTTCAAAAAATGGAAAAGAAAATAGAATGGTGGGTCAATAAGGAGTGTTTTGGCTTGAGTGAAGAGTGCTGATGGTATTTTGATGTGTGAATATTTATTGAAAAAACGAATGTTGAAATAGCGCTGGGTGACAAAACAGATTGAGCCATGATACCCATCGCTCTTTGCTAAAATGTGCTAACATATGTCATGATGTCATTTAGTAAACTTATTTTTTTAATGAACTACACGTATCCTTTTTATTACCCCAAAACTCAATTATATACATATTTTTTGAGAGATGATTTGCATACTCCAACTTATTAGTTTATTTACGTATTCAAATGTATAAATAGTTAAAACAGAATGTCAATATTGTACAAGTATCTAATGCATGCATTAGAGTATCCCAATCAATTTTTAATGTGTGCAAATCAATCATCATATTTTTTTATGTTTTTTTTCTCGATTCCGAGTGTAACAACACATTTAGACTATGTGAGCTAGAGTGTAAGAGGTCGAAGCAACGAATGAGGAGGTCAAAACTCTATGAACATGAATTTCTATGGTGACTAAAACCATAAAAAAAATCTTAATCGAATTAACTTTTGTAGGAAATATAACTCGACCGAAAACCATCATGCAAAACTATGATGTTTTTGGAAAGGGAAATTGATCAAATAACGACTACAATAGAATTGAAACCGATCGTCCTATGGTTAGTAGTAAGGTCGTCTGAATTATAAGGCTACTAATGCAAAAACTCTTTTATAAATTATCTAAGTGTAACACCCCCAAATTTCGTGATACGCAGCGGAATTCAAGCTGGGTGTTACTTCATGGCACAACAGTTATATCAATAGAAAACGAACCCTAATTGAGTCGTTTTAAAAGATTTATCATTCGATTTATATAAATATCAGAGTTTACAAAATTAGGTCCCAGTGGTTTTACAGTTTATTAAATACGTTTTCGAATGATAATATAGCCTTCTTGAGTATCCGTGCCCTTCCGTACCATCCTCGTAAATTATGAACCTGAGATAAACATGCTAAAAAGTGTCAACACAAAGGTTGGTGAGTTCATAGAGTTTATAGATAAAACAGTTGAGTTCAGTAGTTTCGAGTTTGAGCGATTATTGTAATAAATATAGATATCGATAAAATAAGTAGTGGGCTATGTTGTTATACACCCACAGTTCGTTTGTTTAGTAATCAGTTGAACACAAGTTTCAAGGTTGGGCCACGTTGCTGCACCCATAAATTCAGTAGTTGCAAAGATTGTATCATTGCAACACAATATATATTGCCTTAAGTCTCATGAACGCGTCATAATAATGACGTAAGTTACAAACATCATAGTGATGATGTGAGCAACAATGCCCTCCGGTAGGAGTTTGCCATTCTCCTAGTATTCTCAAATAAAGTGCATTTGGTTACCTATCCGGCTAACACAAATGGGGTGTCAACGCAATAGATCTATTCACTATATTCGCGTTCACTCGTAAGTGATTAATGGTTCATGATATGAGGGACTTTTAGTGGCAATAGTAAGTAACTTAAGCAATAGCAATAAGGTGTAGGTGTAGCATACGAGTTTGAAAAACAAGTAAAAAGTGGGACTATGAAACTTACAGTAATATGTAAAAGTTTAAAATAAAAGTAAAAATATCAAGCAATATTTGAGCATGTATCTCCCCCAAAACGTTCAAAATAAGGAAAAGAGGGGCTATGACTCACCTTGATGTTGTCGTAGTCCGGATGGAAAACAAATTAAGTAATATGAACAAACTGCTCCGACTCTCGACCTGAGTTGGTATGTCATGTATTTAGTATTCGTGTTCTAGTTTATGCGATGATAATGCTTTATCCATAATTAGATAACATGAAGTCTCTTCAAAATTTAATAATACTTATCATACTTATCTTTATGGCTCGGATGATGGATATTAAATTTTATCGAATCCCAAGTTGTTAAATATTTTATGTTTCCAAAATGCTATAATTTACAATTTTAAATATTTACGGTTTTTACCCTTGCACTTTCAAAATGACACTTTAAACCCTCAACTATGGGTTATTGACAAAATCAGCCCTTGTATAATTAACTTTGAAGAAATTACATTTTTAGTCCAAGAAAACTTTTGAAAAATTCACTTGTTTTAGGCCTAAATTGACAAAAGTACGGGTAAATAAAAGCGAGGCCTTAAAAGGTTTTTACTACGTTCTTGATCCTTTCAAGAGTTTGTCCGGTGGTCTTTCTAATGGTTCAAACTAGAAGTCTTAAGCTCTTACGGTTTGGTCGCAATGATTTCTCAAAGTAGGGGGGTTAGGTGACTTTTGTTGGTGTTGGGCGATATCAGGGCCAAATGGGGACAGATTTTACACGAGGCAAGCTAATGTTTCTACAACGCATTTGACCCTTTAAATACTTTGCTGTAAGCTTTTCTAAATGGTATAGGTCTCATGTCCTAGTCATCTTTTATTAGAAAGATACAAGTCCACGAACATGGCCACTTGGCCACGACGCGTTTTAAGAAAATTTCATTTTTAACCCATTAACTTTTACGGTGTCATCTAGGAACATGGTAATATGTTTATTAACTCTTTTTAAGTCATCACCCATCATCCTATAACTCCAACGGCTCAATTTTTGAAAAGTGCACACATAGCTTTTTTATGAAAATGTCCGCGAGTCACCTTCTTTGTGGCTGATTATAAAAGATACTATAAGTGCTTTTAAAGACGTTATTGGGGCGTTAAAATCCTTGCATCGAGCCCTTTAAAACGGTGTAAACCTCGTACTTTGCAACCCTTTAATTAGCAAGATATTAATTACGGAAAATGGCTACTTAGGCTATTCTTGCCAAATTGCAATTCTCGTTTTTAAACCATAAAACTTTATGTCTTTTGCATGCAACCTTGTGAAATGTTGTTTTACCCATTTATAATGTTTCTAAGGTAGTTCATAATCAAATTTATCAAAAATCCCGAGTTTTCCCACATACCGTTATAAAATACTTTTGGAGTTTAGGACTTTTAGCCATAATGAAGGGGCCGTTTTTAAGCATGGCGACTAGGCTTTTCAACCGGGTTATGGGGGCGTTTTGTAGTATCCTAGGTGGTGTTTACAACGGTACTTTGGTTGACCCTAATATCTTTGACATGATGTAAATAAATGGGGCGCAAGTAGGGGGCTGGAACTATTCTTGTAACATATATATAACAGCTGTTGGGATTTTTATTAAATTCTGGCTTCGTTATGCGTTTTCTAGACCCGTGCCCCTGAGTTTTTGAAGAAAACGTCGTTCCGGACAACTTTCGTGTTTTAACTTTTTCATGAAACGGACCAAAAATGCCTCGTTTCGCGTGCCCGACCGTTCTGTCCACAGAAAGTTTCGGACAGATTTTTGGTAACTTCATTTGGTCATAACTTTTGATTCGTGTGACCGTTTTAGGTGATTCAAATTGCTAAGTTTTCCTTGTAAAATCCTTTTTAACTGTATGTACTTGATATTAAAAGTTAAAACGAAATAGGATGAGTTTAAAAGACTTACATGCTCGGGATTTGACAAGAACCAAAATGAGACCAAATAGATTTCTAAGTTGAACAAGACTTCTTCCTTTCTCCTAGGCTTTCCTATGCTCTTCCTTCTTCCTTCTATTAGACTTAGAAATCAGTAAGTATGTGTGTGTGAGAGTGTTTGTGTGTTTCGATTGAGGAATGAGTGAAAAGAAATGAGTGTGGGTCGATATTTATAGGAGAATTCTAAGGCTAATAGGTGACCACTTGTAGCATTTTGTAAGAATTGTTGAGATATCTAGGGAACATGATGAGGTGTTCGCAAGAAGCCCACAAGCTTGTTAGTTAGATTGCATGGTTTTAAAAAAAACAACATGATGTACACTTTGTTTAATTTATGGCCTTATAGTTTGAAAGGTTTAGAAGGAACCATGTATATGGCTTGAGGTGGTGATAGTTTAGCCAAGAATTCTTCCTACAAATTTTGACTAGGGTAACTCTTCAAGGAAACAAGGTGAGGTGGTGCAAGAATGGCCTAGGAGAGTCTTGTGGTTAGGGAAAATACAAGTATCAATCTAGGACTAGTTTAGTTAGGGATTTAGTTAGGATTGAACTAGAAAATAAGTTAGTTTAGTTAGGTTTATGTAAAGTATAGACTTTAGTTCCATGCATTAAGTACTTGTACCACAAGCATTAGGGACTTGTACCTTAGACTTGTAATTTATAAAAAAATCAAATTTAAAGGCTTGTGCATTATAGGGTTGTACCTTGTGCTTAAAAATAGGTACATTGAGGTTTATAATATAATTTATATAAGTATTAAGCTTGTATGCATTAAAGACTTGTACATGTGCATGAAATACTTGTACATTAATATTTTGAAAATATATCAGGCACATAAAATCATAGAGTTGTATATTAGGGCTTGTAATGGAAAGTAAAGTATAGCTAGGTTCCGTGCTTTAATGACTTGTACTCTAGGTATAAAATGTTGTACTTTACCATTTATGAAAAAGCGTAGTTATAATAAATTAGGGTTTCATGTAAGCTCAAATAAATGGTTAACGTTTAACTTGAAAGTTTAATAATTGTACGTTAACGTAATAACGTTAAGTGGTAAATAAAAGTTGAAAACTTTTATACTTGACATATAAGGAATGAACTTAAGACATTCTGATGTTGGTGTGTGAGTTACGTCATATTATTTAGTTGTTGTGATCAAATAAAAGGATATCGTTTCTTAAAAAAAATTTGGACGAAGAAAATGGATAAGTATTCTTTCGTTAGAATATTATATTAGTTTAATACAAGGTGAAATTTACCGGCGGTTACAGTCTCACCCCCTTAAATTGAATCTCGTCCCGAGATTCAGTCCATGTTAGAGATTCAGTCCATGTTAAATGTTGAAGTAATGAGGATGAAATGTGGTTTCACTTATGAAAGCTTATAAGTTAGAATCTATTGTTTTTACATGTGAATAACATTATTCTAAAGGTCATATAAACTTAAGAAAAATTTATTTTGAATGAAGATTGTTAGTTTATAAGGTTTATTAATTTTGAAAATAACATGGTTCATAATGGCTTGTGAAAATCAAATTATTAATATCAAAAAAAAAAAAATTTGAATGAGAGAAAGTTTTTGAACTTCAGCTTTTGTAGATGATGAATTAGTTTGTTCCTTAGTAAGGTGAACAATAATTTTTAACGATCATGAACAAGAACCCCAACGGTCGTGAACAGTACCCCCAACGGCTACTTTTTTTTTTAAATACCCCATTTTAATCCTCATTCCTTCATACTAACTTTTCACCTACATTTCTCTTATCACACTTCAAAATGCCGCATATTATTACCATTGTTGCACTCGTGTATGTTGTAATATCTGCTATCTATTTAGCCAACGTTACGGATGAAGATTACGAGTTCTTGGCCGTGATCTTAGTGATTCTTGTACCACTTGTGGTCCTAGCCATCGGCGTGGATAAATTATGGGGGTAATAAATCTTTATTTTATTTGCATTATCGTGTAATCTTTATCTCTTTTTTAGGGTAATAAACGTATGTATTAGCACTCATTGAGTTGCGTCTTGTGTTGGTTGTTGGGTTGAAACTCAATACGCTTAATGGTGTGTTTGTTTATGTAACCTGGGCCGAGGCCCTTTTAATCTAAATGTAGGTTGTGTTTGTTTGTTTTATTAATGGGTTGAAGCCCACTTTTCGTTATAAAAAGGAAGCGTTTTATATATTGAGCTACGTCTCTTGTTATTTCAATCACCATGCTTAATAACTCATTTATATTTGTTATACAGAATAATCAAGTTATCGTGCATCCAGTCATGATTCTCGCTCTCATAGGTGTAGTCGTGTTTTTCATTAGCTTGGCGGATCAACCAATTGGCGATACCATACCTTATTTGGTGATTTTTGTAACATTAGCACTACCGATGCTAATTATATCATTATGTATTAATATTTATGGATTCAAATGTAATAAAAATTTACGTTATTTGTGTTTGCCATATATCTTTGTGAATTATTGTGATCTTCGAGTTTGTACTCATGTCGTTTCAGATACAAATAAGCCCACTCATTTACAATCCATTACTTACATAGAAAGGCGTCCCAAACAATGTAAATAAAGGAATATAAACTTATGGTTCGGCGATTCATAATTTCTTTATTTAAATAAAAAGGCGTCCCAATCCATTCAAATAAAGACATTGTAAATCATCCTACTTAAGAGTTGCCGATTTAACATTCGTACTTAACTGATGAGTTACAAGGAAATTTGGGTGTTCTGGGAGTACAGAAAGAGTGTTTTCACTCATTATTTAGAGATGGAAGTAAGAATATCAAGGAAAGTTGCCAAAATAGTTTGTGGGTATATATATTTAGTGTAAATAAGATAAGTAAGAGAGACCATTGTAATTGGTTACAATGTCTTGAGAAGGTTTCATAAATTTGAAAAATATAAAAGTAAGTACATGCTTGGGGAAATGTGATTAAGTCATAATGCCTTAGAATAGGCATATGCGTGTACGCTTATTTTGTGTAAAGTGATCAGTATATATCAAGATACTAAAGTGTTTGTGTAGCATAAACTGTCTAAAAGTCATATAATTACCTGGAGGATGGAAGGCACGGAGAGCGAAAGGCTATAAAATGTTTTTGTGAAAAAGTAGTTATAGTTTAGGTCTCAATTAGACCCGTTTCTCTATAACTGAGGCTCTGATACCAATCTGTAACATCCCCAAATTTCGTGATACGCAACGGAATTCAAGATGGGTGTTACTTCATGGCACAACAGTTATATCAATAGAAAACGAACCCTAATTGAGTCGTTTTTAAAGATTTATCATTCGATTTATATAAATATCAGAGTTTACAAAATTAGGTCCCAGTGGTTTTACAGTTTATTAAATACGTTTTCGAATGATAATATAGCCTTCTTGAGTATCCGTGCCCTTCCGTACCATCCTCGTAAATTATGAACCTGAGATAAACATGCTAAAAAGTGTCAACACAAAGGTTGGTGAGTTCATAGAGTTTATAGATAAAACAGTTGAGTTCAGTAGTTTCGAGTTTGAGCGATTATTTTAATAAATATAGATATCGATAAAATAAGTAGTGGGCTATGTTGTTATACACCCACAGTTCATTTGTTTAGTAATCAGTTGAACACAAGTTTCAAGGTTGGGCCACGTTGCTGCACCCATAAATTCAGTAGTTGCAGCATTGTATCATTGCAACACAGTATATATTCCCTTAAGTCTCATGAACGCAAACCTTAACACTAACGCCATAATAATGACGTAAGTTACAAACATCATAGTGATGATGTGAGCAACAATGCCCTCCGGTAGGAGTTTGCCATTCTCCTAGTATTCTCAAATAAAGTGCATTTGGTTACGTATCCGGCTAAGACAAATGGGGCGTCAACTGCAAATAGATCTATTCACTATATTCGCGTTCACTCGCAAGTGATTAATGGTTCATGATATGAGGGACTTTTAGTGGCAATAGTAAGTAACTTAAGCAATAGCAATCAAGTGTAGGTGTAGCATACGAGTTTGAAAAACAAGTAAAAAGTGGGACTATGAAACTTACAGTAATATGTAAAAGTTTAAAATAAATGTAAAAATATCAAGCAATATTTGAGCATGTATCTCCCCCAAAACGTTCAAAATAAGGAAAAGAGGGGCTATGACTCACCTTGATGTTGTCGTAGTCTGGATGGAAAACAAATTAAGTAATATGAACAAACTGCTCCGACTCTCGACCTGAGTTGGTATGTCATGTATTTAGTATTCGTGTTCAAGTTTATGCGATGATAATGCTTTATCGATAATTAGATAACATGAAGTCTCTTCAAAAATTAGTAATACTTATCATACTTATCTTTATGGCTCGGATGATGGATATTAAATTTTATCGAATCCCAAGTTGTTAAATATTTTATGTTTCCAAAATGCTATAATTTACAATTTTAAATATTTTCGGTTTTTACCCTTGCACTTTCAAAAATGACACTTTAAACCCTCAACTATGGGTTATTGACAAAATCAGCCCTTGTATAATTAACTTTGAAGAAATTACATTTTTAGTCCAAGAAAACTTTATCTTTCAAAAATTACAATTTTTATACTTGTAATTTTATAAGAAAAATTCACTTGTTTTAGGCCTAAATTGACAAAAGTGCGGGTAAATAAAAGCGATGCCTTAAAAGGTTTTTACTACGTTCTTGATCCTTTCAAGAGTTTGTCCAGTGGTCTTTCTAATGGTTCAAACTAGAAGTCTTAAGCTCTTACGGTTTGGTCGCAATGATTTCTCAAAGTAGGGGGTTAGGTGACTTTTGTTGGTGTTGGCGATATCGAGGGCCAAATGGGGACAGATTTTACACGAGGAAAGCTAATGTTTCTACAACGCATTTGACCCTTTAAATACTTTGCTGTAAGCTTTTCTAAATGGTATAGGTCTCATGTCCTAGTCGTCTTTTATTAGAAAGATACAAGTCCACTAACATGGCCACTGGCCACGACGCGCTTTTAAGAAAATTTCATTTTTACCCATTAACTTTTACGGTGTCATCTAGGAACATGGTAATATGTTTATTAACTCTTTTTAAGTCATCACCCATCATCCTATAACTCCTACGGCTCAATTTTTGAAAAGTGCACACATAGCCTTTTTATGAAAATGTCCGCGAGTCACCTTCTTTGTGGCTGATTATAAAAGATACTATAAGTGCTTTTAAAGAAGTTATTGGGGCGTTAAAATCCTTGCATCGAGCCCTTTAAAACGGTGTAAACCTCGTACTTTGTAACCCTTTAATTAGCAAGATATTAATTACGAAAAAGAACTACTTAGGCTATTCTTGCCAAATTGCAATTCTCGTTTTTAAACCATAAAACTTTATGTATTTTGCATGCAACCTTGTGAAATGTTGTTTTACACATTTCTAATGTTTCTAAGATAGTTCCTAATCAAATTTATCAAAAATCCCGTGTTTTCCCACATACCGTTATAAAATACTTTTGGTGTTTAGGACTTTTAGCCATAATGAAGGGCTGTATTTAAGCATGGCGACTAGGCTTTTAACCGGTTATGAGGGAGTTTTGTAGTATCCTAGGTGGTGTTTACAACGGTACTTTGGTTGACCCTAATATCTTTGACATGATGTAAATAAATGGGGCGCAAGTAGGGGGCTGGAACTATTCTTGTAACATATATATAAATTGTTGGGATTTTTATTAAAGTCCGGCGTCGTATACGTTTTCTAGACCCTGCCCCGTGTTTTTGCAGAAAACGTCGCTCCGGACAACTTTCGTGCTTTAACTTTTTCATGAAACGGACCAGAAGTGCCTCGTTTCGCGTGCCCTAACCGTTCGTCCACGAAAGTTTCGGACAGATTTTTGGTAACTTCATTTGGTCATAACTTTTGATTCGTGTGACCGTTTTAGGTGATTCAAATTGCTACGTTTTCCTTGTAAAATCCTTTTTAACAGTATGTACTTGATATTAAAAGTTAAAATGAAATAGGATGAGTTTAATAGACTTACATGCTTGGGATTTGACAAGAACCAAAATGAGACCAAATGGATTTCTAAGTTGAACAAGACTTCTTCCTTTCTCCTAGGCTTTCCTATGCTCTTCCTTCTTCCTTCTCTTAGACTTAGAAATCAGTAAGTATGTGTGTGTGAGAGTGTTTGTGTGTTTCGATTGAGGAATGAGTGAAAAGAAATGAGTGTGGGTCGATATTTATAGGAGAATTCTAAGGCTAATAGGTGACCACTTGTAGTATTTTGTAAGAATTGTTGAGATATCTAGGGGACATGATGAGGTGTTCGCAAGAAGCCCACAAGCTTGTTAGTTAGATTGCATGGTTTTAAAAAAACAACATGATGTACACTTTGTTTAATTTATGGCCTTATAGTTTGAAAGGTTTAGAAGGAACCATTTATATGGTTTGAGGTGGTGATAGTTTAGCCAAGCATTCTTCCTACAAATTTTGACTAGGTAACTCTTCAAGGAAACAAGGTGAGGTGGTGCAAGAATGGCCTAGGAGAGTCTTGTGGTTAGGGAAAATACAAGTATCAATCTAGGACTAGTTTAGTTAGGGATTTAGTTATGATTGAACTAGAAAATAAGTTAGTTTAGTTAGGTTTATGTAAAGTATAGACTTTAGTTCCATGCATTAAGTACTTGTACCACAAGCATTAGGGACTTGTACCTTAGACTTGTAATTTATAAAAAAATCAAATTTAAAGGCTTGTGCATTATAGGGTTGTACCTTGTGCTTAAAAATAGGTACATTGAGGTTTATAATATAATTTATATAAGTATTAAGCTTGTATGCATTAAAGACTTGTACATGTGCATGAAAGACTTGTACATTAATATTTTGAAAATATATCAGGCACATAAAATCATAGAGTTGTATATTAGGGCTTGTAACGGAAAGTAAAGTATAGCTAGGTTCCGTGCTTTAATGACTTGTACTCTAGGTATAAAATGTTGTACTTTACCATTTATGAAAAAGCGTAGTTATAATAAATTAGGGTTTCATGTAAGCTCAAATAAATGGTTAACGTTTAACTTGAAAGTTTAATAATTGTACGTTAACGTAATAACGTTAAGTGGTAAATAAAAGTTGAAAACTTTTATACTTGACATATAAGGAATGAACTTAAGACATTCTGATGTTGGTGTGTGAGTTACGTCATATTAGTTAGTTGTTGTGATCAAATAAAATGATATCGTTTCTTAAAAAAAAATGGACGAAGAAAATGGATAAGTATTCTTTCGTTAGAATATTATATTAGTTTAATACGTGGTGAAATTTACCGGTGGTTACATTAAGGCTTACAACTAACTTATATTATGCTCAATTGAACAGGAGATGATTTCAATCGTTGCAAAACTAGGATGCGTGGAGCTACATGCTATAAGGATCTAGTTTGTTAAACGGATAAGGGGTTGACAAAAATCATTGAACATAAAAAGTTTTGCTCCTAGTTAGTTGAAGCTTAGTTCATTCATTTAGTCCCAAAGAAGATCAAGATCTATTTTGGGAAAATTAAAAACAATAGATACTCGACCTAGGCAAAGCTTTATATAAGAGGAATGGATCTTAACAAAACCGAGTATCCGTGAATGAAAACGACAAAAAGACAGAAGCACAATTATCTTTGCTATGCAAATTCGTTGTGGAGTTAATGTAGCAGTGTAGCACAATGCTGGCTAGTTGGTAGCTAATACAACTTTAACTTCAATCAGCTCAAAGAGCTTCTATTATGTGAGAGATTCCAAGAGAACCACTATTATAAAAGGTGCAGTGTCTTGATGATCAAGTGATTCAAACATCTCTTTGGATTTAATGGCGTGTGAAACTTTTTTTTTGGTAAAGGGTTTTTTCACCCGTAAAATACGGATTAAATACAATGGAATGTGGCTGAAGTACCACATTAACCTCAAGCAACCGCTTGAACAACCATTAATTCATGCATGACAGGCCATAAATGATCAACTAGCTACACACAACTAGACAATCAAAAACAAAAACAAGCATAAACTAAGACACATCAACCTTTATGCGAAACAAAGGAAAAGCAACATATCCAAGTCTAACGTCATGGATGGAGGTAGCCTTTAATTGAGCCGCAGATAGACCACAATCATCAAAGTAATCATCTTCATAATCATTGTAGTCACATGTACCATATTTCCATTGCTACAATAGACTCATCTTGTTCCCTCCACCACCAAAATAATTAGTCTCGTTAGGATATTCCAGAACTTCATCATCGTCGCTATCAGAAACAACCACATTACCTACCTTACAGAATGGGTTACCCTCCTTAGTTGAAGAAGTACAAGTAGTGGAAGAACTAGACTTAGTAGCCGCATCATGCTTCTGCTATTTCAAATCACACATAATCTGATCTTTATGATCACCCGAATAATCAACCTTTTTAAGAGGTTTACTATCATCATCCACAAGTGTAAGTTTCCCATCAATAACGAGCTTTTCAAGCTTCCCAATTTTCTAAATAATAGGAGTACTACTAGTGTTACTAATTTCAACATTCCAGAACGAAGTGTCACTAGGCTTTGCCCCATTTAGCCAAATTTGAATTCCCCCCATTGGCACCCAACTTTCCATCATTTTCAACCGAGTTAAGCACATCAAATGGGTTTGAATTACTAACTTCTTTAGTAGGCTCGACACCTTTCTTCTTACTAGAGTTGGCTGTGGGCTTTTTTGAAACAGGTCTATACACCTTTGCAGGTTTAAAACCCACTTTCGGACCCATCGGAACACCTTTGGGAGCCTGACTAGGCTTCTTCAAATTCTTCATCATACCCAAACCAGGATTTTTGGGACATTCCTCCTGAATATGACCAAAAACCTTACAACACGCGCATCTAAGGGTTTCCACTCATATTCAACACGAACAGTACACGTATAAAACCCCTCCCCAGAAAGTTTAGGCCTAGCCACCACAATAGTATCTTTCAACTCGACATCATCCCGAACTTTAATCATTGCTCTAGTATAGCTTGACCTACCCTATGATTGGATGTACATGTCAGATGTGTAAGAATCAAGCATCAAAGGAGTACCAAGCTTAGTAGCAATAGCACTCAAACCATCCCGACTAAATGCAATCACACGGACACCAAGTGAGACATTAGTCAACGACGTTGAAGTTTACTAGCTTCTTTACTTTAAAGCTTATACAAGTCAGAAATTTAAACCCGAGTGGAGTTGCAATCCAAGTTCGGCTTCTTCTATTTCCCATCTAGCTATTTTATTTATGCCAGTCTAGTGTCTTGCTAGCGAGTTTTTCATTATAATTCTACCGTTTAAGAAATATAGGAGAGCTTAAACATCCATAGTGCAAATCAAATAGTGAATGATTTCTTATAGAAGCTAGCTATGAAGTTATCAAAATGAAACTTTATGATTTTATCGTTACCATTTGTGAAGTTTTGTTGATTGTTTTTCTATCTTAAATTACAAATACTCTTTTTTGTTCTATTTACTTACACTTCCAGTTTATAATGTAAACAACAACAAAGTTTTGCATAGCATTGTTTATTTGTACCATATTTTATTATATACTTGGATGCTTAAAAATCAAATAAAATGCATGAACAATATCAACAAGTTACTTATAAAAAGTTTTAACAAACAAATTTTACAATTTTCATTCTCAATTACTACATAATATGTTATCAAACATCAAACAAATCATACAATCCAAGTAATCAACAAACAAGTGATACATTTATTTCTAGAATTAAAAACAAGCGGATAACATATTATAGTTGAAGTTATAAACTTATATATACCAAGTACCATATATATATATAAACTCTATAAGTTGATAGAGCTCAAAGAGACCATGTTGATTGAAAGCAAGGAGGGTCTCCATACCCTTCAACCATCCTCTCCATCACTTGTGCCTCGTGCCCATTTGTACCCTGCAACAACAATTTTCATACCATGTATTAAATGAAATTGATATTCATGCATGATCTTTTAAAATGTACCAACCAAATAATGATGCTAAAGAATGATTTCTATTCCCAAAATTATCATTTGGGTACTGTCCTTTTTTATACCTTCATGATTTTGAGTTTACACAATGAGCTTGAATTATGTGTACGTGTGTATGATGTGAATTAAAAGAATGTGGTTGTAGATTGTGTTCATTTCCTAGACATGACACAAAAAACCAAAGTACCTTTGGTCTAGTGTTACATATATGTGAGAAAGTTATTTTCTAAGTAATAGGTTGCGTGTTCAAGTTTCGTTACGGACAAATTTGCGAGATTAATGTGTTTATATGAAACTATGTATAATAGATGATTTCAAATAATAAAATATAGCACAAAACTAATATAAAACCGACAACGAAATTGTTATAAAGAAACAAAATTCTAGTCTTCTACTACTGTAAAAACATAAGGAGTATTACTCTCAAAAAGTTTTGTATACGACTTATGTAGATATCAATTTCAAAAACTATTTTTATGAATTCTAAACACAAATGGAATCGAAATATGACAATGTGAGAATGGAGTAAATTTTGTGGAAATTTGTTAATAAGGTAACATAAAGTACCATAATTTTAAGTTTGTTGTATATTTGTATTCATACTTTCTAGTAGCTCATAAAACATGTAATTCAAAGTTCAACCTTGATCAAATGAAGTGAACATCTATTTTATTGGTAAATAAATGAGTATAATTTAATTTTTTTTTTTGGCAAACTAAGTGACCTACTTTTAAAAACTTCTTGTCTTTCAAACTAAAATTATCTCTTCTTATATTACATATCTTGTCGAATTTCCATTCTTCCAACAAGCTAGGGTTTACATACTGTACTATTGTCTATACCATTACTTTCTTGTTAGCAAGCATTTGTAAAGATTTGATACTGCGTTTGGCGTTCTTGCTTATTGAACTTGTTTCTTTGATTTAGAAATAACTAATTTTGAGTTTCCTAATAGCATAACTAACAAGATAATTAGTTTATGAAACTTTGATATGCAAATCCAATCTCTTTCTTAGTATCTCTTTTAAACATCATAATTGAATAGTTGTCTGCAACAAGTGCGAAATCATACCTTCATAATGTCCATAGCATCCATTTCCGGGGAGTTGAAGTCATAGAACATGCTTGCTGCTGAAAGCTTCATTGAGAGAAACTAACAAAAAAAACAAATAATCTTGAAAAATTGTTTTTACAATCTTGAAGTAATCATTTTAATTCTGCAAGAAATAACAAAATTTACCTCGATTTGATTTTGCAATGATCGTACATAATTGATTATTACATCCAACATCACTGACATTCCCATCGTCTATGACAAGAAATTGCACAAGGCAGATTAAAAAAGAACGGAAGAACTTGAACAAGAAACTGATGTAATGATTTATTTAATAACTTCATACCTTGTAGCATCCTGGAACAAGATCTTGCAAGCGTCGTAATTTTTCATTTATCTTCTCTCTTCTCATCTAATTCAGATATCAAATAGAAAAAAGTGAATTCAGGGCTTAAAAGTAAATCTAAAACATTATGGTTTAGGGTTCTTCTAAGGACTATAGTATATTTATTTACTATAGTAAATCTGGAAGTTTAGGAACAACATGGTCTTCTCCCAAAAGTGCCAAGCAAAGATCCTCAACGACATTAAACTTATGTCTTTCAATTGGATTTCTTCTAGATATAAAAAAGCATGTCTAAATTGGTTAGAATGGCTTATTTATCCATGTAACGCTTTCCTTATCTTGTAACTTTTCCTACCGCTTTCTATTCAAAGTCAAAAATATTTATTTATCAACCATATATAAAATAGATGCTATATTTAGTTATGCTTCTTCATATTATAAGTAAATTGAAAGATATGAAGCACAAACCCTTTCAGCCAAACTGTGACTATCAGTTGCTTCACCTCTCTTTGCTCTAACATGAACAACTTCTCTTGGTTTCTCATCTCCGACCTCGTTTTTCTCTTTTTTACCACCACGACCCTGGTCAATGTACCAAGTCAGTTGTAGCAAAAAGAACGATAACTCAAATAATCTAGAATGAAAAAAATTGTTAAATTTCTGTCCAGTAATTATTTGATTACCTTACTTTCTCCAATGAGACCAGGACCAAATGGTGGAGGATCCGAATTCATGAAGCTTTCCACCCTCGTCTCCGTACCATCACGTTGAGGGCCAAAGGTTATAGGGAAATGGTTCATATGATCATAGGCCGAACCAGATTGATGATCACCAAAGAAATTGAAGTTTTGAATGGCATTAGTGCCATCTTGCAAAGACATAAATGAAAGAGGGTGAGACCTTTGGTGACGGAGATGATAATCCGAGAAATTGTCACCAGACATAGGCATGAATCCATGAAGACTGACTTCAGCTGAGTTGAAGTTCTCGAGTTCCGTGTTCATATTGTTGTCTAGGAGCTCCAAGCTTGAGTTGATTCTTAGGGTAAACCCATCCACCATATGAAAGCTCTTTATAAACAAAGTTCAAAGACAGCCAAACTGTACTTGTGTAATAGGACATAGAAAAAGAGTAAAAGATAGATGCATGGTGCATAAAGTTGTTGATTGGTTGGCCTTGATTCAATAATTAGGTTTTCCTACTTTTAAGTTCCGAACTTCAATTCAAACTTACTAGGGTTTCCATTTTTAGAAACGTTTGCTTTTCTTTTTACTATATGGTCGTAAACGTGTTGTGGGTCCACATACAAAATTGATAGATTTAGGGGATTGGACCACAATATGGTTTTTGATCAAGTATGGGGAATTTTGAGGATGCATCACCATTGATAGTGTTATTGGGGTTGAATTTCTTGGGAAGTGAATGGGGGCCTAACTAGTTTTACCCATAAACTATCATCCTTTCTTGATATTAGGTTTTTATATCAACAAATTAATGGATGCATCTTTTGGTAAGATGTATATCATAAGTTACCATTTTTATTCGCATGGTTATTTGTCAATGTCAATTTAATGTTCATACTAATTATGTCAAGTAAAATACAAATAAAAAAAATACAAATCGCAATATCAAAACATGTTGGTGCTACGAAAATTAAGAAGACGTGGAGCACCCTGCAGACCGCAGGTACAGGGACGGAGATAGGGGTTCCCGCGGGTGCTCGGAAACCCCATGGATTTTTTCGATGTAGTGTTAATTTTTGAAAAAAAACACCGGTTTTTCGTAAATGCATCTTAAATGCACCCGGTCCTTCAAAATGTGTTTTCAGTATTACAGTTCAAAAAATTTTGTACACCCGATCATATTTGGTCTTGGCCCCGTCTCTGCCGCAGGATGCATATAAGGCATACTATACAAATTTCATGAGATGGAGGTCGTAAACGAATCCTCAAATTATAAAAAAATACCTACATATAATTGACAATGTAAAACTCTTAGGTACAGGGACATTTATTACACATGATATGATATGGATCAATATCATAATAATTTGACTTAACTCTTTCGTATAAGATCCAAAAGATGTTAAAGTTTATTAAATCCTAATGATAACCCATATTTGGTAAACCTCCAAAAATTTCAAATAAAACACTACCCTACTTTGATGATAAGTCGACAGAAGTGCCAAATATCAAACAAGACAATATTACATCCTACCTTATTTGATTGCAAAGAGACAAACAAATAGTTAATCTTGTATTAACGTAATCAATGCCTTTTTTATGTAATCTATTTAAAGGTGTTCAGTGTTCACTTCCCCATGTATCTATATCCATGAGGACCCTAAAAATAGGATGTGCAAAATTTTTTTACGATAGCAACAAAACGAAAAAAAACTAGAAACGAATGATAAATCGAGTATTTTTACTTACACATGAAAGATTTATAAGGCTTTAAAGAGTTAAATGTTAGATTTTAGTATGTTAATTTTGAGTTCACTTTCAAAAAGTCAAAATTAAATAAAATTATACTAAAATATCAACTTTTTTACATGCACTAACAGTTACATAGGTCTCTGTCTATATCTATACTACTTATAATAGATGAATGAATCTCTACCTTTATTGTCTTAAAATTAAGACTTATAAAATACAAATCCTATTGTACAATACATAATGCACTATTAATTATCTTTCTCATCAATCTTAATTTTAAGACTTACAAGTCCTTAAAGCTTAATGTACAAAATACAAAGCACTATTAATGTGGTCAAGATATTTAATGTAGTTAATTAATTAACTGGTCAATAAATACAATTAATGCAGTTATTAAAACACCCATTACACAAGAAATACAAATTATCAAGCATATTGTACAACCAACTTAAACATAATTCCTGCATTAAAATGTCATTAATACAAATAATAAAGAACATTATACAAATATTCAAGCCCGAACGGTCAACGGTCCAAATGGGCCCGAGCCCGAACGGGTACGATCCAAACGGGCACGGGAAAAACGGGGTCGACCCCGAGTGGGCACGGGCCAAACGGGCTCGAGCCCGAACGAGCACGAGCTAGACGAAAATCTTGAAATCCGTAAATTTATTATAAAAAAGAACATAATAAACTAAAATACATGATTCACCGGATATTTTATTTCAGTGTATCCGTCGCCGCAACGCGCGGAAACCTTGCATTAAATGTCACTAATACAAATAATAAAGCACATTATACAGATATTCAAGCTCGAACGGTCAACGGGCAAAATGGGCTTAAGCCCGAACTGGTGCCGTCTAAACGGGCTCGAGCCCGAACGGGCATGGACCAAATAGGCACGGGCCAACGGGCACGGGCTAAACGAATTTCTTGATATCCGTAAATTTATTGTCAAAAAGAATATAATAAACTAAAATACATGATTCACCGAAGAATTTTATTTCAAGATACCCGCCGCCGCAACACGCGGGTACCCTGCTAGTATCAAACTATGCATAGAGAATGTAGATTAGGGCAAATTGCATCTTAATTTAATGAACTTTGCTAAAATTGCAATTTTATTTAGCGAACTCTAAAATGTACCTTTGATGAATTAAACTTGTAATTTCATGCTATTGTATGTAGTGAACTTCAAAATTTACCTTATGATGTATTAACAATATGTTAGTATTGTATGTTACTAATAATTTTTAAAAAATTATTTATCGCATGAAGTGACACATGTATAAATGACATGCCAGACCATGCATATTTTTTACATTAAACAAAATACAGTTTATTTTTATTTATTTATTATTATTTTTTTAATCAATTAGTTTGACTTAACCTCAATTTACTCCCCATTTACTTGTAGTCACTAATCATGCTCTTTTTTCCCAACTTCCATTTTATGTCACTCATGCACTTCATTTGAAGATACTTACGCATATATGTTCACTCACTATTATCCGAACACACCCTCTAAAGAAAAAACATACGCACACAAATGAGACGTGGTGGTGAGCAGATGAATTTACAAACTTTATGTTAGGAATTAGAAAATTCAGTCATTAAAGAGTCGGTCACCTCAAGTATATGTAATCGTTAGAAAGCTCGTAGTCGTAGTTATTTAATGTTAAATAGTATTTAGTTAAGTAACACCGTGGAGGACGGACGGGTCTTTACCCACTGTATGCCTGATCCACAGCCTGTCAGGTGGCGTTTTATTGTAAGACTATAAATACTCTCTACCTCCCAAGGTAGAGGGTTGTAGCTCATAATAAGATTTTTCTTTCTCTCACTAAAGTTTCCAAACCTCTAACTCTTTCTCTCTCTAGAAATCATCTTGTACGCCTAATATGGTAATGATTTGATGTGTATGTGAAATCCAATATGTTACAAATGGTATCAAGAGCCATGGTTAGATTATCTCTTTCATATCCTTGGATTTCTAGTGGTTTTTAGATGGTTTTTGAGTTTGAAAAAGTGTAGTGGTTTTTGCATCATTTGGTTCATTTCTAGTGTTAAAGTTTGAATTTTGGGTGTACTTTTGTGTTTAGGATCATTGTATGTGCTTGGGTTTTGATTTGGTAAGCTTGAATCACTTTGGTTGAGCTTGTTTTGGATTGAAAAGTGTGTTTTTAAGGTTTGTCTTGGTAGCGACTTGGCTCTCGGAGTGAATTTCATCCTAGCGACTTGCTTCAGTAAAAGGTAGCGAGTTGTAGTGAGCTTTGGTAGCGACTTGGCCCTAGCGACTTGTTTTTGAGACAAGCCGACAAACAGTACACTTAGTGGATTCTCCACTACGTAGCGACTGTAAGGTAGCGACTTGCTTTCAATTTTGATAGCGACTTGTTTTTAAGTTTCTTAGCGACTTGTTGTTAGCGATTTGGACCTTAGCGAGTTGCTATTTAGCGACTTGACGTCTTAGCGACTTGGTGCATAGCGACTTGCTGTCAAAATTCGTAGCGATTTGGAACTTAGCGATTTGTCTTCTAAGTACTTAGCAACTTGGTGCTCATCGACTTGGTTCAAGGATTCTTAGCGACTTGGTTGACTCTTGTGTGTAATACGGTTTTCTCTTGATTTAGTAAAATCTCGTGAAAGAACCTATTTCCCGGTTTAATCATTGAGTTATAAAATCCCGTGTAATATTTAAACATGTCTACCAAAGTACCTACAATCATCTCCATCGTTGTGAGGATGTTCAAGCAGTGGTTCAGATACTCGTCCACCCATGCTTGACATGAATGACTACGACTCTTGGGCTCAAAGAATCGATTGTACTGTCTTGGAAAGGAAAATGGGGTCAACATTCTCAAATCGATTGATAAAGGACCTTATCAGATTGAGACTACAAGAGACTTAATTGATACAGTTGCAGATGGAACAATGATCTATGGTATAGACAGACCAAAGACATATGATGAGCTCAATGATAAGGAGAAAAAGATATTCGATGCTGATATCAGGGCTTCTAACATCATACTTCAAGGTCTTCCAAAAGATATCTACAAGCTTATCAATCACAACACCGAAGCCAAGGCAGTGTGGGATAATGTCAAGATGCTTCTTTCTGGTTCTGAATTAACTATGGAAGACAGAGAATCACAACTCTATGATGAATTTGAGCACTTCGAGATGAAACCATATGAGAGTGTCTATGAGTATTACGTGAGATTCCACAAGCTTGTTAATGATATGAGGAATATCAAAATGACCATGCCAAACATTCAGTTGAACTCAAAATTTGTGAACAACATGAATCCCGAATGGCACAAGTTTGTCACCTCTGTGAAGCTAACCAAAGGTTTGAAGAACACCACCTATGAACAACTATATGCCTTCTCGCTTCGAATGAGAGACATGCCATGTTCGAAAAAATGATTCTTAATCAGTTCAAATCAAAACAGGGAGAAACAAGTTCATCAAATGATTCAACAAAGATTTTACACCAATGTTGGGATTACAACCAAAGCTTCACAAGTCATACCCATTGGTAATGGTAATTACAAGCTCATTCCCGATCCATCATATAAGCCTCCAGACTCTAACACACTCATGGAAAACTTCATCAACCAACTGTCCCTCATGGTTAGTCAAAACATTAACACTCTCCCACACACCAACAACAACCTCGACAAAGATCTAATCCACACAATCAAGCCACTGTTAGAGATGGGAAGGTTATGGTACAACCAGTTTAAGAAAGGCAGTATGAACAAGGAAGAGGTGGAGTTGGTAGAGGATATGTGGCAAATCGAATAGGGAAGGAATGGAAATCATGGACAAGCAAAGCCGATCAAGTGTTACAACTGTGGTGGTGAGGGACATATTGCAAGGAACTGTACATCGCCAAAACGCCACGAATGCAGAACTTCGGATATGATGTTGCTTGTGCAAGCTCGGGATAATGGTGCGCTTTGGATGAAGAGGAGTTGTTGTTTCTTGGTGAGGGAAATGCCAAGACATATGATGCAGATGTGGATGAGCAGCCAATTCAGGAGATAGGCCACAATCATTAGAATGTCTTTCAAGTCGCTGATTGTGATGCATACGACTCTGACGTTGATGATGAACCTACTGCACAAACCATTTTCATGGCTAGCATTTCTCCAATGGTCCCTCCTAAAGTCTCTTCATCACCACAAGCTGGTCCATCCAAAGACAAAATCATTTCCGAGGTACTAAAACTATATGATGAAGTTGATGAGCAAAAGATACATGACGAAGTACAATCAACTGTAATTATTGAGTCAGATATTGAAAATATGGGTAATATCAATGTTGTCCCATATGATTAATATGTGAAACAAAGTAAAAGTGAGATTGTACCAAGTGATGTATCTTATGCAGTCAATGATGACTATGCTTTTGATGAATACACTGCATGTGCCCCTGATGATTCTGTTATCTCTGAACTCAATGCCTATAAAGAACGTGTTGCTATTTATGAACAACGAGCTAAGTTTGAATTAACCACCCGTGAGCAGGAGATGGATGACCAAATGCGTACAATTATTAGAAAAAGCAATTTTAGAGAAGAAGTGTTAAAACAAGAGTTAAACTCCTTACAAGAAAAGCTTTCTAAAACTGTTAAGCAAAAACAAGAGCTTCAAGATAATGTTAAAGTACTTAAACAGGAATTTCATGCTAAGGAATCAAAACTTTTGAATGATTTTTCCAATCTAAAAACTTTGAAGAACAAGCTTGAAAATAAGTTGTACGTACAAGGGAATACCATTCAGACTGCTCACATGGTCACTAAGCATAGAGTTTTAAGCGATAAGCATAGTGTTCCCATTATAGATAAACACAACCCTGAGTACGGTAAGTTAGCAAAGGCTGCTCAAAATGTAATCTATGTTGGCAATGAGATTCTCAAACCTAGACAGACACCTAGTTGCATTGAGTGCACTGAGGAAGATAGAAAATTAGATGATGCATCTAGGGACAAAATGGATAAGAAGCTTAACGATCCCAGGTGCAAAGAGAATAAGATTATTGTCAAACCCCATGATTACAAAAAGGAAAATTGGATTTCCTTAAACAAGTTTAAGCCTCAAACTTTGTTAACACCTGAACAAGTGTTCTGGAAAAAGGACTTAGATAAGCAAAAAGCTGAAAATCTTGTTGTAACAAACCCTCCCCTTAGGAAAATGCCTACAGCGACTATGTATCCTCCAAATACACCAATGCATCTAGTTCCAAGAACTATTGCCACTAAAAGTAAGACCTTAATCAGTCAATATGTTATATTTCAATTATTTGTTGACTTTGAGAAAACGTGTAAGAAAAGGATCATACCCACTGGGATAACTGAAGGGGAAAGGGGTTTTGAGCAAACAAAAGAATGCTATCTAACAGAGATCATGCCTTTCTTCAAACAACTAAAAGATCAATTTGAGAGTCTTAAAAACGGGATTGATACAGATATTAAAGGAATGGAAAAGGAATTTGATGCAATGATAGTTGAGGTTAGTAACCATGAGCGAGCATTAAAATATAATGAGATTGAGAGGAAGAACTTGCATACTTTAAATGAGAATCTGATTTCTGAATGTATCTCCCAAGATGTGTTCTATACTGCCACTAATTGTTCTATTACTGCTTCTCAATTTCATGAATTATCTGTTGCTTTGAAAGTCTCCCATGATCGTGTCGTTGAGCTTGAAATCAAAAACTCTAAACTAAGTGAGAAAATTGAACAGGATGATCACGATAATTTGGTAAAACATTTTTCTAAACTAGAAGTTGAACATTTTGATTTACAACTAAAATATCAACATCTCAAAGAAAATGTTAAAACCTCAAACATCAAGATATCCTCGAAGTTCCGAGTTTGATGCAGTTTTTGAAATAAACAAACGTGATGAACAGATTCAAGCTCACTGTAACACGATCAGAAAGTTGAAAGCCCAAATTTTTCAATTAAAGGGTGAAATGAACAATGTGACTGCTCCCAAATGCCTCCTCCTTTAGATTCTAGGAATTCTTAAAACTTTCATCTTCAAAACTTGGTTAATACTTTACAAAAGGAAAATGATAGTTTTGTAGAAGAAAATGAAAAGGTTAAACGTCATTTCAATGAGTTATTTGAGTCAATAAAAGTCACTCGTAACAAAAATAATGAAAAAATAACTTCATTGCAAAAGGAAATTAAGAATCTGAAGAGTCAGGTAAAAGGGAAAATGCCAATGACCAATGGGCAGAATGGTGCTTCAAAAGTGCATGTTTGTAATAAATATGCTTTGTCTGTGAAATATGTTCCTCCTCATCTTAGAAATAATAAACTTGCTATTCAAACATATTTCTCATACCTTAAGGACAGCCTAGAATGTCTCCGTGAGATTGTAGAAGATGATAATTTAGAGAAACCACTTGATAATGCAATTGGCCATGCATGCTTATATGCCAAACAATCTCAAGAACTTCTAGAATGCTTAATTACAATATGCCCTAAATCCCTAGGTGAGCAAGTCAATCCCTTGATACCTTGTTCTATGCCTAGTGCCAAGTATGCAAGTCATTCAATGCCCAATGTTATGAATGTGAACTTTAGTATGCCTTCAAGTAGTTTAGATCCCAGCACCTCCAGTATTAAGAAAGTGAACCTTAGTGTGCCTTCAAATAGTTCACATCCCAGCACATCAAAACAGGAAAGGCAAAAGTAGCAAAACCAACTAATATTCCCATTCCCTCTACAGGAGTAATCAGTGACATTAAAGCGAAGGGTCAAAGTCTCAAGGCAATACAAGGAATGATAGGACCTCGCAAGCTAAGAATGTGCATTGGAAGAAAGTAGAAGATCACCGTAGGGAGAATTTGAATAAAACGAATCGTGTTGATTCTAGTGTTAGCTCTAAGCGTACTGTAATTAATGTGAATTCTACTACTTTTGGCAAAGCATGTAGTGATGATTGCGTGGTTTCATTACTAATCTTGAATGTGGTATGAATGATTTGTCTAATGTTGTCAAATGCCCGTTAAAACGTTAATGTTAAAAATCAAGCTAAGAAGGCTAAAAGGCAAAAGCGAAAGAAAGTTAGAAAACAGTGGAAACCCACAGGGAGAACATTTAGTAAGATAGGTTATCAATGGATACCTTTTGGCCATAAGGTCAATCAGTTCTGCCTCAATCTGCTAAGACAATGCCCACTAGAAAATGGATGCCTATGGTAGAACTATTCCTTTAAGAAGTGAACATACTTTGAATAGGTCAAATACGATACTAGCGTGCATCTATTTCGATGATTCCATTGCTTCTATTTCGATATGGGTGTTTCTATTATCGATGTGGGTGTTCCAATCACCATTACTAACCAAATGGAACCCATTCTTGCATGGGGATCCCAATTATCCAGTTATCCATTCTTGTCTGTTCAACTGCAGATCGTTCAAATCGTTCTGTGGTACCTGGACTCAGGCTATTCCAAGCATATGGACCGAGACCGGTCGCGCTCATGAACTTCGTGAGTAAATTCATCGGGACTGTTAGATTCGGGAATGATCATTTTGGTGCAATTATGGGTTATGGAGATTATGTTTTCAGTGATAGTGTTATCTCCAGGGTATACTACGTAGAAGGTCTTGGTCACAACTTATTCTCTGTCGGTCAATTCTGTGATTCTGATCTAGAAGTGGCATTCATAAAACATACTTGTTTCGTTAGAGAACTTGATGGTAAGGAACTTTTAAGAGGAACTCGTGGTTCAAATCTATACACCATCTCTATCGAAGATATGATGAAGTCTTCTCCAATTTGCTTGTTGTCAAAGGCTTCGAAAACAAAGTCATGGTTATAGCATCGCCGTCTCAATCACTTGAACTTCGGCACCATCAATGATCTCTCCAGAAAGGACTTAGTTGTAGGTCTACCTAGGCTTAAGTATGAAAAGGATCATCTTTGTTCAGCATTCCAATTGGGAAAAAGCAAGAAATATACCCACAAACCCAAGCCTACAAACTCAGTTACAGAAGTTCTTCAGACAATTCACATGGACTTATGTGGACCCATGAGAGTGTAGAATATCTTTGGGAAGAAATATGTATTAGTTGTGGTTGATGATTACTCGATTCACGGGTCAAGTTCTTAAGGACAAAGGATGAAACACCGATATCATCATCAAACTTATCAAACAGTGCAGGTTCGACTTAACAAAACTGTCAGGAATCATCCGAACACAATGGAACTGAGTTTGTTAATAAACAACTTAGTGAGTTTTATGAAAGTGTTGGAATCAGTCATCAAAGAAGTGTTCCACGAACTCCTCAACAGAACGGTGTAGTTGAAAGACGAAATCGAACTCTTGTAGAAGCCGCAAGAACAATGCTGATTTACTCAAAGGTTCCAATGTTTCTCTGGGCTGAAGCCATTGCCACTGCATGCTACACTCAAAATCGATCCCTAATTCACACTGCTCATGGAAAAAATCCATATGAACTTGTTCACAATAGAAAACCTAATTTATCATTCCTTCGTGTGTTTGGTGCATTGTGTTATCCAACTAATGAGGGTCAAGACTTAGGCAAACTTAAACCTAAAGCGGACATTGGAGTATTTGTAGGATATGCACCAAACAAAAAGGGATACCGAATCTACAACAAAAGAACCCGAAATATCATGGAAACAATTCACGTTACGTTCGATGAGCAGACCGGTCCAATGGCTCCAGGACAACCCAGTTCTGGACCCGCATCATCATGTAGTCCCATCAGTTCTACTCTTGTTTACGACTCCTCGCCAACAACTCCTTATGTACCTCCTTCAGAAGATGAAGAAACTATTTGATCCAATGTTTGATGAACAATATGAACCAACTGATAATGATCTGTCAATCCCATCATCGAGGTCGCTTCTATCCCATCAATGAAGTTAATCCTTCGTTTCTATGTCATTAAGTCGGAAGCCCCTCTTGCGATCAATCAGTCTCATCAACAAACCTTCAATCACCGAAGTGTACATCATGGAATTGCTTCGATTCACAAGATGAAGTTAATCCTCTGCTACTCCGAAGATGCTCCATTTGAAAATATATTTGCTCTGAATCATCATCGAACCATCTTCATCAGGAGACATCGACTCTACTACTTCAGTTCCACAACAACAACCACATGAACACCTTAGAAAATGGACACATGATCACCCATTGGACAACATCATTGGAAACCTTCTCGTCCTGTATCCACTCGTAAACAACTTGCTACTGATGCCTTATGGTGCTTCTTCAACTCCGTGCTCTCTAAGATCGAACCTAAAGACGTTAAAACAGCTATGAATGAAGACAGCTGGTTCAATGCCATGCAAGAAGAAATTCATGAGTTTGATCGATTAGATGTATGGGAATTATTACCTGCTCCAGACTGTGCTATGATCATTGCGCTAAAGTGGATCTTCAAAGTGAAGCTTGATGAGCATGGTGATGTGTTGAAAAATAAGGCTAGGTTAGTGGCTAAAGGATATCGTCAAGAAGAAGGTATTGACTTTGAGGAATCTTTTGCTCCTGTTGCTCGTATCGAAGCTATCAGAATCTTCTTGGCTAATGCGGCCAGTAAGAACATGGTCGTATATCAGATGGATGTGAAAACCGCCTTTCTTAATGGTGATTTGAATGAGGTGGTTTACGTCACCACCGAGGGTTTTGTGAATCCAGAGCATCCTACTCATGTCTATCGCTTGAAAAAGGCCCTTTACGGTTTGAAGCAAGCTCCTAGAGCATGGTATGATACGCTGTCAAAGTTTCTTTTATCTACTGGATTCAGCAAGGGAGCAGTTGATCCGACATTGTTCACCAGAAAGTCAGGCAAACATTTAATTCACGTTCAAATTTATGTTGATGATATTATCTTTGCCTCGACTGATCCCAATGAATGTGATCGTTTTTCAAATTAAACGGGTTCCAAATTTCAAATGTCAATGATGGGACAAATGTCATTTTTCTTGGGATTACAAATTTCACAAAGTCCCGGAGGCATTTTTATAAATCAATCTAGATATGCAAATGAGATTTTAAAGAAATTTGGATTTGTTTCATGTTACACCGTTGACACTCCCATGATTGAACGTACTAAGCTGGATGAGGACCACTCAGGGATCATGGTAGATCAAACGAAATATCGTAGTATGATTAGATCCTTGATGTACCTCACAGCTAGCGAACAGGACATCTTGTTCGATGTGTGCATGTGTGCTAGATATCAGGCTAAGCCTACTAAAAAGCACCTTGAAGTGGTTAAACGGGTCTTTCGGTATCTCCAAGGAACCATCAATATGGGATTATGGTACCCGAAGGACACCGGTATGTCACTAACGACCTATGAGATGCCGATCATGCAGGGATGTCAAGATACACGTCGAAGCACGTGGAGGTGCTCGTTTTGGGTGATAAGCTTGTAAGTTGGTCTTCAAAGAAGCAAATGAGTACTTCTATTTCCTCTACAGAGGCTGAATACATAGCCATGTCATCTTGTTGTGCTCAAATCCTTTGGATGAGATCCCAATTATCTGACTATGGCTTTGAATTCAACAAAATCCCTCTGTACTGTGATAATAAAAGTGTCATTGCTCTCTCATGTAACAACGTTCAACATTCAAGAGCAAAGAACATCGATATTCGACATCATTTCATCCGGGAGCAAGTGGAAAACGGTGTGGTGGAACTCTATTTTGTGAAGTCAGAATACCAGTTAGCAGACATCTTCACCAAAGCTCTTCCAAGAGAACGTTTTGAGTTTATTCTTCCACGACTGGGCATGAAAAGCCTTCAACCCGAAACACTCAAACGTCTTCAGGAGGAAGACGAGGAGTAAAGGTCTTTCTTCATCCATCTCTTTGTACATATTTTTTCAAAAAGCAAAAAACAAAATTACAAAACCAACAAAAAGCAAATAGAAAAATATAAAATCTTTCATAAAATCCATAAAAATTTGAAAAACTCGAAAAATCTAAAAATATTGTCTTTTTGTCATATCTTTCTTGATTCGATATATATCTACGGTCTTTGTGTTGTCAGTCAAAGAGTGACACGGGTCTTTAGATGTTGTTCGAATGTTTAAAAAAAATAATAAATAAATAAAAATATATATTTTTTGGGAGAAAGTGAAACAATGGTTTATTGTCATTTGTGCAAGAAGTCGCTTTTCAAAGAAAGAACAAAGCCATGCTTTATCTCATGTTTCAAACCTAATGCTCTGATTCTAAAAACAAATATTTGTCATTAACAAGACAAATGTTTAATTTCAAATATTTTTCCTTCTAATGATTCATCTGAAAAATATTTGCAATCTTATGAAAACTCAATTGTTTTGAAAACACTTCGGACTCTATTTTTGAAAATCAAAAGAACTTACCAAGTGTCAAAATCTGAATCCATCAATCAACAACTTTCGTCATTGATTGAGGGGGAGAATGATTTTTCAATTAAATCAAAAAGTGTTCTTTTCAAACAATTAGCACTTAAATGAGCAAGGTCTATTCTAAATGTTTTACAATATTTTACACAATTGGTTCAAGATATTGGTTATTATTATGTTTTCAAAAGATAAGTATGCATGTTTAATCAATGGAGTTTAAAGTCTCAAAATCCGATCCTTATCAGTTAAAACGTTTTCATAATCAAGTCACAATTTTCCTTAAAAGCTTTCAATATCAATTTAAATCTTCGGAGATCACAAATCTCAAATGATTTGATAATTGTGATCGGGGGAGAAGTTGTGATTTATATTGGTTTTAAACTGATAATTCGGTAAATGGTTTTATAAGGATGTACAAGCTCTCCTTCCCACATGTGCCAAACGATTTCAAATTTTCATGCACATGTTGAGGGAGAGCATCTATCTTAAACCACAAACATGATCAATTTGTTTCAATGTGCGTTTTTTCTAATATGTGCAAAACATTTTCAAATATCTATGCACATATTGAGGGGAGCAACTATTTTGAAAACCACATTCTTAGATGCAAGCTAACCCCTCAAAGATGAAAGTTATTTCTATTACAAAATGATGCTTGATGCAAATGTTGAGTAGGAGCTCTTGTTCTAAAAATATCAAAAACAATTCAGGTACAAAATGCTTTGATAATACATCACGAGTATCTGGATTGATTTTCAAATGGTTTTCAATTGGTTCCAATGGCAGATGAATAATACCAAAAAGACCGACCAACTTTACTTTATGTATGGTGATATAAGGATGATAAGGTTAAGAATTTGTTCCCATGATACGCTGTGAACCGGAAGGATCTACCCAGGACAATCCACTAGTTAGTGTAGAAGTCCTTAGGTATGATGAAAAAAGGAGAAAAATGAGAATATGGGAAGAGTGCGGACTGAGACTGAGCTAGTATTGGAATAAACCCAACAAGGTTCTAGTAATGAAGTCTCGGTAAGCACTGAAGAGGTTGAAGAATGAAAAAGAATTGAATGAGAAAAGGGTGAAAACAAATAGCCCTCCAATTATTTAACCTTAGGGCAGATACGGTTCAATTCATATACTACTGGTGGTTACCAAGGTAACATCGGTATTGAAAACAAGACGTCATGGACCCAGTGACGCACCGCACTTCAACTTTCCAAACCACTCAAGTTCCTCTTAAAAGGACTTGTTTCATTCTCACGGGGAACCGACATAATCTATCGACTTTCTCTTAGAGATAGTTGGTATTGAAGAAGGAGACCCTCTCCCTAGTCTCCGGCATAGGAACCAAATGTGCACTATTGAGTCTAGAGCCACGAGATCATCAAATAAATCTCTTTAGGACACTTTCAATGAAGACTCTTTGTTTCACACAATGTGGAAAGAGAGATTATATCTTATGAGTCCTACGCATTATCCTTGTGGTATTGCCAGAACATCTGAGTGATATGCATACATATTCGCAATGAAGATGGAAAGACTTCTGGAGCCAACATCAAACAAGCTCCTGGTAGGTGGCATGTGAGATCTATCCAATAGATCAACCATGTGACAACTGAACAAGAAACAATGGGGCGATTCAATCTTTTGAATCAATCCTGGTTCCGGTTATGGATTGACGGATACCTTTGAAAAACCGGTCGTTGTGCTTAAAAAAACTCTTTTCTCTAGCACATCGACTGTGTACAAATATTTAAAAATAAAAGGTGTTTATGATTGATAATTGATTTTCATTAAAACCTTCGTTGTATTGCAAAAACAATTTCTATTGAGCGATCCACGATTGTTTTTCAAATCTCTTTTTATCAATCGGTGAATCTCAATTCGCTGGTTCACTCACTCCGTGTTGTCTTCTTTGAGACGTTCCGATTTGAGAACGGCTAGAACAATTTGCGAAACCCTGCCAAGGAGATTCTTCGAATTCTACCCGATCAAAGTACTTGTACTGATCAATGGGGAACCATGGGCCGTGTACCTCAATTCAACAAAAGTGATCATAGACACTTTCGTACGCTTTATTGCTAACTGTTTTATGCAGGTACACCCGACGTTTGCAATGATCGGAATGAAGCGGTCAATCCATAGCCGCATGCTCACACAACACATTCATATCTAAAGAAATCATGATTAGTGCATCAATGACTCTGATAATTTCACTCCATGCTTCGCTGGTGCTAATATCATGAATTAACAAAAGCTTCCGCTACTCTGATGAAAAGAGATCATGATACATAATGTGAGCATGTCGGTCCAAATTTCACAACATCACATAATACCAACACCACAATGGAAGAGTAAGAGATTCATGTTTGTTGATGATCTCAAAGGCGGCTCAAACACATCATCACGTGGATCAGTTAAAGACCTCCACTTGAAATTATCCAAACATGCGGAACATGAAGAATCAAAGACTACGAGCTACTAAGCAAAGAACTAAATCAAGAATCCTAGAAGAATCTAATGTAATGTCGGTTTGTATTCATTGTAAATTGAGGTGACCTCCCTTAGGGGAGATTGTTAGGAATTAGAAAATTCAGTCATTAAAGAATCGGTCACCTCAAGTATATGTAATCGTTAGAAAGCTCGAGTCGTAGTTATTTAATGTTAAGTAGTATTTAGTTAAGTAACACCGTGGAGGATGGACGGGTCTTTATCCACTGTATGCCTGATCCACAGCCCGTTAGGTGGCGTTTTATTGTAAGACGATAAATAGTCTCTACCGCTCCCAAGGTAGAGGGTTGGAGCTCATAATAAGATTTTTTTTCTCTCACTAAAGTTCCCAAACCTCTAACTTTCTCTCTCTAGAAATCATCTTGTACGCCTAATATGGTGGTGATTTGATGTGTATGTGAAATCTAATATGTTACATTTTATTCGTAAAGATTACATGTCATGTGGTGTAATTTTTTTAAAAATATTAATACATCAAAAGGTTAAATTTAAAGTCCGTTGTAGCAATTTCATGAAAGTTCACTACATAATGATGCAATTTGCCCTAAAATCTATTGCCTGTTAATCAAAAGGTTGTAAGTTCATTTATCAACGGATACATATATAGTTTGTCTTTATATGTGTATAGCGCGTGTCCGAGTCTTTGTCTTTTAAATAAAGGTGATAACAACAATCAAACTTGATGTTAACCAAAAATTTGTTTAATGTAATTAACAACAAACTATATACTAGTACCAGGCTTTTATGCTTTTATTTATTTAAATTTTTATGGTTTTGGATCTAGCTAATAGAATGATGTTGAAAGGAAGATAAAGAGTGGGTATGTTGCTAGGTACACAAATAAGGAGGGGACAACTTACACTTTTCTTATTAGGCTTGTCGCAGTGGTGCTTTTGAAATCGGTTGGAGCAACGCATTTATGAGATTCGACCGATGTCCAGGTCGGTTGTGTCCAATGTGGAGTTCGGTCTCCACATCGGTCGAGCAAGGAAAAAACTAAATATCGAGTGGTTGGACAACCGATCTTATTTACTCCATTTTGTCACTTTCGTTTGTATAAATTCAAAAATAGAACGTTGGTAAACAAAAAAAAAAAAAAAAAAAACTTTTTTTAAAACCAAATCTACCCATCTATAAATACCCACTTCACCTCAAACACAATTCACCACTCAACATTTCTCATCTATATTCAATAAACCATTCTAACGAAATACCCACGAAACACAAATTTTAATATGTCGTCATTCGAGCATTTATTCGGTTCTTCTTCGTCTTCTGACGAGGAAGAAGTTTTTAGTGAGTTTGTGGAGTTTGCGGATTTTGCTTGGAAGGCTTACAAAGCATCACAGCCAAAAACCCGACGAAGGTACATACGTAGGGATCATGAGGGTGCTCATAATCGTTTAGTGGCGGCATACTTCTCCGAAAACCCGCAGTTCGACGAAAGAACATTCTCTCGGCGGTTCCGTATGAGCCGAGAGCTATTAACAGAAATTGTTCGAGAGATAACCGATCACTCTACTTATTTTCGACAAACTGCTGATGCTAGAGCGTACTGGTATTAGCCCGTTGGTCAAGTGTATCTGCTATCTTTGCCATTCGTCAATTGGGATACGCGGCCGTTCCTGATTCTCTAGACGAGACTCTGGCAATTGCTGCATCCACAACCCGTGAATGTCTTCGTAAGTTTTGCGAGGTTATCATTGAGTTATATGGTCGTGAGTATTTGCGAAGGCCCACGTATTCTGACCTTGAAAGAATATATGCTCATCACGAGCATAAGCATGGCTTTCTGGGATGATGGGAAGCATTGATTGTACAAGTTGGGAGTGGGAGAATTGCCCCGAATAGTGAGAGCTCAACATTGTAGGGGTGATCACGGGCCACATCCATTCATTTTGTTGGAAGCGGTCGCTTCCCAGGATTTATGGATTTGGCATGCGTTCTTTGGTGTCTCCGGAATGAATAACGACGTAAACGGTTTACGTCGTTCACTGTTTCAATGATATCAAATCCGGGAGAGCACCGACCTTGAGTTTGAGGCTAACGATGTGGCTTATAAAAGGGGATATTATCTCATTGATGGGATATATCCACAATGGTCCGTTCTTATGAAGTCTATTTCAAATCCTCACACGGTGATCGTAAAGATGTTTGTACAAGAGAGGCACGAAGCAGAAGGAAAGATGTGGAACGGGCTTTTGGTGTGTTGAAGAAAAAGTGGAAAATGCTTAAAGTTCCTGCTCGAGGGTTTTTAGAAATGATATCCAAGATATTATGTATACATGTATCATATTACATAATATGATCATCCGACACAAGCAGCGGGCGATATGTCCTACATGGTATGAAGATGAGGGACACCAAGATCATGATCCCTTAAGAACGCATGCAGAATCAATGGTGGTTACTCAGGAGCTAATGGACTCAACAACTCATCAAAACTTAAAATCTGATTTGGTCGAACACATTTGGAGAAATCGTCGACATCATGTCGAAGCAGTGAATCAAGTCGATAGTGACGATGACGAAGTCGATGAAGAGTTTTTGAATTTTTTTTAATTTAGTGTAATGTTTTTTTTAATTTCGTAATGTAATGTTTTTTTTTAATTTGAATGAAATTTAAATTTAATGTTAAAAATGTTAGAATTAAAAAAAAAAAAATAAAAAAAATAAAAATAAATAAATAAATAAAATTTCCTCGGGTCGTCGACTGGGGCATCCGGGTTGTCCAGGTCATTTGAAAGAAAGGCGACGCGTGGCAGGTTGTCCCAGGGTTGCGGACGGACTAGCCTTATAGAAGTTCACATTTCAGGCAATTTAAAAGCTTTAACCTTTTGTTCTCTTAATTTTTCTCCAATTATTTGATTGACATTGTAGACGCGTGTAAGGGTATCAAAAAAGTCATATAGCTTCATGGTGAGAGAGCGTGAAATTTGTCCTATTCAAGTAGTAAAATGTTTTGCTCAAAAAAAAAAAGAAAAAAAGTAGTAAAATGTTGTACATATATATATAGATATCCCTAACTAGTTAAGTAAACAAATTGCAAGATATTATAGAGAAAATATAGCGATAACAAGAATAGACGTACGTAATATGCACCAAACTCATTTTTTCTCCTAAACTAGCCATTTAGACTCGTGCATTGCATACATATTGTATATATTTTTTTGAAAGTTGGTGTTTAATGTAAAGGATTAAAGGTATCGATAATAGGGTTGTTCAAACTATTATTGAAACAGATCGGGTCGAGTCGCACGGTCGCACAAAATCGGTGTTTACTAATAGTTCGTGGTTAATTTTCTTTTCAATATTACATACGCTACCTGCTATGTTTTTATGTATTTCAACATAACTCAAGATTATTAATATAACACAAAACCAAAAAGATTTCTTAATATCTACGAATGTAAGGAATTTAACAAAATTTAAGAATCTCAATTAAAAGATGTATTATATTCGACAATTTAGGGGGAGGGGGGAATCAACAATTATGAAACGTATCTTAGCATCATTGATAAGTACTTTTAACATCATAATAAAAATCCAATATATTAAAGGAAGAATTTCATATATATCATTCATTTGGTTCAAAATTTCATATATATCCAAACTAACTTGAAAATTTCATATATATCCCTCATTTGGTTCAAAAATTTCATATATAACTTGAAAATTTCATATATATTCAATCTAAAACTTAAAATTTTCATATAGGTCCAAATACCCAATTTATATTTAATTAAAATTTTAAAATACATATTTATTATCATTTAATGTTAAATGACCATTAAACCCTTCGTTTTTTTTTTTTTTTTTTTTTTAAATTCACGTGTATATTTCTTATTTTCATATAAACAATATCTCAAATCACTATATTAGTACACATGGGTTACGAATATTATTATTATCCGTAATAAACAATTTTAGTACACAAAACATACGTATACTTCATTGCTCCAAATACAATATATAAACATGCTTTTATGATTTATATATTGTATTTGGACAATAAGTATACATATTTTGTGTATGAAAATGTTTATTACGGATCATAATAATATTCGTAACCCATGTGTACTAATATAGTGATTTGAGAGATTGTTTACATGGAAATAAGAAATATACACGTGAATCAAAAAAATAAAAAAAAAAAACGCGAAGGGTTTAATGGTCATTTAACATAAAATGAAGTAATAAATATGTATTTTAAAATTTTAATTAAATATAAATTGGATATTTGGACATATATGAAAATTTTAAGTTTTAGATTGGATATATATATGAAATTTTTGAACCAAATGAGGGATATATATTAAATTTTCAAGTTAGGTTGGATATATATGAAATTTTGAACCAAATTAGGGATATATATGAAATTCTCCCTATATTAAAAGGGATTTAAGATCATTTGAGGACAAAAGATTATTTACATACCAAGGGATCAATCTCCACCATCCATTTTTATTTGATCTAATGGATGAGATTAATCCCAACATTTTAAAAAACCCACTTTCATCATCTTTTTTTAAATATTAATAACTTTCAAACCGTTAATCGTTAAGCGGAAAAAAAATATCATTGCGACGAGCATTTAATTATCTTTCTATAGATAGGCACTTTGATATACTTTCGACAAAAAAAAATTTTCGTATTTTTCATGTTTTTTTTAAGATTTTTTCGTTTTTTTACGTTAATGAAATTTGCATTAAAAAATCATATATGATAAAACACTAATTTGAATATCACATGTGATATTAGTTGATATTAGTGTTATATCATATATGATATTAGTGTTATATCATATATGATATTAGTGTTATATCGTATATGATATGTAATATCACATGCGATATCAGTGTAATATCACATGTGATATCACATATCATATATGATTTTTTTAATGCAAATTTCAAGTAACGTAAAAAAAGACGAAAAAACGTGAAAAACGAAATTTCTTTCTTTTTCAAAAGTATATCAAAGTGCCCGTCTATAGAAAGATAATTAAATGCTCTTCGCGACGGTGTAAATATTTTAACTTAACGATTAACGGTTTAAGAGATATTTAAATTATAAAAAATAGGTGAAATAATAAAATGCTTTTAATCTCATCCATTAATTTCTTTTTAGATGGATGGTGAATATGAATCCCATGTAAGAAAAGTTTGGTATGTAAAATAACTTTCCTCATTAAAAGGTTGCACCAACATAAACAGTTAAACACTACCAAAACAGTTAAACACTATCGAGTATAACTCTTTTATACGTAAAGAAATAAAATATTTAAAACATTCTTGACTTTTTTTTTTTTTTTTTTTCCTGGAAACATTAAAAACCCAGAGGAATTTTCTTTTGCTTACCTTTATTTTGGTACTTACCAATGGACAAATCTCCACCATCCATCTAGTTTAAGGATTAACTACTTAAACCTAAGTCCATGTTTTTTTCTTGTCTTTTTGTCTTCCTTTTTTATTCACCTTTTTTTTATTTCATTTTTATTATTTTTTTTTTTAAAATGAACGTTTTTTTTTTTTTTTTTTTTTTTTTTGTTTTTTTTTTTTTTATTAGTGTTTTTTATTATCGCTTTTGTTTCGTCCGTTTTCCAATCCATTTTCTTCGTTTTCATACTTTTCTTTTTTTCTTCGTTTTATTTTTCAACGTTTTCCTCCATTTTATTACGCGCATACGTTTTCGTCGTTTTTTTTGTTTTCATGTTTTTCGTCATTTTTATACGTTTTCGTCCGTTTTATACGTTTTAATTTTCATAGGTTTATATACGATTTCGTCCGTTTTCATATGTTTTCGTCCGTTTTTATATTTTCTTCCATTTTTAGACGTTTTAGCGTTTTCTTACGTTTTCGTTTTCATATGTTTTCGTCTTTTTTAGGCTTTCATGTATTTTAAATCCGTTTTGTCTCAATTTTTATGTTTTCATGTATGTTCGTCGTTTTTACGTTTTCTTCAATTTTTAGACGTTTTCGTCGTTTCAGACTTTCTCGTCCGTTTTTATACGTTTTCGACGTTTTTATACGTTTTCATCCGTTTTTATAAGTTTTTGTCTATTTTCGGGCGTTTTTGTCCGTTTTATGACGTTTTTGTCCGTTTTCATACATTCTTATACGTTTATCATTCATTTTTATATGTTTTTGTCCGTTTTCAGACGTTTTCATTTTGATATTTCTAAGTGACACTTATTTATCTCTTGTGATATAACACTGTAAGAAAGATGAAAAGTATTACATTCTTTATCATGTATGTGTTATTAGTTGAGATAATCAACTAAGAATGTGATGATTCTGATGATTGGGGTTATTTGTGGTTTTGAAAATACTTAGGAAGATTTTTGTGTTTTATGATATTATAAAATATTAGAAAAGTTTTTCAACTGAAAACAAGAGATGTTATGATAATTTTGTTAGACTTGTGGTGGATTTTTCTATTTAATAGATAGATTGTGCATGTTTCGATAGGTTTTATCGCCGGATTTGAAAATATCTATGGTTGAATCAGCAAACTAAAGAAGCCATGGTTGAAGAAAGCACACATCTTTATAAACAAACTGAGGAAGCTCAAATACCTGTGATATGACACATGATATCATAGGTGATATCACCTCACTTGTAATATCACATGATATCACACGTGATATCATGTGTGATAACACAGTGATATCACCGTGATATCATGTGTGATATCACCGGTGGTAGTATGTGTGATATCATAGTTTATATCACTTGTGATATCACCAGTGATATCACTTTTGATATCAAAAGCGAGGTGATATCACCGTGATATACAGTGTTTGAGCTTGCTAAGTTTGTTGTGCTTTCTTCAACCATAGCTTCTTTAGTTTGTTGATTCAACGATAGATATTTTTAAATCCCTCTATAAAACCTATCGAAACATGCACAATGTATATATTAAAAAGAAAATGCCACCACAAGTCTAACCAAAGTATCATAACATCTCTTGTTTTCGAGTTAAACACCTTTTCAATATTTCATATTATCAAAAAATACAAAAATCTTCCTAAATATTTTCAAAAACACAAATAAAAAAATGAACAGAATCATCATAGTGATATAATAAGTGATGTATATTATTATTTCTTTCATATATACTTGGTAAAATACTAAATTCTTATCACATTTGGTAAGAATGTAATATTTCACATTCTTGGTTGAGTATCAAAATTGATAACACATACATGATGAAGAATGTAACACTCTTCATCTTCCTTACAGTGTTATATCACAAGAGATAAATAAGTAACACTTAAAAATATCAAAATGAATAAAAATGAAGAAAACTATGAAAATAGAAATTTGAAATATTTTCAAAATCAAGCAAGTGTTGCATTAAATTAGCATTTTTTGAACAAAATAAGAATTCACTTAAAGAGACTTTAACCATTTTATTTCTACTAAGAGTATAATATCACAAGTGATAGATGACACTGGTTGCATTAAAAAAATATACGCTTGTCAATTGCGATGAAAGGTACAAAAACTATTATGTAACGAAAATTATAAAAATATTAGAAAACACATAGGTGATAATATATAAAAATATACAGAGCAATGAAATATCTCAGGTAATATTAAAGGTTAAAAAAACATGCTTGTTTGTTTATGAAATATTACAAGTGATATTAGACATTAATTTTTTTTATAAAATATCACAATTGATATTAGACATGTAATATAATAGAGTTTAATAATAAGCATGAAAACGTATGAAAATAGACGAAAACGAATAAAAAAAACTACAAAAAACGGAAAACGTAAAAACGGACGAATGCACGAAAAAACGAAAAAATAAAATGATGAAAAGCGAAAATGAACAAAACGTATTAAAACGGAAAAATGTATAAAACGGACAAAAACGATGAAAAGCGAAAAGTCCGAAAGCGTCTAAAAATGGACGAAAACGTAAAAAAACGGACGAAAACGTATATAAACCTATGAAAACCGATGAAAACGTATAGAAGTGGACGAAAACGTATGAAAATGGACGAAAACGTATGAAAACGGACGAAAACGTATGAAAACAAACAAAAACCTAAGAAAACGGACTAAAACGTATATAAACCTATGAAAACGGATGAAAACGTATAAAAACGGGCGACAACGTCTGAAAACGGACGAAAACGTATAAAAACGGACGAAAATACATGAAAACGTAAGAAAACGTATGAAAACGAACGAAAATGTAAGAAAATAGACGAAAACATATGAAGATGGACGAAAATGTAAGAAAATGGACGAAAACGTTGAAAAACGGACGAAACAGATGAAAACGGAGGAAAATGTATGAAAACAGAGGAAAACGTATGAAAGCGAAAAAAAACGCGAAAAAAATAAACGTGAATAACGCAAATTAAAAAAAAAACTTTAATTTATAAAAAAAACGGAAATTAATAAAAAAGACAAAAAAAAAGGAAAAAAAAAGGTTAATAAAAAAATGACAAAAAGACAATAAAACATGGACTTAGGTTTAAGTATTAAATCTTAGGTTAATATTAGATTATACTAGATGGATGGTGAGGATTTATCCCTTGGTAAGCATGAATTTTTAAGTAAGCAAAATAAAGTGCATCTAAAAACCCAACAATAAAGAAACCAAAGGTAACAAAAAACATGAGAAGGGAGTCCCTCTCATGTAGTTTCTTTGTGATGGCTATAAGCCCAAGGGGTGCACCGTACGTGTGAGGCTTGTGGAGGGGAGGGGTATGTGTTTTGAGCTACTCAAACTTGGAACACTTATTATAAATTGATCAATTTATGTAAGCTTTCTAAGTTTTTTTATGGCTTGTGGGTCGGGTTCATATCTATGTTTAAACACTTTCATAGTCACAAATAATCAATTTGTGTTCGTAGCAAATTTGGCTTCGATGCCTTTCTGGTTTTACACAATTTGTTACGAACCAAAAAAGGAATTGAATATCCGTGAAGTAAACCACTTCAAATCTAAGACGATGGATTTAATTTGGATTTGGAAGCCAGAGTAACCATTATGGGTATCGATTTATAAAGCTAATGTGTATGTGATTTTTGTACAGACCATGACGACAACAGACCCCTCGACATCCATATCTAGTTCGTCCAGGAAAAGTGATTTTTCTTATTTGTGGGTTGCTTTGACATGTTAGTGCTTATTTTCTGTGATGCAGACCTTTATAATATTAAGGTGTGGCAAGCTAAAGAAAGGAAGGTGTTATTTATAGGCTCTCTAACTAATATTAAAAATTAAGTTTAGTTAATGCTTTGGTTACGATACAGGGGTTATTATCGATGAAACTCTAGAGGCTATGTAGATTTAACAAATGAAACATGTGATATTTGGATGTTATGGATCTATTGTTAAATCATATGATAAAACATGATGGAAGACAAAAAACTTAAAAAAAAGTATTGTCACACAATGAACGATAGAAAGTTATTATATGAAAAAAGTAAATGGGATGATTATCGGTGACTTGTATTAAATAATCTTTGTCAATCATCTAAAACTAAACATTTAATATTGAGACTCAATCTTTAGATAGATAAAATAAAATAAGATACTATAATAAATATAACTAAACATTTAGTATTGGGACTCAATCTTTAGATGGATAAAGTAAAATAAGATACTACAATAAATATAGTTCTCAAAACCCGTCAGTTAATCGGTAAAAAGGTTAAAAACCATGATTGACGGAAAAAGAAAAAATAATCGTATAGTTTAACAAACAGATCATGGTTGTTAAGATCTTGATCTTGATTTTAGGGTATTACGATTTTACGATACTAAAAGGCAAAAACGATCATGATCCTACATAGTATCTTTACTGGATAGGATCTATAGGATCTTTGCTGGATAGGATCTTAATAGGATCCCTATCTTCACCATAGGATTTTAAGATCTCGATATATTCGATCTTACTTTTCTCTAACCGCAAGCTAACAATCTACAAATTTATGTAATAAATTTAGTAGAATATAAAAAATAAGAGGCTGATTGTATTACTTCATAATTATAGTTTTGATCTATATTTTCATGATATATGATAATATGATATATAAATATATATATATTTGTATAATATTACAATATCTATTAAGAAAATGACACTATAATAGAATTTAAGATCTTGATCTGATCTTACGATCACGATTTTGCAAAGACAAAAATGATCCTTGCTAAGATCGCGATTTTAAAATCCTTGAAACATATCCACTTTCTTCCTAAAGGGAAAAGCTGACAAAAGTGAATAAAATAAACTATGTACTTTGTTGAACTGGGTTTCTGTATAGATCTACTAACGTGCTCTTACTGGGCCTTTTGTAGAGACCCTTACCAAAACTTTGATTTGATTTTTGGTTGGCAACAATTCGTCTTTTATGTTTTATCTTTATGTGAAAGGTTACAGTAAAGATTATTGTCATAAATCAGTATCATGTGTGGTTTTTTAGTTAATATGTATTACACTTCATTACATTTTAATAAGTTTTGTTTAATCAATATACTTTGTAATTATATGTCAGTTTCCTAATATTACAAAATCTAATATAGAACATATATATAGAAGAAAAAAAAAACTCGATGTTTCCACCTAAGCGAGCGGCAACAAGTAATTCTCTTTGAATACGTATAAACCATCGATGAAAATGAAAGAAATTTGGCCAATCATCAATAAAAAATAATAATCACTTTTAGGTGGTCGATAAATCTCTATAAATACGTATAAACTATGTCTTAAATCTCCGTATTTTACTAAATTTGTAAACAAAGAACAACTTATAAATTAGAATAATGAAAAAGACATCCATCATCCATGTTCATAAAGCCTTCCTAATGTGGAAAACCCCATTAATATATAATCGATGCTAGCACACCTTACTTGCATCACAATCTCGCTTCCAATGACCCCTACCACCATACTCAAATTAGTTAACTAAGTTCCAAGTTGTTCGCCCACTATGTAATGTATGAGTTATCATATCCCAACTACCACCCTATCTTATCCACAAACTTAGATATTGCAAGAAATAATTGTGTTTGATTAAGGTTATAACAATAGATCATAAGTACGTCATGTCTCATAATTAAGTTTGCATCTTGTATATACTAATGATGCTTATCGGAGGGAGTAAGCTAAACAGGCACATGGACCAAAGTTGTAATATAGGTAGTTACTTTATAGTTTATATAGTTTTGGTTTGTCTTTGAATGTTTTGCATGAGTAGAAGGGTCCAGTGTGACAAAAGTTAGGCTTGTCACAGTGGATCGTGAATTATCGGTCGGTCGTGGTAGTCGACCGACTTGGAAGCCGGTCATTGCGAGTGTGGAGCGAAGGTCACCGATTGGTCGAGCTAAATGAAAACTCACAATCGGTCTTAAATTCAACCGAATTTTAATACTCATTTCTTTCAAAAAATCTTACTGTTTGACAAAAAAAAAACTTTACATTATATAAATACCACTTTACATTATATAAATACCAACCTCAAACACACTTCTAAAACACACAATTTCAAACAACATTTCTATCAATACCTTCAAACACATTCTTTTAATATGTCGTACGAGCTATTATTTGGTTCTTCGTCTTCCGACGAAGATGAAGTTTTTAGTGAGTTTGTGGAGTTTGCTTGGAACGCTTACCAAGCATCACATCCAAAAGTTCCACGAAGGTACAAACGTAGGGATCATGAGGGTGCTCATAATCGTTTAGTGGCGGCATACTTCTCCAAAAACCCGCAGTTCGACGAAAGAACGTTCTGTCGGCGGTTCCGAATGAACCGAAAACTATTCACACAAATTGTTCGAGAGGTAACCGATCATTCTCCTTATTTTCAACAAACTCTTAATGCTAGGGGCATACATGGTATTAGCCCATTGGTCAAGTGTACTGCGGCCATTCGTCAATTGGGATACGCGGCCATTCCTGATTCTCTTGACGAGAATCTGGCATTGGCTGCAACAACATCCCGTGAATGTCTCCGTAAGTTTTGCACGGTTATCATGGAGTTATATGGTGCTGAGTATTTGCGAAACCCACGTATTCGACCTTGAAAGATTATATGCTAATCACGAGCATAAGCATGGATTTCCTGGGATGATGGGAAGCATTGATTGTACAAGTTGGGAGCGGGAGAATTGCCCAAATAGTTTGAGAGGTCAATATGCTAGGGGTGATCACGGGCCACATCCATTCATTTTATTGGAAGCGGTCGCTTCCCAAGATTTATGGATTTGGCATGCGTTCTTTGCTGTCTCCGGAATGAATATCAACGTAAACGTTTTACATCGTTCCCCTGTTTTCAATGATATCAAATCTGGGAGAGCACCAGACCTTGAATTCGAGGCTAACGATGTACCTTATAAAAGGGGATATTATCTTACTGACGGGATATATCCACAATGGTCCGTTCTTATTAAGTCCATTTCAAATCCTCCCACAGGTGATGAAAAAAGAATATTGTACAAGAGGAAGCACGAAGCAGTAAGGAAAGATGTGGAACGGCCTTTTGGTGTGTTGAAGAAGAAGTGGAAAATGCTTAAAGTTCCTGCTCGAGGGTTGTATAAACGGGATCTCCAAATATTGTATATACATGTATCATATTACATAATATGATCATTCGACACAAGCAGCGGGCGATATGTCCTACATGGTTCGAAGATGAGGGCCATCGTGATCATGACCCCTTAAGATCGCATGAAGAATCGTTAGTAGTTACTCAGGAGCTAATGGACTCATCAACTCATCTACACTTAAAATTTGATTTGATCGAACACATTTGGAGAAATCGTAGAAATCAAGTCAATTAAGAGAATGAAGACGGTAGTGACAATGACGATGAAGAATTTGGTAATGTTTTTAATGTTATTTGAATAATTTACGTAATGTTTTTGTGAAAAACAAGAAGGGGAGTTGAATAGTTTTACCGATTAAAACTTCGTTTTAAACTATTTAAATCGACTTATGTCAATCTATTTAATGTGTGTGTTGGATGTTGATAGATAAGCATATAAAAGAGTAATGCGATGATAAAGAGTAAGAAACACAAAACCACAACGCGAGTATTTATAGTGGTTCGGCTACAAGGACACCTTCCTTGCCTTACTCCACTCCCCGAGTCACCTACTCGAGAGTTTGTAAGCACTACACAACACAAGCTCCTTAATGTGGCGGAGAAGCCTTCACAACGTCGCCTACTCTTTTTTCTGGTACAAGGCTAGACACCGGGTTCTTCCACGAGGTAGAACCAAACCTCTCACAAAGTCGCCTACACTTTATCCGGTACAAGGCTAGATACCGAGTTCCATCACAAAGGAGGAACTACTACCCAACACTACACAACACCTATCCCAAAAGAGACATACTCCTTATAACAACATCATAAGGATGTAACTATCCTTTGAACCAAACTAATCTATCTTGTACATTGATGCACCATATCGAATGTACACCCTATGCACTTTTCACTAATGCCTTTGACACGACCCTTTGGCACCTTTCACTAATGCCTTTGTCTTGAGCCTTCGGCACCTTTCACTAATGCCTTCGACATGGACCTTTGGCACCTTTCACTAATGCCTTTGACACGGACCTTCAGCACCCTTCACTAATGCCTTTGACACGGACCTTCGACACCCTTCACTAATGCCTTTGACACAACACTTCTAAGGTGGTAGGAAAGAACTATCAACAAAAGAACTTCAGTAGTCTTGATGATGACGAAGCTTGGCAACCCATGGACTTGAGCTTGCTCAACTTCAAGAGGTGGTGATCTCGCCTTTAAGAGGAACCTAGAGAATCACACAAACACAAAACTACACAAAGAGATCCTTTGGATATGAGGTTAGTGAGTTTACAATACTAAGAGAGAATATGTGTAAAAGGGTTGAGTTACAATGAAGAAATGGCTCACTATTTATAGGCAAAAACTTCTACTGTTCCCCAGATCCCACGGATCCCTTACATGAGGGATCTATCCAGTGTAAACCTGGGGATCTGCCAGATGCTCCTCCCTATTTGGGTTATGGGCCATGGATCATAGGTCATGGGTCATGGATATAAACCTTGGGTATCCAATAAGATACAATGTATCTAGACATTGGGTCATGGGTCTTGGTTTAGGTCCATGGGTCATGGATAATACCCAACATGACTTCATGCATGATGTCATGCAATGGGTCATGGGTTATGGATCAAGCTCCATAGGTATGGGTCATGGACTTTGGGTTTTACCCAACTATATTCAATGTATCTAGTCAATGGGTTAAGAACTTAGATTTCTACCCATTACACTATATACAAATGTGCACATTTCCATGTTATGTAAACACTAGTTGTTATACATATGTATTTCTATAAAATGTAAACACTATTACTTGTTTAGTGTTTTATATGAAAATATAAGTGTCTTAGTAAACTATTGGATTAAACCATTTACGTATTTTATTGGTTTCGTTAAAATGATTTTTCGTTTGTTATCGACAAAACATTAGAAGATCGTAAAATATAAATAAACGTTTTTACTGCTTATTTGTATTAACATTTTTTAATACTTATTTGAATTTAGTATTGTAATATTTTTATTATTAATGAAGTTTAATTTTGTTGTTAAAAATATTTGAATTAAAAAAAATAAAAAATGGTCGGTCATCGACTGTGGCAACTTGGTCGAGTCAGGACTCCGGAGAGAGAAAGCTGATGTGGCAGGCGGTGACCCAGGTAACGACTTTGGGCAACCTTATAGAGATTAGTACTAGTGGTGTTCCTTGTTACTTGTTCAAGGGCACGGTTTTCAAGATCGGAATACTATTCAGAATCGTTTTTGTTTTTGCAAGATCGGATCAGGATCCTAAGATTTTATTATAATACTCCCTCCGTCCCATTTTTATTGTCTCATTTGACTTTGACCAGTCTTTCTTGTTCAACTTTGACCATTAACATATTTATTTGTGTTTTATAATATTTGATGAAAATTATACCAAACGAAAAAACATTTAAAATCTAATAGATTTATATATTTTTCATCAAGTATTATATAACACAACAAAAAATAATTATAGTCAAAGTTAAAGAAGAAAGACTAAGAAAGTCAATAATGGACAATAATTTTGAGACGGAAGGAGTATTATTTTTTAATAGTCTTTTTAATATTATTCAAATCTACAAATTATTAGTATATATAATAAACACAAAATTCATATTTCATGAAAATGATGTCCTAAGTTATGAATATAAAATGTTTAAAAATATTAATATGTTCTTTTTAAATTCTATAAAACATAATCCATAACTTTGTAAGTTTTTTAGTTTGCGTTTGATAAAAGTAAGATCGGATCGGATTAGATCTTAAGATCCTATGGTCAAGATCGTGGTCTTATAAGATCCTAAGCTTGCTAAATTCCTACGTAGGATCCGAATTATTTTTATTTTCTAATATCGTAAAATCGTAAGATCAGAAGATCAGGATGTGGATCTTAACATTATGTTCAAGGTTACTAAGTGAAACATGAAAATATGTTCTAGATCTGGTTATAAGTATATTTTTTTTCTTATTCTTTATTTAGTTAGGTTTTTGTGTGTGTATTGGCAATGTTTGGCGACACGTAGCAGTAAGCAGTAGTAGTAGCAGTAAGCAGTAGCAATAAGCAGTAACATTATTTGTTTAAAAAACGTGTTTGGTAACGTAGCTGTAGTTGTAATTATAAAATGTAAAATTACGAAAAAATGCATATATAAATCTGTTATATACTTATGAATGTTATTTTCGAGGGTAAATTGGTAATATTAAATATAAAATGCTAGCTGTATATTGGAATGCTTCTTTAGGAAGCATTAAGATTAGAAGCAGTTGAGGTGTTGCTAAATGCTAGCAACAGCGTTGCCAAACAAGCATTAAGACTTGAACGCTTGTCGCTTGTTGCTTAACGCTCTTAAACGCTTCCAAAAAGGTGTTGCCAAACATGACCATTGAAAGGTGTTATGTGAGAGCTTTTGGTTTTGGTCTTGTAATCGTTTCTTTATTTATCTTGTATATTTTGAACTTAAAAACATCATACAATGCCATAATGGTATTGATATGTAGTTTTAAAAGAATAAGATGGATGTTGGTTGAATTCATAAATTTGTGTGTTGTGTTTGAAATATGTGTTTGTGTTACAAGTTTTAAATGGTATTAGAGCCAACATGGCCTTGATACACATATTTTCGTCGGCATTGATAATAAAAAAAATCAAGATCTTAAAATTAGGGTTTCAAAAAATTAGGCTTTCTTAAAAGGGAAAATGGCATGAAAATGTAACCAAAACTTGGCACTTTTTGTTTGGCTGTGTAACTGCCTTTATTTATTCGTATTTTATACATCATATTTTTCGCTTAGCTTATGTATTTTGTGACAACTTTACCCTTCTCATTCATCAACACTCTTATTAACAAGTAGGGGCAAAATAGTATTAAGATACACACAATAGACGGAATTCAAAAGTATGACGTATACAATATGAAAAAAATAAAGATTGCTACACATCAAAGTAAAAAATGACAAGTTAGTTACATTTCGTGACCATTGCTCTTTTAAAAATTAGTTTGTTATCTTGTTAGTTGGTGTTGAATCAAGTTAATTCATATATTAATTGTGTGATTTGAGTGGTTAAATTGTGACAATTTAAAAAATTAGGGTTTACTGTATCAAATCTTAATTTCATGTTCTTTGAGTCTATTCTTCGATCTATCTTTAAATATATGTTGTTATTAGTGTTTCTAATTGAATTTGGTTAAAACCCTAAGTTGTGAAAAAAAAAGTTTCAAAATTGTGTTTGTTGTTTGTCTCATGTATTTCCATTGTGCTATTGGTTGGTTATTAGACCTTCTTGATCTTGTGTTTTATTGGAAGCTTACCTGCTATGTAACACCTCTTACGCCCTTTCTTTAGGTTGATTTTTATTGGTTTTTTGATAAATTGGTGGATAGGTTAAAATGACTGTTTGAGAATTTGTTGGAGTTTGATTTGTGATAAGGTGCATTTTTTGATCAAGGAGTTTGGCATAAGGCCTTGTTTGGTTGATGTGTGTGTGTTGTTGTGTTGTTCAGTTGTTTATTTTATGTGGTTTTGTGTTTATTTGATTATTCTTATCTGTCAAATTAAGATTGTAAAATTGATGGATCATAAAACGAATGATGATGGTAAAAAAAAGAAAGTGAGCTCGGTTATTAGTACATTTACATGTTAATGATCATTTATATTTACATGCTAATGACACTAATGGTACGCCATTAGTCACTTTTAAAGTTGTTGGGAATGATAATTACAAGATGTGGTCTGCTGCTTTTAATGTAGCTTTACATATTAAAAATAAACTAGGGTCTATTTATGGCAAGCTTAAAAGAGATGAAATTGATGTTCTTCTTCAAGAACGTGGGACAAATGTAACTCAATTTTGTTATCTTAGATTTTAGGTTGAGTGTCTCAGGAATTATAAAAGGGTCAAATTTTCTCTAAAAAGGCTAACGATGTGTGGGATGAACTAAAAGAAACTTACAATAAGCAAGATGGTTCTATCTAATTTGCATTATTAAATACATTCATTGACCCAATCTGGAATGTCTTTGTCTGAGTATTATCATGAGTGTAACTCTTTGTACAGGAAATTTGACTCCTTTGTTGATTTGTCTTCTTGTTCTTATGATAGTGCTCCAAAATTGAAGGATCATGCTCAACTCTTTAAGTTGATGCGGCTGCTAATGGGTGTAGATGATGTCTATACACCAGTTAGGAGTTTGATTTTGATAGTGACCCTTTAACTAATTTTGACTAATACCATTTACACGATGTTAAATATGTTTTTGCCCACTATGTCGGGGCGAGTCTTATAGAAACAGTCATATTGTTTCTCAAGATACTAAGATTGGTCCATGCATTTCTTGCCAAACCAAATGATTGGCCAACAAACAAATATAATCAAAATACTAATGAAAGATTTGAAAGGTCACAAATATTGTATGCAAATTTTTTATTTAGGTGTTTTGAATTGGTAGACTATCCGCTAGGTTTTAAAAGAAGAAGAATAATAAAAACACTGTAAATAATGTAAGTTTGCCTATGATCACTCTGAAAGTATATCTCATACTTTCACTAGTGATTGATGCGCGCCAAAACAGTCAAGCTAAATCACACAAGCCCGCCACTTGTGAATGACGGACCGTAACCAGCTTAAAACTGCTTAAGCGCGAAATCAATGAAGATCGAGAGTGTATGGTCTCCCGGTCGTTATGTCCCGAGCTATCAATGATTTATCAAGCGTTTAGTGATCGAGGAGTTTGAGCGAAAAGGGATTCGAATGATATTATAACTGAAAAGCCAACAAATTACAAACTTAAATGCAAATTAAAGAAAAGTAAAAAGATAAAATCTATTAAATAAACGCTATCACTATAATTAAAATGATGTTATTGTTTTTATGTTTTATAAACCGAATTAAAAATCTACTGCGACGCATACAAATTAAAAAGTGAAACTAAAGCAATATTAACCCTAAAAATATGAAAATGATATTTTAACAATCCTAATGATAAAAGAAACTTTTAGAAAAAGAAAAACTATTTTTATAACTAATTAATTAATTACTATTAATTAAAAACTAATTTTAACTATTTAATAATTATCTAAATTACAAGAAATTAGGAAACAAAGCTAGAAAAATAAAATTATGAAATGGAAAAGTCTAAAATATCAAACTAGAATTTTCAAAACTATTTTTTTATTTTTTTCGATTATTTTCTATTTTTTATGAATTTCAAACTATTAAAAACTATTTAAATTACTAAAAATTACCAAATAAACTATGAAAAATCTGGAAAATTACTTTTTTCACTTCTTATATTTATCTAAACCTAATAAAATTGAAAAATTATTTTTTTGAACCTTTTCTGAATTTTTTATATTAAAAGCTATTTAAAAATACTTAAAAACTAATTTAAATTAAGAAAAATAGCAAAACAACTTAGAAAAATCTGAAAATTTCAGGAAAAGTCTAAATTAATACTAGGAATCTGAGAAAATTGGAAAAACAGGCACTTGTGTGGAGAAATCTGAAACTGCTTAAACAAGTGCTTATTAATAAGCACTAAAATAAGCCAAATGAACAAGATAAGCTATCAGCAGTTCTGAGAGGTCTAAATATGCTATAAGTACTAGAATGCAACTAAGAATAACAAGTTACAACCACAGAATCACAAGATAGCAAAGATTTGATGTCTATGAATTCCAAGTCAAAACGCAATTTTGAGTGGCAAGTTTAAGCATGTGCACAAGCCTCAAAATAAGCTCAAACAAAAAAACTACCAATTGGAATTTGTAAAGGACCTGGGTGAGAGTACTTAAACCAAAAATTAGACCATGGTGAGCTCTTATGAGCTCAGTACACTGCTTCAATATCGGGAAAACTCGGCACCAACCGAGTAGGTGGTGCAGGGGATTTTTGACCTGAAAGATTAGCTTGTTGGGAGCTTGTATAAAATTTGTAAAAATCAGGTAAAATGATGATAAGTAAGAGCACCAGTGACTTTCTAAAATACCAATCCTTGCGAAAATGGCTAAAAGCGAAGCCATGAAAATTCCTATTTGGGTGAAAAGCAGATTTTAGCTTCTTTGACTTTTCAAGATATTGATGAACTTTGACTAATTTGAACTTTAGATCAAATTTTTGGCAACTTTACTGATGTAATATGATAAAGCAATTGTAATGCAAACAAGCTTATGGATTTCTAAACACAAAATGATGATTTGCTAATCCCAAATTCCCAACAATTAACAGTGAGACAGATTTAGAGTCAAGTTTGACTTTGTGATGTTGCAGACCCAATATATTGATTCAAATGACTATACTAAGGCTACACAAACATGAAACAAAAGAAGCTAACCATCAGAACAAGTCCTTAAGACAGATAGAACGAGATAATTCCAAACACCCCTTTATGTCACCGATTTGAGCTAAAACAGATCCAACACAGAACCAACCTTTATTTATGATCAAACTACTTTAATATGACTTCATTGTGCTTTTGAACAAGTTTTAACAAATTTAAACCACAAGAACTAATTATGCTAAGAAACTTATAAATGTGACTTACAAATGTCCAAGCCACAATGGCTAGCAAAATGAGAACCATGAACCACTAACCTATCAAACCCAATCCAAATAGCTACTATTCAACCCAATTCCAAGTCTGCATCAACCCATTTCCTTTCTGTATCAATTTCCACCCATGTTGACTTTGTTGTTAAAGTTTAAAAGTGAATGAAACTGAGTTGTGAGCTTATTGAAAGCTTTTATGAGCTAATATAAGCTTATATGAGATTAACTTAATTGAGTGCTAAAAGCTTTGACACATGAGTTTGAAACTTTAAAACTTCAACAGTTAACACATTATAATGAGATTTGCCTTGAACTAAAATTGATGTTTAAAACAAGTTGAAATACACTTAGAAACTGTTATTGGATACACATAAACTTAAAAATACAAATTCAAACTATTTAAGACATGGTAATTAATAATTCGACATACATTAAAAAAAAAACTAAAACTAACGCCTTCTGCTTCTCTTGCCTTTTATACACCCCAAGCTTTTCTCTCACCTCGGTGAATAGTTCCCAGCAATAAGAATGACCATTGGATCACTGAAAATGATCTTGGCCATTTAAACCTTTTTGGCGCCAATTTTGGTTTAACAATTTGGAGGTGGGCGGAGGGTAGGTACAAAGGGTGCATTTAATGATCCCTTGGCTCTTGTGTTTGGAGTGGGGTGTAGTGATGATGGTTGAGTGTATCAGGTGAGAGTTCAGGGGGTTATGATGGAAATGGTTAACATGTGAGGAGAGAGAGAGGAAGATGGGTGGGTCAAACCCATTTGACCTGTGTTTTAATAGGTGTGGGTTGGATTAGGGTTTAAACCGGTAATGGTTGGGAAATGGGTACTTGGTTTGGGCCCAAAGATAACATAGGGTCCGTTTGGAAGAGTAACAACCAAGAAGGCCAATATGCAATTTCCACAAAACCACAGGACCAATTCTGTAATTTTGCAAAAGTGTTTTATGGACTGAAATTGACAAGAGTTGATATTACAAGGACCAAATTTGCCCTTTTCAATTTTTCCGGGGTCATTTCGCCAATTTGCAAACTTGAAGGACCAAATTGTAATTTTCTCAAAACTTTTACATTTTCACCGAAGGACCAAATTTGACAAGTTATGATTTAAAAAGGACCTTTGATGATTTTTCTTTTGAAATTTTGACTCGAGGGGCTTGTTTTGACAACTTTTGAAACTTGGGGACTAAAGCGCAATTTTGCAAATTTGATATGTTTTCATCGATTTTGATATTTTTGCATTTAAAACACATAAAACACCGATTTGTGATATTTTGATCATTTTGATGTGTTTCTTAGTGTTTTCAGATGATTTTGCAGTTTATTTTGTACAAAAATGATGAGTATTTAGGCACTCATCAATCCCCACTACGAGATATTGCTAGTCCCTAGCAATGATTTGAAAACATAATGGATTTTAATCTCTTTAAAAGCCATTACTTCTGAGTAGCCAAATGTTTCAGTTCAAGCAAGAACCATGGTACACCGATAACCATGTGATTTTTGAGCAAACCACCGCCTTCCAACGGTTTGATTTGTCTTTACGAAGCCGTACCCTTCGGACTAGCCAACTCTTAGATAAATTATCAATATTATCTTTGGTGAGTCGATTACCAATTATGGTTTTTCCACTTGCCTTTACCACAAGCCATAATCTTGCGGGCTAGCCAACTCTTCACTTTTTAGGATATGGTGAGTTGAGAACCATACAATTTTGGGTTAATTGCAAGCCATATATTTGAGAAATCTTTACCAAGAGCCGTTTGCTCCTGGATTAGCCAATCCTTTTGTCTTACAGACATGGCGGATTGATAACCAAATGAGTAAGTGTAAAACACTTACTCCAAAAAAAAATTTTGGCCAAAAACGGCGGAATTGGTATAATTATATGATAAAATTCGTGAGAATTCCCCCCCCCACTTAGAAATGAATATTGCCCTCAATATTCAAAGTACCGGCGGTTATGCCGAAACAAAGAACGTAAAAGGGAAATACTACGGCCATTATTTAGAAAAAAGATTTTTTTTTTGAAAACATGTGGGGCAACCCCCCCACACTAGGGTGGTAGAGAATAGAAAGAAGTCAGAAATATGGGTGAAAACCCATATAGTGTGCTATGGGTTTTGATTCCCGAGTCGCTAACTTGACTCGACCCCGAATTCATTTGTTCATGGGGAAAGTAACGTGGAAAACCAATCTCAATCGGACTTTCGTTCACAGTGTTAATAAACATATGAACATCAGAAAGTTCCACACCGACGAGATACAACCGCGGTATTGTTAATAGAAGAATCTATAAAGGATGATACCGGGGTCATAGATGGTGTCCTCATTCGAAGAAAAGGGAAAGAGCAACCACACCATCGTGAAGAATGGAATAAAGGCGATACATGAGAATGCAAGTCCATTCCTCGTGAGAGAGAAGCAAATCACCGGTTTGACATCTTTAAGCTTAAACTTGAAGCTTAGATGGTGATTGGTAAGAAGATGTCCGGGAGGGAGGGTGGGAAATGGTTCTTCAATCAACAGACTTTCGAGAAAAGGATGTCTCCCTCCGGATCAAGGTAAGTGTTATCAATTCCCATTGGAATTGACTCATCACTAAGAAAGGCCTCGACTTCATTCCAAAAGTTGTCATCTTCCTCATCAGGAGTGAGAGAAGGAATGGAAGAGTCGGGAATAAGACTAGAGGATGATGGATCATTTTTGAGCATTTCATCAATGGGAAGAATGTCTCCCATTGGATCACAAACATCATCATCCAACTCAGATGAAACTGAAGATAGTTTGGTTTCATCCACAGACGTAACAATCTCGATGCGACAAAGCGATGCGGAGGTGGGACAAGTGGTGTGCTCTTAGAGCTAGCAGTTTCCACTTCCGATTGAAGTCTCCGATTCTAGATCATCGTCATCATCAAGAACACTCTTGACTTCCACGTACAGACTTTCAAACCATTTGTTTGAACGGGGTAATTTTCAAAGCTTTGAGCTCGACACGTTTTTGGTGAACACTCTTAACGTGGTTTGAGAGTGTTGCATTGATTCTTCATTTTTTGATCAATTGAGGCAACACTCTTTTTGTATAGAGGTTTGGAGTTTTGGTTAATATTTAACGTGAGCTCTTCATTGTCAACCCGTATGGTCAACTCTTCAGCAAACACATCAATCGAGCACGACTCGTTTTCAAGAAAGCTCTCCCAAGATGAGGGAACTCTAGGATCTGCATGAAGTCTACTACAACAAAGTCGACATGAAAGTGAAATTTTCCCTTTCATCACGCATCCTCGGCTATCCCAAGAGGACGAGTTACGTGCGGTCCGCTAGCTCGAGTGTCATACAAGTGGATGAAAGTTTAGGAAGAGACAGTTTCTTCCATACCGAGAGTGGCATGAGGTTAATGCTAGCGCCAAGATCGGCAAGGCGAGCATTGAAACATCCCCAAGAAATCACACGGGATTAAAAACCCCGGGGTCTTCAAGCTTTTGGGAAGCTTATTAAGAATGGCGAGCATTGTTCATTGAGAGGAGTTTTAGCCATCTCCGATAGCTTATCTTTGTTGGTGAGTAAGCCTTTAAGCGTGGATGCAAATTTAGGCATTAGAGCGAGAGCATCAACGAAGCTTATATCGAAGTGAAGCTCATTGAAGATTTGGAAAAATTTTTCCATTTGCTCTTTGTTTTGTCTTTGAGCTTCTCATCATTCATTCTTGATGGGTAAGGAAGCTGACTAGACTTTTGAGCCGGGATGGAAGTGTTTTCTGGCTCAGGATTTTTCCTCGAAACATCGGGTTCTGGACTTAAAGCTTGGACTACCGAAGGTGGGACGTCGCGGTCTTGATGCCGTGGGCTTGAATAATGCACCTTGTCCGTTGTCTCCTTGGTAACTTGACTAAATGCCCAGGAGGAGGGCATTGGAGTCGAAGGTCCATTGTCGTCTTACCACTACTGAGTGGTGCGGCTTTCAACTCGGCATTGGGATTTGGAATAGTATTGCTTGGAGTCCCCGAGAAGATGGTGAAGCTTTGTTCATATTCATGTTCATAAAACTGCTCATCATATTCTTCAACTCATTTTCTGCCGAGACAGATGTGGTATCAATTTCCTTTTAGCTCACCTCTCATGTTATTGATCTGAGTTTGCATTGAACGCATGTTTGACTCGGTCATTTTCATGAAGTCATTTGGCATGGGAGCTTGAGGAGGTGGTTGATAACTTTGATGATTAGGAGCTTGAAAAGGTTGTTGATAACCTTGCTGATTTGGAGCTTGATAAGGTTGGTTGAAATTGTTTCGGTTTTGATTGAAATTTTGAGAGTTATTGAAATTTTGTCCTTGATTCGGAACAAAGCGATTTTGCTTGCCATGGTTTTGCCAGGGGAGGAAAACCAGGTGGTGTCATACCGCTAGGTGCACGGTAGTGAGGATCAGCTGGTGGTCGGTATTGATTGTGGTTTACCGAAGCTACGGGAGCTTGGTAAAAGGAAGCATCGGTTGCTTGACAATCATAATATGCATGTGGACCACTACAAATTTCACACACCTTGTTTATGGCTTTGATTGGTTCCGGCTTATGAATTTCGCTTTTGATTTCCTTCACCTCTTTTATCATACACTGGATCATATCCGTTAGAGCTGACTAGCGGGCTGCTAACTTCGGAAGAGTTACGGATGAAGAAGCGAGAGTGTTGAACATTGACTTTGTTCGAAAAGAAGAACTTTGATTTACTCTCCAAATTTCAAGCACATCTTTAGGTCTACGATTCAAGATATTTCCACCCGCGGATGCATTCAAGGAATCTTGATCATTACCGTTCAACCCATTGTAAAAGATATTGACTTGTTGAAGCTCCGTGAATTCATGATGGGGGCATTTCGTTAGGAGATCTTTGAATCTCTCCCATGCCTCTCCAAAATTTTCATCGAAATTTTGACGAAATCCGAAATTTCATTTTAAGATTAGTCGTCTTTGATGGAGGAAAGAAGTAATTCACAAACTTTTGAACAAGATCCTCCCAAGTTTCGATGGATCGAGGGGTTCTTTTCCACCAAATCCGGGCTGCCCTCAAGTGAGAATGGAAATAGCATCAACTTGATCACCTTTTGTGGCACATCCTTGAAATTGATAGTTGAAGTCAACTTGTTAAACCAACGGATGTGTGCATATGGGTCTTCTCGATCAGACGCGGAATTGATTGTAGACACAAGTTGGATCAAATGTGTCTTCAATTCGAAGTGATCGAACGATAATTTGGTAAACGATGGCATCTCCATAACCCTCGGTGGGTGCGGAGCATTTCATAATGCGTTAATCGCCATGGTGTTGCTTGAAATATGCGAATCTCGGGTTCGACTATTTGGGCGCACGTCTCTGAACGTCGTCTAGGAATTTCGCTAGATCACGCAAAGGACTCAATGATCTAGAAAGCGAGTCGCATGCACTAGAGTTAACTCTAAGAGACTCAGAGTTAAGGAGAGAAATGGAATTATGAAGATATTTCAGATGAGAATGAGAATTATGAAGACGTTTTTATAAAAATCAGGTGAGAAGAATCTTTATGGGTTTTACTGGTTCAAACGTCGATATCACAACAAAATCAATTAACACAAAATCGAGGCAAAACAACAATGAACTTAACCAATAATCCAAGATGAATGGCTTCTTTGAAAAAGGTACACCAATCACAAGGACACAAAGGCAAGTTTTAAATCTTTAGTTCGGGAACTTCTTATGGTCGCACCCCCCTTAGGTAGTGCACGCCTTGGTTTTCGGTGGTAATCTTTAAGTTGTTTATTATTAAAGAAAAGCGACGAATCTTTTGTTTTTTATTTTTGATACATATATAGAAACAAAAGAAAAATATTTTTGTGTTTTATACGTTTTTGGATGTTTTTGGGTTTTTGGATTTTTTTTTTTTTTAAATAAAAATATGGATATATATATAGATGATAGATATGGATGATATAAACAAATGAGTGAGTATTCAAACAACTAATCTGCTACACGGAAGATAGATCGCACTGACTCCCCGTGAAGCGGAGAAATTTGATGAGCCAAAGCAGTCAAACTAAATCACACAAGCCCGCCACTTGTGAATGACGGACCGTAACCAGCTTAAAACTGCTTAAGCACGAAATCAATGAAGATCTGAGGAGTGTATGGTCTCCCCGGGTCGTTATGTCCCAGTGAGCTATGCAATGATTTATCAAACGTTTAGTGATCGAGGAGTTTGACGAAAAAGGATTCGAATGATATTATAACTACAGAAAAAGCCAACAAATTACAACGGCTTAAATGCAAATTAAAGGAAAGTAAAAAGATAAAATCTATTAAATAAACGCTATCACTATAATTAAAATGATGTTATTGTTTTTATGTTTTATAAACTGAATTAAAAATCTACGCGTACATAAATTAAAAGTGAAACTAAAGCAATATTAAACCTAAAAATATGAAAATGATATTTTTACAATCCTAATGATAAAAGAAACTTTTAGAAAAGAAAACTATTTTTATAACTAATTAATTAATTACTATTAATTAAAAACTAATTTTAACTATTTAATAATTATCTAAATTACAAGAAATTAGGAAACAAAGCTAGAAAAATAAAATTATGAAATGGAAAAGTCTAAAATATCAAACTAGAATTTTCAAAACTATTTTTTGTATTTTTCTGATTATTTTTCTATTTTTTATGAATTTCAAACTATTAAAAACTATTTAAATTACTAAAAATTACCAAATAAACTATGAAAAATCTGGAAAATTACTTTTTTCACTTCTTATATTTATCTAAACCTAATAAAATTGAAAAATTATTTTTTTGAACCTTTTCTGAATTTTTTATATTAAAAGCTATTTAAAAATACTTAAAAACTAATTTAAATTAAGAAAAATAGCAAAACAACTTAGAAAAATCTGAAAATTTCAGGAAAAGTCTAAATTAATACTAGGAATCTGAGAAAATTGGAAAAACAGGCACTTGTGTGGAGAAATCTGAAACTGCTTAAACAAGTGCTTATTAATAAGCACTAAAATAAGCCAAATGAACAAGATAAGCTATCAGCAGTTTACAGAGGTCTAAATATGCTATAAGTACTAGAATGCAACTAAGAATAACAAGTTACAACCACAGAATCACAAGATAGCAAAGATTTGATGTCTATGAATTCCAAGTCAAAACAGATTTTGAGTGGCAAGTTTAAGCATGTGCACAAGCCTCAAAATAAGCTCAAACAAAAAAACTACCAATTGGAATTTGTAAAGGACCTGGGTGAGAGTACTTAAACCAAAAATTAGACCATGGTGAGCTCTTATGAGCTCTGTACACCTGCTTCAATATCTGGGAAAACTCAGCACCAACTGAGTACAGTGGTGCAGGGGATTTTTGACCTGAAAGATTAGCTTGTTGGGAGCTTGTATAAAATTTGTAAAAATCAGGTAAAATGATGATAAGTAAGAGCACCAGCTGAGCTTTCTAAAATACCAATCCTTACTGAAAATGGCTAAAAACTGAAGCCATGAAAATTCCTTCTATTTGGCTGAAAAACAGATTTTAGCTTCTTTTGACTTTTCAAGATATTGATGAACTTTGACTAATTTGAACTTTAGATCAAAATTTTGGCTTAACACTGATGTAATATGATAAAGCAATTGTAATGCAAACAAGCTTATGGATTTCTAAACACAAAATGATGATTTGCTAATCCCAAATTCCAACAGTTAACGTGAGTATGATTTAGAGTCAAGTTTGACTTTGTGATGTTGCAGACCCAATATATTGATTCAAATGACTATACCAAGGCTACACAAACATGAAACAAAAGAAGCTAACCACTGAACAAGTCCTTAAGACAGAGATAGAACGATAATTCCAAACACCCCTTTATGTAACTGATTTGAGCTAAAACAGATCCAACACAGAACCAACCTTTATTTATGATCAAACTACTTTAATATGACTTCATTGCTGCTTTTTGAACAAGTTTTAACAAATTTAAACCACAAGAACTAATTATGCTAAGAAACTTATAAATGTGACTTACAAATGTCCAAGCCACAATGGCTAGCAAAATGAGAACCATGAACCACTAACCTATCAAACCCAATCCAAATAGCTACTATTCAACCCAATTCCAAGTCTGCATCAACCCATTTCCTTCGTATCAATTTCCACCCATGTTGACTTTTGTTGACCCAAGTTTAAAAGTGAATGAAACTGAGTTGTGAGCTTATTGAAAGCTTTTATGAGCTAATATAAGCTTATATGAGATTAACTTGAGCTGCTAAAAGCTTTGACACATGAGTTTGAAACTTTAAAACTTCAACAGTTAACACATTATAATGAGATTTGCCTTGAACTAAAATTGATGTTTAAAACAAGTTGAAATACACTTAGAAACTGTTATTGGATACACATAAACTTAAAAATACAAATTCAAACTATTTAAGACATGGTAATTAATAATTCGACATACATTAAAAAAAAAACTAAAACTAACTGCCTTCTTCTTGCTTCTCTTCGCCTTTTTATACACCCCAAGCTATTTCTCTCACCTCAGTGAATAGTTCCCAGCAATAAGAATGACCATTGGATCACTGAAAATGATCTTGGCCATTTAAACCTTTTTGGCGCCAATTTTGGTTTAACAGCTGGAGGTGGGCAGGGTAGGTACAAAGGGTGCATTTAATGATCCCTTGGCTTCTTGTGTTTGGAGTGGGGGTGTAGTGATGATGGTTGAGTGTATCAGGGAGTTGGATTCTTGGGGGTTATGATGGAAATGGTTAACATGTGAGGGAGAGAGGGAAGATGGGTGGGTCAAACCCATTTGACCGATGTTTTAATAACAGGTGTGGGTTGGATTCGGGTTTAAAACCGGGTAATGGTTGGGGGTGAGGTACTTGGTTTGGGCCCAAAGATAACATAGGGTCCGTTTGGAAGAGTAACAACACAAGGGCCAATATGCAATTTCCACAAAACCACAGGGACCAATTACGTAATTTTGCAAAAGTGTTTTATGGACTGAAATTGACAAGAGTTGATATTACAAGGACCAAAGTTGCCCTTTTCAATTTTTCCAGGGGTCATTTCTGCCAATTTGCAAACTTGAAGGACCAAATTGTAATTTTCTCAAAACTTTTACATTTTCACCGAAGGACCAAATTTGACAAGTTATGATTTAAAAAGGACCTTTGATGATTTTTCTTTTGAAATTTTGACTCGAGGGACTTTTTTGACAACTTTTGAAACTTGGGGACTAAAACGCAATTTTTGCAAATTTGATATGTTTTTCATCTGATTTTGATATTTTTGCATTTAAAACACATAAAACATTGATTTGTGATATTTTGATCATTTTGATGTGTTTCGAGTGTTTTAGATGATTTTGGTTTATATTGTACAAAATGATGAGTATTTACACACTCATCAATCCCCATATGAGATATTGCTAGTCCCTAGCAATGATTTGAGAAAACATAATGGATTTTAATCTCTTTACCAAAAGCCATTACTTCTTGAGTAGCCAAATGTTTCAGTTCAAGCAAGAACCATGGTACACCGATAACCATGTGATTTTGAGCAAACCACCAGCTTCCAACGGATTTGATTTGTCTTTACCAGAAGCCGTACCCTTCCGGACTAGCCAACTCTTAGATAAATTATCAATATTATCTTTGGTGAGTCGATTACCAATTATGGTTTTTCCACTGCCTTTACCACAAGCCATAATCTTGCGGGCTAGCCAACTCTTCACTTTTTAGGATATGGTGAGTTGAGAACCATACAATTTTGGGCAAATTGCAAGCCATATAAACGGATTTGAGGAATCTTTACCAAGAGCCGTTTGCTCCTGGATTAGCCAATCCTTTTGTCTTCAGACATGGCGGTTGATAACCAAATGAGTAAGTGTAAAACACTTGCTCCAAAAATTTTGGCCAAAAAGCGGGGATTGGTATAATTATATGATAAAATTCGTGAGAATTCCCCACACTTAGAAATGAATATTGCCCTCAATATTCAAAGTACCGGCGGTTATGCCGAAACAAAGAACGTAAAAGGGAAATACTACGGCCATTATTTGGAATTTTTTTTTTTTTTTGAAAACATGTGGGGCAACCCCCCCACACTAGGGTGGTAGAGAATAGAAAGAAGTCAGAAATATGGGTGAAAACCCATATAGTGTGCTATGGGTTTTGATTCCCGAGTCGCTAGCTTGACTCGACCCCGAATTCATTTGTTCATGGGGAAAGTAACGTGGAAAACCAATCTCAAACGGACTTTCGTTCACAGTGTTAATAAACATATGAACATCAGAAAGTTCCACACCGACGAGATACAACCGCGGTATTGTTAATAGAAGAATCTATAAAGGATGATACCGGGGTCATAGATGGTGTCCTCATTCGAAAGAGAAAGGAAAGAGCAACCACACCATCTGTGAAGAATGGAATAAAGACGTACATGAGAATGCATGTCCATTCCTCAGGAGAAGCAAATCACCAGTTTTGACATCTTTAAGCTTAAACTTGAAGCTTAGATGGTGATTGGTAAGAAGATGTCCGGGAGGGAGGGTGGGAAATGGTTCTTCAATCAGCAGACTTTCCGGAAAAGGATGTCTCCTCCGGATCAAGGTAAGTGTTATCAATTCCCATTGGAATTGACTCATCACTAAGAAAGGCCTCGACTTCATTCCAAAAGTTGTCATCTTCCTCATCCGGAGTGAGAGAAGGAATGGAAGAGTCGGGAATAAGACTAGAGGATGATGGATCATTTTTGAGCATTTCATCAATGGGAAGAATGTCTCCTATTGGATCACAAACATCATCATCCAACTCAGATGGCGAAGATAGTTTGGTTTCATCCACAGACGTAACAATCTCGATCGACAAACGATGCGGAGGTGGGACAAGTGGTGTGCTCTTAGAGCTAGCAGTTTCCACCACTTCCGTTGAAGTCTCCGATTCTAGATCATCGTCATCATCATCAAGAACACTCTTGACTTCCCTGGTACAACTTTCAAACCATTTGTTTGAACGGGGGTAATTTTCAAAGCTTTGAGCTCAGCACGTTTTTGGTGAACACTCTTAACCGTGAAATTTGAGAGTGTTGCATTGATTCTTTCAGATTTTTGATCAATTGAGGCAACACTCTTTTTGTATAGAGGTTTGGAGTTTTGGTTAATATTTAACGTGAGCTCTTCATTGTCAACCCGTATGGTCAACTCTTCCGCAAACACATCAATCAGAGCACGACTCGTTTTCAAGAAAGCTCTCCCTAAGATGAGGGGAACTCTAGGATCTGCATCGAAGTCTACTACAACAAAGTCAGCATGAAAGTGAAATTTTCCCACTTTCATCACGACATCCTCGGCTATCCCAAGAGGACGAGTTACGGTACGGTCCGCTAGCTCGAGTGTCATACGAGTGGATGAAAGTTCAGGCAGAGACAGTTTCTTCCATCTTGAGAGTGGCATGAGGTTAATGCTAGCGCCAAGATCGGCCAAGGCGGAGCATTGAAATATCCCCAAGAAATCACGGGATTAAAACACGCCAGGTCTTCAAGCTTTTCGGAAGCTTATTAAGAATGGCCGTGAGCATTGTTCATTGAGAGGAGTTTTAGCCATCTCCGATAGCTTATCTTTGTTGGTGAGTAAGCCTTTAAGCGTGGATGCAAATTTAGGCATTAGAACGAGAGCATCAACGAAGCTTATATCGAAGTGAAGCTCATTGAAGATTTGGAAAAATTTTTCCATTTGCTCTTTGTTTTTGTCTTTGAGCTTCTCATCATTCATTCTTGATGGGTAAGGAAGCTTACTAGACTTTTGAGTCGGGATGGAAGTGTTTTCGGCTCGGATTTTTCCTCGGAACATCGGGTTCGGACTTAAAGCTTGGACTACCGAAGGTGGGGCGTGTCTTGATGCGGTACTTCCGTGGGCTTGAATAATGCACCTTGTCCGTTGTCTCCTTGGTAACTTGACTGAATGCCACAGGAGGAGGGGCATTGGAGTCGAAGGTCCATTGTGCGTCTTACCACTACGAGTGGTGACGGCTTTCAACTCGGCATTGGGATTTGGAATAGTATTGCTTGGGAGTCCCCCAGAAGATGGTGAAGCTTTGTTCATATTCATGTTCATGAAACTGCTCATCATATTCTTCAACTCATTTGTCTGCCGAGACAGTGTGGTATCAATTTCCCTTTTCAGCTCACCTCTCATGTTATTGATCGAGTTTGCATTGAGCATGTTTGACTCAGTCATTTTCATGAAGTCATTTGGCATGGGAGCTTGAGGAGGTGGTTGATAACTTTGATGATTAGGAGCTTGAAAAGGTTGTTGATAACCTTGCTGATTTGGAGCTTGATAAGGTTGGTTGAAATTGTTTCGGTTTTGATTGAAATTTTGAGAGTTATTGAAATTTTGTCCTTGATTCGTAACAAAGCGATTTTGATTGCCATGGTTTTAGGAGGAAAACCGGTGGTGTCATACCGCATAGGTGCATGTAGTGAGGATCACCTGTGGTCGGTATTGATTGTGGTTTACCGAAGCTACGGGAGCTTGGTAAAAGGAAGCATCGGTTGCTTGACAATCATAATACGCATGTGGACCACTACAAATTTCACACACCTTGTTTATGGCTTTGATTGGTTCCGGCTTATGAATTTCGCTTTTGATTTCCTTCACCTCTTTTATCATACCCTGGATCATATCCGTTAGAAGCTGACTAACGGGCGGCTAACTCGGAAGAGTTACCGGATGAAGAATCAGAGTGTTGGAACATTGACTTTGTTCGAGAAAAGGAACTTTGATTTACTCTCGCAAATTTCAAGCACATCTTTAGGTCTACGATTCAAGATATTTCCACCTGCGGATGCATTCAAGGAATCTTGATCAGTACCGTTCAACCCATTATAAAAGATATTGACTTGTTGAAGCTCCGTGAATTCATGATGGGGGCATTTCCCGAGGAGATCTTTGAATCTCTCCCATGCCTCTCCAAAGTTTTCATCGAAATTTTGACGAAATTCAGAAATTTCATTTTAAGATTAGTCGTCTTTGATGGAGGAAAGAAGTAATTCACAAACTTTTGAACAAGATCCTCCCAAGTTTCGATGGATCGAGGGGGTTCTTATTCCAGCCAAATCCGGCTGCCCCTCAAGTGAGAATGGAAATAGCATCAACTTGATCACTTTTTGTGGCACATCCTTGAAATTGATAGTTGAAGTCAACTTGTTAAACCAATGGATGTGTGCATACGGTCTTCTCGATCGGACAGCGGAATTGATTTGTAGACACAAGTTGGATCAAATGTGTCTTCAATTCGAAGTGATCAGAACTGATAACTGGTAAAACGATGGCATCTCCATAACCCTCGGTGGGTGCTTGGAGCATTTCCGCCATAGTACGTTAAATACGCCATGGTGTTGCTTGAAATAGTACGAATCTCGGGTTCGACTATTTGGGCGCACGTCTACGAAACGTCGTCTAGGAATTTCTGCTAGATCACGCAAAGGACTCAATGATCTAGAAGAACGAGTGTGCATGCACTAGAGTTAACTCTAAGAGACTCAGAGTTAAGGAGAGAAATGGAATTATGAAGATATTTCAGATGAGAATGAGAATTATGAAGACGTTTTATAAAAATAGGGTGAGAAGAATCTTTATGGGTTTTCGGTTCGAAACGTCGATATCACAACAAAATCAATTAACACAAAATCGAGGCAAAACAACAGTGAACTTAACCAATAATCCAAGATGAATGGCTTCTTTGAAAAAGGTACACCAATCACAAGGACACAAAGGCAAGTTTTAAATCTTTAGTTCGGGAACTTATTATGGTCGCACCCCCAGTTAGGTAGTGCACTGCCTTGGTTTTCGGTGGTAATCTTTTAAGTTGTTTATTATTAAAGAAAACGACGAATCTTTTTGTATTTTTATTTTTGATACATATATAGAAACAAAAGAAAAATATTTTTGTGTTTTATACGTTTTTGGATGTTTTTGGGTTTTTGGATTTTTTTAAATAAAAATATGGATATATATATAGATGATAGATATGGATGATATAAACAAATGAGTGAGTATTCAAACAACTAATCTGCTACACGGAAGATAGATCAGCACAGCTCCCCCATGGCGAGAAATTTGATGCGCCAAAACAGTCAAGCTAAATCACACAAGCCCGCCACTTGTGAATGACGGACCGTAACCAACTTAAAACTGCTTAAGCACGAAATCAATGAAGATCCGAGGAGTGTATGGTCTCCCGGTCCGTTATGTCCCAGCGAGCTATGCGATGAATTATCAAACGTTTAGTGATCGAGAAGTTTGAACGAAAAAGGGATTTAAATGATATTATAACTACAGAAAAAGCCAACAAATTACAATGGCTTAAATGCAAATTAAAGGAAAGTAAAAAGATAAAATCTATTAAATAAACGCTATCACTATAATTAAAATGATGTTTTTGTTTTTATGTTTTTATAAAACTGAATTAAAATCTACGCGACGTACAAATTAAAAAGTGAAACTAAAGCAATATTAACCCTAAAAATATGAAAATGATATTTTTACAATCCTAATGATAAAAGAAACTTTTTAGAAAAAGAAAACTATTTTTATAACTAATTAATTAATTACTATTAATTAAAAACTAATTTTAACTATTTAATAATTATCTAAATTACAAGAAATTAGGAAACAAAGCTAGAAAAATAAAATTATGAAATGGAAAAGTCTAAAATATCAAACTAGAATTTTCAAAACTATTTTTTGTATTTTTCTGATTATTTTTCTATTTTTTATGAATTTCAAACTATTAAAAACTATTTAAATTACTAAAAATTACCAAATAAACTATGAAAAATCTGGAAAATTACTTTTTTCACTTCTTATATTTATCTAAACCTAATAAAATTGAAAAATTATTTTTTTTGAACCTTTTTGAATTTTTATATTAAAAGCTATTTAAAAATACTTAAAACTAATTTAAATTAAGAAAAATAGCAAAACAACTTAGAAAAATCTGAAAATTTCAGGAAAAGTCTAAATTAATACTAGGAATCTGAGAAAATTGGAAAAACAGGCACTTGTGTGGAGAAATCTGAAACTGCTTAAACAAGTGCTTATTAATAAGCACTAAAATAAGCCAAATGAACAAGATAAGCTATCAGCAGTTTACAGAGGTCTAAATATGCTATAAGTACTAGAATGCAACTAAGAATAACAAGTTACAACCACAGAATCACAAGATAGCAAAGATTTGATGTCTATGAATTCCAAGTCAAAACAGATTTTGAGTGGCAAGTTTAAGCATGTGCACAAGCCTCAAAATAAGCTCAAACAAAAAAAACTACCAATTGGAACTTGTAAAGGACCTGGGTGAGAGTACTTAAACCAAAAATTAGACCATGGTGAGCTCTTATGAGCTCTGTACACCTGCTTCAATATCTGGGAAAACTCAGCACCAACTGAGTACAGTGGTGCAGGGGATTTTTGACCTGAAAGATTAGCTTGTTGGGAGCTTGTATAAAATTTGTAAAAATCAGGTAAAATGATGATAAGTAAGAGCACCAGCTGAGCTTTCTAAAATACCAATCCTTACTGAAAATGGCTAAAAACTGAAGCCATGAAAATTCCTTCTATTTGGCTGAAAAACAGATTTTAGCTTCTTTTGACTTTTCAAGATATTGATGAACTTTGACTAATTTGAACTTTAGATCAAATTTTTGGCTTAACACTGATGTAATATGATAAAGCAATTGTAATGCAAACAAGCTTATGGATTTCTAAACACAAAATGATGATTTGCTAATCCCAAATTCCCAACAGTTAACAGGTAGACAGATTTAGAGTCAAGTTTGACTTTGTGATGTTGCAGACCCAATATATTGATTCAAATGACTATACCAAGGCTACACAAACATGAAACAAAAGAAGCTAACCACTGAACAAGTCCTTAAGACAGATAGAACAGTAATTCCAAACACCCCTTTATGTCACTGATTTGAGCTAAAACAGATCCAAACACAGAACCAACCTTTATTTATGATCAAACTACTTTAATATGACTTCATTGCTGCTTTTTGAACAAGTTTTAACAAATTTAAACCACAAGAACTAATTATGCTAAGAAACTTATAAATGTGACTTACAAATGTCCAAGCCACAATGGCTAGCAAAATGAGAACCATGAACCACTAACCTATCAAACCCAATCCAAATAGCTACTATTCAACCCAATTCCAAGTCTGCATCAACCCATTTCCTTTCTGTATCAATTTCCACCCATGTTGACTTTTGTTGACCCAAGTTTAAAAGTGAATGAAACTGAGTTGTGAGCTTATTGAAAGCTTTTATGAGCTAATATAAGCTTATATGAGATTAACTTGAGCTGCTAAAAGCTTTGACACATGAGTTTGAAACTTTAAAACTTCAACAGTTAACACATTATAATGAGATTTGCCTTGAACTAAAATTGATGTTTAAAACAAGTTGAAATACACTTAGAAACTGTTATTGGATACACATAAACTTAAAAATACAAATTCAAACTATCTAAGACATGGTAATTAATAATTCGACATACATTAAAAAAAACTAAAACTAACTGCCTTCTTCTTGCTTCTCTTGGCCTTTTTATACACCCCAAGCTATTTCTCTCACCTCAGTGAATAGTTCCCAGCAATAAGAATGACCATTGGATCACTGAAAATGATCTTGGCCATTTAAACCTTTTTGGCGCCAATTTTGGTTTAACAGCTGGAGGTGGGCAGGGTAGGTACAAAGGGTGCATTTAATGATCCCTTGGCTTCTTGTGTTTGGAGTGGGGGTGTAGTGATGATGGTTGAGTGTATCAGGTGAGTTGCAGGGGGGTTATGATGGAAATGGTTAACATGTGAGGGAGAGAGGGAAGATGGGTGGGTCAAACCCATTTGACCGGTGTTTTAATAACAGGTGTGGGTTGGATTCGGGTTTAAAACCGGGTAATGGTTGGGCTGGGTACTTGGTTTGGGCCCAAAGATAACATAGGGTCCGTTTGGAAGAGTAACAACACAAGGGCCAATATGCAATTTCCACAAAACCAAAGGACCAATTCTGTAATTTTGCAAAAGTGTTTTATGGACTGAAATTGACAAGAGTTGATATTACAAGGACCAAAGTTGCCCTTTTCAATTTTTCCAGGGGTCATTTCTGCCAATTTGCAAACTTGAAGGACCAAATTGTAATTTTCTCAAAACTTTTTACATTTTTCACCGAAGGACCAAATTTGACAAGTTATGATTTAAAAAGGACCTTTGATGATTTTTCTTTTGAAATTTTGACTCAGGGACTGTTTTGACAACTTTTGAAACTTGGGGACTAAAAGCTGCAATTTTTGCAAATTTGATATGTTTTTCATCCGATTTTGATATTTTTGCATTTAAAACACATAAAACACTGATTTGTGATATTTTGATCATTTTGATGTGTTTCTGAGTGTTTTCAGATGATTTTGCAGTTTATATTGTACAAAAATGATGAGTATTTACACACTCATCAGTGATCAATACAAGAGACTAACGAATTTACTAAGTGATACAGGTGAGCCTAGTGTGTTTGCATGTTCTAATATGTTTATCTGTTGGCCAAATTCCCTTATAAACCTCTCTCGAGTTTGGCAATGGTTGGGATAGACACCGTCCGTTAGCCAAATTCTCCTATAACCATACGTATCACTTTAGTACCTCAAAGGCACCGTAAGAGACCCTCTATGGTCATGAGTGTCGATCCCGATTGTTGGGTAGAAATGGAAATATCCAACTTACTGACCTCGAATCTATTTGAGTAACTGCCGATGAGATCGTTCGAAGGAGAAATAGATATGCAAGCCTCTTGCGAATCGTTAGAAGTCACGGATGACACAAATATCTTGAATCCCCAGATGTAGTCTTGATTAAGCTTAAAGATTCACCATGAGAATGTGTGAAGCGTTTAGTAAACGTGAAAGCTTAATCCTCGCTATATCAATCTTTTTGAAATCCTTGCTGGAGTTAGACCAGTAGCTCAGAGCCTTGAGCTACCGTCAAGACTCAGCAGTGTTCCCGAAATTTCGTGCATGATAGGAAGAAATGACTCACCCATCAGGCAGTTGATATCCCTCTGGGAAATCCAAACCTTTGATCGTTTAAACTTTGTTGACCTATCGAAATCGTAGACCATGAAGTCAAGTGACTTTAGTATGTCGCCTCCCTATCATCGAAGTTGTCGAAACCTGTAGTAAGATCCTAGATTCACGTAGGGAACGTGAAGATAAATCCTCATGCGTATGCACTCACCTCTTCTAGACCATAACGCGTAACTTGAATTGAATCGCGAGGACGCGATTCCTTTTAAGGAGGTGAGGCTGTGACAACCCGTAATTTCCTCGATGCGTCATAAATGCAGAAACAACAATTAGAGTGATCGTTTCCTCTAATTTGAGATACGATACGTATTTATAGTCGATTTTATCCCGAGTCACGAATCCTTCGTTTGCTAGTCCAAATGAGCCCCGAGCCTTATCTCGGGATAGATAACAAGAGTTACATAACTAGTCCTTGTGATAGTTACCCGCCGCCCCCTAAGTTTACTATAATTACACCATTGGTCCCTCCAGGAGTATAAATACCCCAAACCTCTCACATTTGTCTCATTCACCATTTCACTTTCTCTCTCTTAAATAAACACACACATAACTTTCTCTCCCTTCTCTCTAGAAATCCGGCAACCCAATTAGGGTTCCGGCGTCGTCGTCGAATTTCGGCCAACTTTCGGTCACCTCCTCTTATTACACCGCCACTCCCATCTTATAGATCGGGCTCTTGTGGTTCTATTTATGTAACACACGCGCGTTCAAACCCTCTCACTATGAGAACCGCCATCTGATCCGGTTAGCCAGCGGTAACCTTTGACCCCACTTTCGTTCTCTAAATAGAAACTCGTAAAACCCTAAGTTCTAAATTTCACATTCATAATTAATTTAAAACGTTACCTAAGCCTATTAACATTTGAAAACTATATATTATAACTAATAATGAAAATAATAAAACTAAACTGATGGTATACCTAATTATATTCTTGTTACATATAGTTAACATCACACGTTCTATTTTTTTTTCTTTCATTCAAATCTTGTAATTTCACCCAATCAAATCCCTTGAATGTCGGTCCTATGATCAATCACTTAACCGATCCAATAAAAACCAATTAAGAGAGAATTAAAGCCTGCCATTTATACTACACGCTCCTCTCTCATCTTCTATATAATCCACGCCTAAATCTTTTCCTCCTCAGTGATTCGACAATAATAAACATACAGGTACTGCTCTATTGATCTTGTAAGGGCAAAAAGTTCTAGGGTTTTGTGGCTGTGATGTGTATGTAGTGACAGGTTCGAAAGTTTTCCTTGATCCTCTCCACTTGTCTCGTTACAGCAGGTAATCAGTAATACTTTACTCTTTTTCAGTCTACTCAACAAACACGTTCTGGTTACTCTTTTTTCCCCTCATGATAAGTAGGGTTGAAGGCTCGTAGCAATTGCATCAATTGAAGTAATAGGGTTTTTGGGGTTGATCATGGTGTAGAAAGCTTGGGTGTGTTCATATTCTGATTCGTGTCCCATCCTCTCATGGTTATGTCTCGTTAATCTCCAAGGTACACACACAAGAGTTATACTTATCAACCTCTTCTAAATGTTTGCCTTTTCATCAATATATTATCATATATTATAACATATCAACACATGAAACCTTAAAAACTCGCCATTTACATGTTATGGTCGACCCATGTTTTGTTCCTACTCGATTATGTGTCCAAGTCGACTGACATGTTACCTTGGTATTCTTTTGTTTTTCTTTTCAGTCACCATAACACTTGTTAATCCAGAATAAGGCCATGCTAAATAATTACTTAAACCATCTTAATATTTGTCACGTATAACCACACATAAAATCATAATCTATACGCCTCTTGGGCGGGCAAACTGTGTCGCATTTTGTGGCATGTTTGGATGTCGTTCCTGCCTCGATTTAAAATATTCCGACCACGCATGAATGTTTTCTCGTGGGTAAATTTGTGTCATGTAGATATCCAGTACTTGTTGGATTGATCTATTCAAAGGCTGGATCATACACTTTAAACATACTAAACGATTGGGTTTTGGAGTTATGTTGTCTCGTTAAAGCTTCGGATTGAGTGTGTGATCTGATGTGATTCAAGTGGGGGGTTTTTTTTCTTGAACAGGTATAAGGATTATGAATTGGGTTTCGTTAATACTTATGTTGGTCTCACAATGGTTCGAGGCCTTCATTCTGGTCTCGCGAACTTGTTATCTCGCATGTGTATCCTTTGATTCAAATTGGGTTGTGTCTCATTTAAGTGCATAGGATTAGAATCACACGCATGATGTTTATATACGTCAATCATGTCACATTTTCTTTCTGGTTTGTACTAGTGTTGAGTCCATATACTATCAAATCTGGTTTAAAGTCTTAGAATTGAGCATGTGCTTGTATTTCACGCATGGATTCTGATATGTCCAGGTCTCATCGTTTTATTAGAGTTGTGTTTTGTTGGGAATTGAACTTCAAGCGTTTTTTTTATGCATGGTCTTGGGTTGGTTCTGCTAGTAATCACTAGCTCATCCATTTATAAATGAATAAGAAAAATGATGGGTTATAAATGTAAGTAACATCTATGTGCATGGGAAGTAAATACCATTGTTAATTACATAGAGGTATGGTAGAATATAACAATAACTAAAACAATATATAAACTAGAACAGAGAATGAAGTAATAAATAATAAACTGTTAGTATTAATTAGTTTCATATGATTGTAGATTGGTCGAAGGAGTATTAGGTTGATCACCATTAGCGAGTGTGCGTTGATTCCTAAGATTATTGCTTGGACTTGCCACCTTGTCTCATCCACTTTAAGGTGATTACTCGTGGCCCATTTTTCATATTTTATCAGGGTAAAATGATACTCAAAATATATTTCAAATTTTTTCATGTTGTGCTCAACATTTGTTTTCTTTGGACAAATTATGTGTAGCTATAATTGCGTTAGGTGCATTTGTGGTTCATTTTGTGTGGTACAAGCTTTGCGTGGTACTTACTTTGTGGTTCTTACGGCATTGTAGAATCCCACATAGCCGTGAGAGTACGCACACTTTAGCTTGGTTCAATCATTGTGCGGTACTTACTTTGTGGTTCTTACGGCGTGGTAGAATCCTACATAGCCGTGAAAGTACACACATTTTAGCTCCAGCTGGTAGGCTTCACGGTGATTTCATATTGGTTACATGGTTCATTTGTGGTTGGATATCATTTGTTGTTACTTGGCCTACGTTATTATTTGCACATTTGTCCTACATGTATTGTATGCACAACAACTTAATCTTTTTTATCTTAAACCTACGAGCTCACCAACTTTATGTTGTCATTTTATAGTATTATTTTCAGGTGATCGATAGTAATATTTTGAAGGCGTGCATTTTGAAGTCATGCATTGTTCTCATATCAATGACCGAGTGATTTTGCCAAGACCTTTTTCTAAAGACTTAACTTTGATGATACTAAGACTTATGTTTTCATTATTCATTATTGTATAAAATCTTTATGTAATATTGTAAACCCATTTCTTAAATCTTATATGGTGTTGTTCTATTATCTTATGCGATGTTACATTTCGTTGCACCTCGTGTTTCCGCTCTTAGCGGGGTGTGACAGAAATTGGTCAGAGCCAAAGGTTATAGAGAATGATTTTTTCTAAAATAAAAACCTAAACTATAACCAAATTAAAGTTTTAGTAAAACCCCAAACATGGTACGAGTTGGCTAGCCCGAGCATTTCATCATCATTCCTAAATTATGCATAGCCTGATCAACTATGCCTAATTCAGGAGGGATCATGGAATGATGGGGGTAGTTACCTTAGTTCATGTTTGGAGGACCCAAAAACCTAGGTCACCGGAAATTGCATCAGCCGCGTGCATGTGCACATTGCATTATTTGCTTGTTTGCATTCATGTATGTGTTGTTATTCATTCTATATATCATCATATACATTCTTAAACGTGCTACATCATGATCCCCTGCTAGAGTTTAAGGATGCCTTATTTTTGTCATGCCTTATATGATATGTGACTGTGCTTTTAGTATGTCTTTATGTCAGTCGTTCTATTTGAACACTATTTTGGATACATCCCAGCAATGCGTAGTTGGAAGGTCATATTGATTTTACTTTTGAATGCTATATAGATTAAGCTATTTCGGCTATTCTGAACACTAATTTAGCGACCAAGTAATTATTCTCCTATACCTTTGGATCATATGCCTCATCTCCCCATACCTTTCACTTTGTGAGCAAGCCTGAATACACCTTGATCTTAGATTATCAATAATAAGATATCACGATATAACACTTTCCACGATCAACAACATTTCTGAACTCATTCCACTTGTTAAGAACCTCTTATTGGTGGAGGAGGTGTTGAATTAAACAATCAATGTACAATTATTATATGGTATTGTACTCTTTTCCTGAGTTCTAGAACAACTTAGTCACTTTTTAATGCGATATCACATTTTCATTCGAATACCAATAGACTGTAAGTTACCATAAGGATTTTGATGTCTTACCCATAATTAAGTCAAACATCTTTTCATAGTATCTGATGGAATTACACATTTTCAGACCACTAATACAACAATTTCAAAGTCATTACACATCTTAAGTACAGCCTAGATAAGTCGAATACTTGAACTCATGAGCATAACCAAAATATTTATACTCAGATCCTATCCTTGAACTTCTGATTCATTGATCATCAAATATTCATACATGCCCAACTACACGATCCTCTGTGATGATTTCACTTGAACATATTTCCTCTAAATTTCTCTTATATCAACTATGAGACTAGTAGTAATGTTATTCTCATTGTTTAGACTCTATTTGATACTCCTCATTCTTTTCGGCTCATGAAGACAACAACTACAATTATTTTCCTGGATGATTGAAGATACCACCTTCTTAAACCTTTATTAATTTCATTCACTTTATCCGTCTCAGTATAAGATCTTTCCTAGGAAGCATGTACGTAAGACCTTCGTGGTCAGTGTAAATAAAACACCCAATACCATATGAGGTGAACCCATAATCTCAAAGCAAGTCTACGGCTGCCAAAATCCATGGCGCGAGTTTAATATCTCATCTTTTGTTACCTTGATGCATAACCACCACCTTTCTTTCATTACGACAATACACAACCATGATTCTTGTGATGTGTTACAAGTTTCGATAAAACTCTTTGTGCATTCAGGATCTACTTCATATTTTCACATTACATGACTCAAGAAACATATTGAAAACATATGAACCACCTTTTCAAGCAACTCTTGCAATTACCTCATGAGATCTTACATCTCTGATGTATCCATTCGAACACGTGTTGTCTCCAACAACTCATCACTGACACATCGGAACATCTTTTCATAATAAGCACATCCAAAACTTTCCCCCCTAGTTATCACGTACGCCAAATAAGTTAAACACCATTTCTTCACCCATTAGTTAATCTTTATAATATATATCATTTTTAAATCTCCACTTCTACTATTTTCATAAACAGTAATTGTCCTTGTATTCATAGGTATAACTATTATAAATCTTCCTATCCCATACTATTCTTGCCTCAATTTTTGGCTAATAAGCCCGCCTAACGTACGTAAACCTATTGGCATAACTTGCGACTTATTAACCGACTAAATTTAAAACTTGCTAATGGACTTACTATTGTGTCCACTATATAAGTAAACTCAGACTAAACTTGTTGGTAAAATTAGACTAATCGGGCTAGTTGGCCCAATGTGAAAACCAATAAATTGTAAACTTGTAAGACTGGAACATTTGATAAATTGATTAAGACGGATTAATAACGATTGAGATCTATTAGAACTGGGCATTCTAACATGACTCGTTAAGACTGGAAATTTAAAACAATAACCATTTATATTAACAACTTAATACACACTTAGAAAATTATCGTTTAAACATATATAATTTAAACCCGACTAAATAACGGAAAAGAAAATATTATTATTATTTCGACAAAAAGACGAAAAACATTTTTTGTTAAATTATAAATGGGCATTATATAACAACTCTCCACGAATTTTACAATTAGCATTTTATCCAAGTTTCTTAAATTACGATTCATATTGTAATACAAAACAGAAGACACAAAATATCTCATGGCACCAAAACACCGAACACGAGCAAGTATGTTATTGGCGAGAAATGTACCTAACGCAACACCAGGCACTCCCTTGATAGTCATTTCTAAAAGTCATCATTTTGGCCTTAAAGGCTTCATTCTGCATTGACTGTTATAATATCAAATCATATTATCGTCCATTTCCTTTTAACGAACACATAGACCTTAGTGTGCCCACAGGAACCACAATATTCTCCTGTTAATTGTATGGTGCAACCTTAAGCAAAGAAATATCTGATCTCCTACATGGATAGCAAGCATTTATGCCAAATCAACATCACTTTCCTTTATTCATATTGCGCAGATATGATTAAAAGTTATATCATCCATCACTGTCTGATGTGAACCAAATCTTTCGTTCTCTAGATCGGCTATTTATACTTTCCCATTTTTGTATTCATTTAGTCCAATTTCAAGCGACTCATTTGTTTTTCAGTTATACCAACAACACTACCCATCTCTATTGCTTGTACATAACTTTTGGTGTCGCAATTGTTATAAACCATTTTGAGTTTTGATAAAGACCCAATTGAGAGCGAATGATTCTTGTTCTCTCTGTGGCTACTTGTCAATCTGAATAATGAGACAGGTCAATGTATTTACTCCAAGATAGAAAATCATTTTCAAGGCATGTCTATGTAACCTCGTGTACACAAACTTCTTCCTCATCGCCTCGCCTATTTTTCTCAATATGTTTCACTTGCTTTGAGTACCAGTGACCTTCCTCACTAATCTCACCAATTTAAGCTCTTGAAAGTTACTTGTTGTAAGAGTTGGAGTAGAGTTATTACCCAGCTCAAGGTTATTGATAAATTTGCTCAAGGATGGACAATGCTTTCACTGTGAAATCTAGTCACTCGACAGTTGCAACTGGATCTCATATTCCATTAATAGTATTTACTTTGGGTATAAGTTTTGTCACACGCATATTCGGTAACAAAATTCTTAATAGTAGAATCAATTGAATTTCAGGACGAAATTCTTCTAACGGGGTGATACTGTGAGAACCGCCATCTGATCAGGTTAGCCAGAGGTGACCTTTGACCCCACTTTCGTTCTTTAAATAGAAACTCGTAAAACCCTAAGTTCTAAATTTCACATTCATAATTAATTCAAAACGTTACCAAAGCCTATTAACATTTGCAAACTATATATTATAACTAATAATGCAAATAATAAAACTAACCTACGTGGTATACCTTATTATATTCTTGTTGCATATAGTTAACATCACACGTTCTATTTTTTTTTCTTTCTTTCGAATCTTGTAATTTCACCCAATCAAATCCCATGAATGTCGGTCCTATGATCAATCAATTAACCGATCCAATAAAAACCAATTAAAAGAGAATTAAAGCCTGCCATTTATACTACACGCTCCTCTCCCATCTTCTATATAGTCCACGCCTAATTATTTTCCTCCTCAGTCATTCGAAAAAACAAAACACACAGGTACTGCTCTATTGATCTTGTAAGGGCAAAAAGTTCTAGGGTTTTGTGGCTGTGATGCGTATGTAGTGACAGGTTCGAAAGTTTTCCTTGATCCTCTCCACTTGTCACGTTACAGCGGGAATCAGTAATACCTTGCTCTCTTTCAGTCTATACAACAAACACGTCCTGGTTACTCTTTTTCCCCCTCATGATAAGTAGGGTTGCAGGCTCGTAGCAGTTGCATCAATTGAAGTAATAAGGTTTTTGGGGTTGATCGTGGTGTAGAAAGCTTGGGTGTGTTCATATTCTGATTCGTGTCCCATCCTCTCATGGTTATGTCTCGTTAATCTCCAAGGTACACACACAAGAGTTAGACTTATCAACCTCTTCCAAATTGTTGCCGTTTCGTTAACATATTATCATATATTAGAACATATCAACACATGAAACCATAAAAACTCACCATTTACAAGTTATGGTCGACCCATGTTTTGTTCCTACTCGATTCTGTGTCCAAGTCGACTCACAGGTTACCTTGGTATTCTTTTCTTTTTCTATTCAGTCAACATAACACTTGTTAATCCAGAATAAGACCATGCTAAATAATTACTTAAATCTTCTTAAGATTTGTCGCGTATAACCACACATAAAATCATAATCTATACGCCTCTTGGGTGGGCAAACTGTGTCGCATTTTGTGGCATGTTTGGATGTGGTTCCTGCCTCGATTTAAAATATTCCGACCTCGCATGAATGTTGTCTCGTGGGTAAATTTGTGTCATGTAGATATCCAGTACTTGATGGGTTGATCTATTCAAAGGATGGATCATACACTTTAAACATACTAAACGATTGGGTTTTGGAGTTATGTTGTCTCGTTAAAGCTTCGGAATGGGTGTGTGATCTAATGTGATTCGAGTGGGGTTTTTTTTTTCTTGAACAGGTATAAGGATTATGAATTGTGTTTCGTTAATACTCATGTTGGTCTCGCGATACTTAATTGTTGTTATCTCGCATGTGTATCCTTTGATTCAAATCGGGTTGTGTCTCATTTAAGTGCATAGGATTAGAATCACACGCATGATGTTTATATATGTCAATCATGTCACGTTTTCTTTTTGGTGTGTACTAGTGTTGAGTCCATATACTATGAAATCTGGTTTAAAGTCTTAGAATTGAGCATGTGCCTCTATTTCACGCATGGATTCTGATATGTCCAGGTCTCATCGTTTTATTAGAGTTGTGTTTCGTTGGAAATTGAACTTCAAACATTTTTTTTCCATGCATGGTCTTGGGTTGGTTTTGCTAGTAATCACTAGCTCATCCATTCATAAATGAATAAAAAAAATGTTGGGTTATAAATGTAAGTAACATCTATGTACATGGGAAATAAAATACCACAATGTATTCGTTAAATAGAGACAAATGAAATATCAGTATTATAAAAAGGACATATTGTTAATTATATAGAGGTATGGTAGAATATAACAATAATTAAAACAATATATAAACTAGAACAGAGAATGAAATAATAAATAATAAACTGTTAGTATTAATTAGTTTCATATGATTGTAGATTGGTCGAAGGAGTATTAGGTTGATCACCATTAGCGAGTGTGCGTTGATTCCTAAGATTGTTGCTTGGACTTGTCACCTTGTCTCATCCACTTTAAGGTGAGTACTCATTGCCCCTTTTTCATATTTTATCGAGGGAAAATGATACTTAAAATATATTTCAAATGTTTTCAAGTTGTGCTCAACATTTGTTTTCTTTGGACAAATTATGTGTAATTATAATTGTGTTAGGTGCATTTGTGGTTCATTCTGTGTGGTACAAGCTTTGCGTGGTACTTACTTCATGGTTCTTACGGCGTGGTAGAATCCCACATAGTCGTGAAAGTAAGCACGCTTTAGCTTGGATCAATCATTGTGTGGTACTTACTTTGTGGTTCTTACGGCGTGGTAGAATCCCACATAGCCATGAAAGTACACACATTTAGCTCCAGCTGGTAGGCTTCATGGTGATTTCATATTGGTTACATGGTTCATTTGTGGTTGGATATCATTTGTTGCTACTTGCCCTACGTTATTATTTGCACATTTGTCCTACATGTATTGTATGCACAACAACTTAATCTTGTTTATCTTAATCCTACGAGCTCACCAACATTATGTTGTCATTTTCGAGTATTATTTTCAGGTGATCGATAGTCATATTTTGAAGGCATGCATTTTGAAGTCATGCATTGTTCTCATATCAATGACCGAGTGATTTTGCCAAGACCTTTTTCTAAAGACTTAACTTTGATGATACTAAGACTTATGTTTTCATTATTCATTATTGTATAAAATCTTTATGTAATATTGTAAACCCATTTCTTAAATCTTATATGGTGTTGTTCTATTATCTTATGCGATGTTACATTTCGTTGCACCTCGTGTTTCCGCTCTTAGCGGGGTGTGACACTCACTCTCCCTAGATCTAAAACATTAGATCCGAAATTTAGGGTTTTTAAAAGATAACGTGTTCAAGGGTCTCTAGATTGGCTTGGTCACGAGTTATACTCGTGAAAGACACCACAGCCCCCTCGTCTCCCTCTCTTTCTCGCACGGTAAAACCTAACCCAGTTCATGTCATTGTTACTTTCTGTTTTTGATAAATCATTTATATTATTTGCGTATGTTCGTGGATAAAAGATGATAAAAAAGTTTTAGATAATGGTTAATGAAACGGATTAAAATCTGGTTGTGAAAACATTTGTAACAAATCGTTTGTGTGGTAAGAAAATGTAAACGAGATGTTTATTTGGTCTTGGTCGATTTCTGTTTTGAGATGGTCGGGTCGAGGGTTAGACCCATGAGTCTCGGAGTTCTTATTCATTAATTATTGGTCTTGGTTTGAGTTTGAAACGTTGTACTGAGTCGCGAGGTTCTAAAACAACAACGATAACAAGATTGTTAAAACAGTTTGTGAGGTAGGAATTGTAAGAAAAAGGGCCGTTTGTTATTGCAGTGTTGAGTTGAGTTGACTCAATGAATCGGGTCAGTGGACTCAGCCGAGTCAAGCTTGACTCGGTTCAGTCACGGGACCCATGGTTGTATGTGTTGAATTTAGTTAGGGTTAACCGTGACCTAAGTAAACTGATGAGTGTCTAAATACTCATCATTTTTGTACAATCTAAACTGCAAAATCATCTGAAAACACTCAGAAACACATCAAAATGATCAAAATATCACAAATCAGTGTTTTATGTGTTTTAAATGCAAAAATATCAAAATCAGATGAAAAATGATTCAAGTTTGCAAAATTGGTAGTTTTAGTCCCCCAAGTTTTAAAAGTTGTCAAATCTAGTCCCTGGAATATCAAAATGTGGAATTTTATCATTCAAGGTCCCTAAAATATTCTAAAATGTCAAAAATGGTCCTTGAATGATTCTTTGGTCAAGTGGCAAGAAAGGTCCCTAAACTTTGAAAATTTGCAAAAATGGTCCTTGGATTTCTAAAAATGGGATTTTATGCAAAAAGGGCCCTTGTGCTATCAATGTTTGTCATGTTTGGTCCTTGTGAGAAGTTTGGAAAAGTATCATGATCAGTCCTTGAAGTTTGGTGAAATTACATTTTTGGTCCTTGTTATCTAGCTAAAACCAAACCGGACCCTTTGTTATCCATATCCAATCCTTACCAACCCAAGGCCCAAATCCAGCTAGCCCAACTCCACTTGACCCCCACCCTTGACCCTTGAGCTAGGTCAAAACCAAAAAGACCCCAGCCAAAGCCAATTGTGAACCCCCTGGTATTATTAAGCCCCGGTCAAAGAAAGTCAAGCCCACCTATACGCGCCTAAAACCAGAACTACTGTAGCTCTCCCTCTCCCACCACTGAAACACCAAAACCAGGCATGGTTTTCCAACCTTTTCAACCCCCCTCTCCATACTTTGTTCCCTCTGCCTCCTCTAAACTCCAAAACCTTTAATTGATTGAAACCCACCCTCATTAATAACAAAACCTGCTAATGAGAAAAATGGCGCCAAAAACACAAGTGTATGGTTCTGATGAATTAGAGTGATCCAAGGGCTCAGATTTGGTGGGAAAGATTCAGAGGTCAAAGAGAAGTCACAAAAGTCATTATAAAGGGAGAGTGAAGCAATGTATCTAAGTATCTAGAGTAATTTTAATTTTCCATTGTCGTTTTTATCAAAATTTCAGTGTAATTTAAGCTTCCTTAGTACTTTGTTTAAGTTATTTAAAGTATTTGAGAACTCTTTTCAGTTTCAATATCAAGTTTTAAGTTGCAAATTTTATTTATGCAGTTTTATTTCAAAAATCTCATATGAATCAAATGTTGTTGTTAGGTGTTTGTATGGACTGAAATAGAACATGTAAGCTCCCAGAAAGCTCATTCAAGCTTTTAGAAACATTTAAAACAAGTTTAGAAGTTAAAATAAAAAATTACCAAAAATACCAATTAAATAGTTTAAAATTCAAAAATCAGTTGGAAATGGTGTATACAGCTGGAGCAGGGTGAATTATGGATGGCCTTGGGTTAGTAGCTTAGTGGTAAGCCTTTAGGATTGTTCTTGGTTCCTTGATCTCAGTTTTGAGCTTGGAAGCTTGAGTAAGCCTTTTTGTTCATATTTGGATTTCTTTGTTTTAGTTGTTCATTAGTTGTAATTTCTGGTTTTCTATGTTTCTTAGTTATAATTGAGCATAAGTAAACAATTAAATCAGTTGGTTGTTCTTTTAAAGTTGTAGTTTTATAAAAATTTAGTTTTAACAATTAAAGTTGCATTATCATCAAGTCTTAGTTTTATGTTGTTATCACTATTGGTTTAAGCTTATTTAGTCTTATTTAATAATAATACAAGGTCTGAAATTAAGTTCATGGTCTAAATTTGAGATTTGCTTTGAAAAACTTCAAAACAGTCATCATAAGTAGTGTTTGGTTTTTTATGTTTGAAGGTTCTCTGGTCATTGGACTTGTTGGAAATCTGTTTAACTTGGTCTAAATAACTCATATCAGGCAAGAAAACCAGTGCTCATAAGCAAAAAAGTCAAAAATTCTTCTAATCAAATATTGTGCGATCACTGTTGGAATTTAAAAAGTTAGGATCATGATTTTGTGTTAGAAAGTTGTTAGTGTTGATCAAATCAGTCTTATATCACCTCAAAACAACATATTTAGTGATTTAAATCAGATTAAAGTTCATATAAGTCAAACTTTTAGTTTAAGTCAAAAGTCAAATTTTCATTTGGGTCGTTTTTGAATAAAATAGATATTTTTACTGTGTGCTTAATAATAAGTTTTAGCTTAAAAGCTCTTATGGTATTATAGTCTAGTTGCTAAACAAAAATATAAAAATACTAGATCTCTTCTGTCTAGCTTATTAAGTGCTTTTTAAGTGGCTTATTTGTGGTACCTGTTTGAAAACACTGCCCTGTGCACAGTGAGTGGTACCACTTTGAAAAGCTTCACAAGCTTATTAGTTGGTATAAGCTTGTGATTTTTGGTTCTTTGAGTAGCCAACCTGGTCATCTTTGAGTCTCAAGCCTTGTTTTTCATTTGGAAGCTTGTTTGGTAGGAGTGCAAGTAGCTCTAACTTTGTCCCATTTTCGTTTTTTCAACACTAGTGTCATAAGTACTTATTGGTTGTTTCTAGCTTATCAGTGTGCTTATCTGTGTGTTTTAGCTTAATTTCAGTAGCTTGTAGCTTATTGTATCTATTTTTAGCTTCTGTTTCAGCTGGTGTGCTTATTTGAGCTTATCTCTCCAAATAAGCTCATTAAGTCACTGTTGGGATATTAAGCTTGTCAAACTGCTTATTTGTAGTTTGTGAAATTTTTGTCTTTGTTAAAGTTTCATAAAATCAGTAGTAAAGTAGTTTTCAAAAAGAAAATCCAGAAAAAGATTAATTAAAAATCAGTGATAGTGTTTATTTAATATTTCCTAGCTATTTGATTTTTCTTTTTAGCTTATTAATAAGCAAATCTTGTTTTTCTATTTTTCTTAGTTTTCTGTCATCATATAGTATTTTTAGAAAAAGTTTCATATTTTTCTCTATCTTTTTAGTATTTATTATAATTTTAAATAGTTAAAAATAGTAATTAATTAGTAATAAATAGTTAAAAAGTATAAAAAATATCTTTTCTGTTTTAAAATTTGTTTTATCATATTTTAGATTTTTCCAAGTTAAAATTTTATTTTTCCAGGTTTATTTTATATTTTCTAGAATTTAAGTGTATTTTAAATAATAATTAATTAGTAATAATTAGATAAAAAGTGTGAAAAATATATTTTTAATTTTAAAATTAGTTTTATAGTATTTTAGATTTTTCTGAATCATAATTTTATTTTTCTAGCCTTATTTTGTATTTTCTTCTATTTTAAAGTATTTATTAAATAGTTAAAATAGTTTTTAATTAATAATAATTAATTAAATAGTGTTAAAAATAATTTTCTTTTATTTTTAGGATTCCAAAAATGTCATTTTTATATTTTTAGGTTTTTTATTTCTTAAATTTCACTTTTTATTTTGTACGTATACGTAGTTTTTAAAACTTACGTTTACGTTTCTCTTATCTGATTGTTGTGCTTTTCTATTCTGTATTCCATTCCATTCCAATCAATCAGTAGTGTAATTTCTCATCTAAAACCTTTACTGATCACTATCCTTAGTGATCATTCTATCATCTGAGTTTGTGTTTACACACCATTGAGTCTCCGTGGGACTTAACGACCTGGGAATTCATTCTATTCTCCAGGACTTCATTGCATTTGTTTCTGAGCTGTTTTAAGCTTCTTACGGTCAGCCATTCACAAGTGGCCAGCTTGTGTGAGGTAGCTTGACGGTTCGGGACAGATCATAAACCGTTGAAGTCGAGGATGTTTATCTATTTGAGATTTCATTTAGTCGAGTTATATTTTATTGGAGTCGATTAATTGGTAATTTGTTATCGATAAGATGTTAGAAAATCATATATTATATTTGGTAAGTTAAAACGGAATAACTTGCACTAATAATACTTATCGATTAACGGATTAACGTGACACTATTTGGTTAACTTGTAATAAGTCAATGAGCTATTTGAAATATATAACGGACTAATTATATATCGGTATCGAACATATTTGATTTATCGGATCGTTAATATTGGACATGAGTGAATAGTGATCAAGTTGTGTATGAAACGGGATGGTAAACATTAAGACTAGATACGTGGTTAATAATTAATATCGAATAATACGTATACGTTATAAGGTACAACTACGGTTTATAAATTTGAATAACATTTGATACACGAATTATATTGTTTATAAGTTGGACTTTATTAAACGTTTTGAACTAACCGAATACAATATATTAGACTCAACGTGAGTTTAATATACTTGATTTGCGGTAAGCTTTAATGTTCAATTTTCACGTATTAACGAATAACGAGTTATTTAACTATATGTTATCAACGGATACGGTTTTGTGTAATTATAAATCCTTACTGATTAAAGATAGTAACTCGTGTTTTATAAAGACAAGTTACCTTGATTATTTTGATAAAACAATCTATTAAAGTCGTAATGGTTTGGGAACGTTGTATAAACGAACGCGTCATTTATAATACACTACTTAGTATACCTTATAAGAAGTACTTTCTTATAAACTTGTATAATTACGAGTAACGATTGTGCAACCTTTATTAATTAAGCGATATGGAAATTAATCTTTTATGATAAACATGTACGTTTGGGATTATTGGGTAAATTACCGAAACTTACCAATTAACCTATTTATATTACATAAATAGTTTTCGTCATTTTCTAGTCTTCTTTCACTAGCTTGAGTATTGTCAGTATTTCTTGACTTTGTCAATGTCCTTTCCTTTTTAGCGTGCGTTCTAGTTAGTATGTCTCGACTATGTCGACGTCTTCTCCTCTTTCACGTGGGTTGTACGTTGCGTCTATGTTTCTTACCACCACACGAAACGTTAACACTAAACTTTTGAGATATTGATAATGGACTTTTGCAAGTAATAACACGAATAATCCACGAAAACTACGACACATTACTTTCTATCGACCACTTTATCATATGAGCCGTATTTTAAGATAATCGTATACGCATTAGGTTGCGTCGTTTCTATTCTATCGTACTCGTTGTACCTTCTTCTGGATGCCATGGAGATTAGCTTTAGATGCCAGTCGTGTTAGTCGTGAATAGTGCATTACTGTGGCTAAGGTGAGTTTCATAGGCCCTCTTTTCAAAGGTTTTCATAACTACTTTAGGGGAGAATACATGCGGCTTTTAACTAACCATAATTGGATATGTGAACGTTATTTGAGAATGACTGTTTTTTGGTATATATGATTTGGTGATTGAATGCTTTACGTGTCTATGTGAATATAAACTATTTCTTGGACTTGTCACTACTCTTTTGAAGTTGCTAATGTGTTGACTAGGAAAGGTTAGACATGTGACAATTGTTGACTTAGACTAGGGTAGCATTCCTATGCTATAACGCGATGCCTAGCTAAGAATATACATCTGTATCCGACCTAGTCCAGGGTAGCATTTGTTCTAGGCGTTGCTACGACTGTGCTGGCTAGAGTCGCATGGGGCCCTGCTGAGATCTCGATTGTGTTGTTGAATTATTGTTGGATTGATTGTTGATTGGAATGTTTATTATATATCTGCCTTAGTCGCACATAGCAATTTAACTCTATCAGGTCCACTATTACTTTTGTAACTAAACTATATGAACTCACCAGCGTAAGCTGACCTTTTTAGCATGTGTTCTCAGGTCTTTAAGGCGATAGCTCACTATTGGAAGACGCTTGGCAAGGGGCATTGTCATAGGTGACACTGATGAATATTCGGGACCGCTTTAAACTTCTTTATTGGGCCTATTTCAGCACTATTTTCATATAATGAAAACTTAATGTTTTTGTTAATGAATTCTATTATAAATTAATGGGATAAAAACCATTCTTTGTACCTTATGTTGTGATACCAAGATAGTAGCACCCCAAGGTTCGTATGCTTCCGTTGGACCCTATTTTGGGGGTGTTACATATATTGCAGTTCGCGATAATGGATTCCTCGTCAAGTCAGTTTGGGGGCTGTGGACACACTTGCGTGGATTCGGGTAACGACTACAAGGGACAAAGAAAAAGGAAAATGTACCTGACCATTTCTCACCGGAAACTATTCTAGGAGAAGTTCGAATCCTTTCCGTTCGGATATTGATCGGTCTTGGTTTGTCAAGCTTAATTGGACTCATCCTCAATCTTCTGTCTAAAGGGCTAGTTATATGAGCCTAGCTGTCTAATCATCTCATAGCTAAAGAGGGCTCCGGTCAACATATAACCTTTTGTGTTAAACTATTATTTAATTTAATTAATTAAACACTTAAATCTTAGTGTTGCACACCCAAATGGGTTTGTTGCCCATATAAAAAAGATTGGAAGTTATAAGTTGTATACAAATTTGATTATTCATAATGTGTTGGTGATACCTGGTTATCATATGAGTCTGTTATATGTGCATAAATTGTCGAAAGATAATAAATTGACTGTTATGCGTAGTGAAAATAATTTTTTAATTCAGGATTCAACACAAAATCCTTGGTGGGGATTGGTAGTGAAAGATGTGGTCTTTACTTCTATGATGAAGGTGAAAAACTTACCAACTAGAATTATACACTTCTTAAATGCCTTTTTGCATAATAGACTTAGTCATCCATCATACCAAGTATTGAATGTTTTGAAGAATAAAATTGACATAGGAGATCATAAAGAGTCCAGTCCTTGAGGCATGTCATAAAGCAAAAAAATAAGGAACCCATTTTAATTAAGTGACCATAAGACTACATAACTTTAACAGACTGTTCATTTAGATGTATGGGGACCTTATAAAGTTAGAAGTAAGGAGACTTTAGATTTTTTTTTCTTACTTATCTTGTTGACTACACACCAAGTCTACATGGCTCTTTTCAATGAAAACTAATGACGAAGTTTTTAATCACATTCTCACATTAAATTACATGTTAAAAATATCAATTTGAAAAATGAAAAATGTATAAATTTTTTTAAAATTGATACTGGGATACAATTTGTAAATATTAGGTTTGATGTTTTTAACAAAAGTAGTGGTATTTTTCATCAAACAACTTATACTTATACACCCCATCATAATGGTGTAGTAGAGAAGAAACATATACATTTATTAAAGACTAAAGTACACCGTTCGTCCCTAATCTTGTACACACGCATCACGATTGGACAAAAGTTGGCCTTTTCATCGTGAGATGTCCAAAATATGGGTTTTTAATGCCAAACAAGTCCCTTGACCACTAATGCCAAAGTCAATGTCTGATTTTTGTTATGTAGTCAAGAGTATTTTAGTCCATACACATTTATACTTTGTCTTTCAATTTTGATTCTTTTCATTGAAATCCCAAAAAAAAAAAAAAAAAAAAAAAGCTGATGGATTATGGCTAACGTTTCCATTACTCTCAAGAGGATTAATGATTTAATAATAGAAGACAACACAATAAATATATCATATTAAATAGAGTAAATTACATCGTTCGTCTTTGTGGTTTGCGTTGACCGCAGGGTTTCGTCCTTTGACCAAAAAAGTTGCACCGTCCGTCCTTAAGTTGGAAACGTTATGCGCCGTTCGTCCTTTGACCAAACGACGTTAATTTACTCTAAAAATTATAACCATTTCTCTCATTTATACCCTAACCCTAAACCTAATTCATCTCTTTCTCTCTCACCTCATCACCGGCCGCCACCCTTCCACCACTGGCCACCTCACGCCTCGTCGCCACCACGTAACCACCATCACCCACCATCATTTCATCTCGAATTTTTGAAGACCCGAATGTTTTGGAGTCGTTTGAAGAGTTATTGTCCGTGTGTTTGTACGCGACTCGTCACCACAGCTGAACCAAACCCGAACACCATCACTACCACTCAACCGAAGTCGTGGTTTTTGGGTAGGAACGTTTTTACAGATCTAGGAACGTTTTTGGGTAGGAACGTTTTTACAGATCTAGGAGCCGGATAGCCAAAACCGCTCGTCGGAGCCGTTACAGACCGAGCGTCGGACTTGGTTCAGAACATCGATTAGCTGGTGGTTATCACCATCATGAGACGAGCGCCGGAAAGGAGAGGTTATCTTTGGTGTCTTGCGTATCATTTGAAGCCATTCGTTGGGTCTTTTGAAGAATTATCGAAGCATAATAATTCCAGAAAGTTTCTTGATGCTTTAGATAAGGCTGTGGTTGAGTTTAGGTGTCGTGTAAAAAATGAGTTTAGCTTTCCGTGTTCTTCAAAGACCGTGGTTGAGAAAAGGGGTGATATTGTTGATTTTTCAGTGAGTTGGTTTGAACCTCAAGTGTTTCTTGATTATATAAAAGATCTTTCTAGTAATATCTATATGCCGGTAAATTCTGGGACCCCATCGAAGGTACTCACGAAAGTGGAAAATGGGTATCATAAAAATGATACTGAAAAAAGTAACAAGGGGGTTGAAATGAAGGGAAGAAGGAAAAGTAGGCTTTTGACTTATCCAGGAGAATGTGGAATTGAAGAGTCAAAGGTTGATGTTAATGGTGGAGTTGACTTGAATAATACTAATGGTCAAACTGTGAAAAATCCGCTAAAGAAACGGGGTAGAAAGAAGTTGAGTTGGGTTTCACTTGTAAGTTTTTTAGTTGACAAAAAGTGTAAACTACACCGTTCGTCCTTGCACCGTCGTCCTTATGGTGTTGAAATGACGATTATACCCTCGTGTGCAAGTCACATGATGGGTTTTTAACGGTCAAACTTAACGTCGTTTGGTCAAAGGACGAACGGCGCATAACGTTTCCAACTTAAGGACGGACGGTGCAACTTTTTTGGTCAAAGGACGAAACCCTGCGGTCAACGCAAACCACAAGGACGAACGGTGTAATTTACTCTATTAAATATGTTTAGAAGTGCACGGTCTCTTAAATATGTTTTGTAAATGCAATAGTCATTTAAAAAACTCGGGTATTTTGTAACTGGGCAAAGGTTATTGGACATCTAATTTTTTGATATATGATTGACCCATGGTTCTTAAACGATCTAATTTGTTATTTATTCTCAAAAAGTTGTCTACAGAATGTCTCAAATTTGTGTCTAGAGACCATTTTGTTTGTCTTCTACTTAAGCTCTTTATGTTGTAACCAGTGTTTGGATTGAACTCTTATGCTACTTATTGGTGTAATTTTTTACACTCTTATGCTATTGCCATTTTCTTTATACCACAACAAAATAATGTTGCTTCCATAACTACAAATTTTAGTTTGGTGCCCAAGAGTTAATATGTTTACGAATTCATATATATTCGAGTATACATATTTGCAGGTACACGTACATGTAATGCAAGCTACTTGATATAACATGTAGATCTCAAGTTGTGAAGATGATAGGTTACACAAATGTAGCCGAAGGCAGATGTCGATGAAGCTACGACTAAATGTCGCAAAACGTGAAATAAAAGCCGAATCTGCTGAAGCAGAAGACAATCATTAACTGTTTTTTTTTCCTATTTTTATGGTAATAGTTCAAATGTTTCTCATTGTGTTCAATACCATATTATGTTTCTCATTTAAATCTTTCTTCTCATTCGATTCTAACTCTAAGAAGTATTCTTAATAAGACATGTTTGATAGATTATAAATCAATGATTATGCCTTCCATGAAGTTCTCATTTTGAAACATGTCTCTGTTAATGTAAACTGTATTTAATCATGTGAAATTTTGAATTGGTGAAGTTGTTTTATAAACTGTATTTAATCATGTTGGCCACTGGAATTGAATTTCACACTGTTGCAAGACAATAGCTACATAGCCAAAAATAGTAGATTTACCAAAACTTAGTAAAAACTCCTTGAGGATAAACAAAAAAAAAGCTCACTTTCATTTAAAAGCTTTCCATGAAGGATTAATTTAACTGTGAAAACAACAAAAGTTGTGGTATGATATTTTCTTTGCATAAGCACACACACAGTTACACTAGTTTGCTAGAATAAAAAACTACAATCCCTTGCCATTTTTTTGCATTTCATGCAAAAATATATATATATGACACGTAAGTTGACGATTTTGCACAGATGTAACTAAAAGATGCCAAGGAATTTGCTGGTGTTTGTGTTTGTAGGCTGATTGGTGCGACAAACTTGGTTTCATATCAGCACATTTGCAGGCACCAGTATCAAGGATTTATGATCATTCCGTTTATGCAGCATACTCGAATGTAGTGTAACTAATATATAAATTATGTTACACAAGAGCATCAAGTGTCTACTGATAAAAGATGAATACACCACAGATGCAACGATTATGTCTGCTGCACTATACATTCACGTTGATCGCTCTATTTGTTACTCGCATTATGAACAATGAACAGGTGCTAAACGAAAATTGGATTTCAATGAAAAGAATCAAAATTGAAAGACAAAGTATAAATATGTATGGACTAAAATACACTCGACTACATAACAAAAATTAGACATTGACTTTGGAATTAGTGGTCAAGGGACTTGTTTGGCAATAAAAACCCATATTTTGGACCTCTCACGATGAAAAGGTCAACTTTTGTCCAATCGTGATACGTATGTACAAGATTAGGGACAAACGATGTATTTTAGTCTTTATTAAATGATCCTAGACCCTCATGTTTAAAAGGGATTACTAGTGAGCAATTCAATCCCATAAAGCAAGTTGATACACATGTCTCAAAAGCTAATAAGCATGTATACCAAAATTAAATATAAAATATGTTACATAAAAGCTAAATAAAAATAAAAATCTAAATATACTTATGGCATCATCATTTTATAATATTTAATTCAATTGACCAATAGAAAATTTACACCGGGAAGATGACATATGCACAAATTTTGTTTTAATAGTATTAGCAGGGTACTCGCGCATTGCAGCGGCGAGTAACCTGAAATAAAATTTTTCTATAAATAATGTATTTTAGTTTATTATGTTTTTTTTAACAATAAATTTACGGATATCAAGAATTTCGTATAGCCCGTGCCCGTTCAGGCTCGAACCCGTTGTGCCCTTTCTTCTCGGGGTCGAGAACTTGGTTTGTGCCTGTTCGGGCTCAAGCCCATTTGGCCCGTTGCCCGTTCGGGCTTGAATATTTGTATAATGTATTGTATTATTTGTAGTAGTGAAATTTAATGCAGAAATTGTGTTTAATTTGGTTGTACAATATGCTTGATAATTTGTATTTCTTATGTAAGAGATGTTTTAATAACTGTATTAATTGTATTTATTGACCAGTTAAATAATTGACTACATTAAATAACATTAATGTGGTGTTTTGTTGTACACTATGCTTCTTGTCTTGTACGTCTGAAAATTATGTGCATTACAGTGTTGTACACATTGTTTCTTTTCTTGTAAGCAGTAGTCATTATAGTCATTAATAACATTGATCACTTTAATAGCATTAATGTTGTAAGTCTAAAAATAAATCTGAAAATTACATCATGCTTATTTTGTTGTACACTATGCTTATTTTGTTGTAAATCTAAAAATTGGTTGCAACTATTGTATATTGTACTTAAATGGTTGTAATTTTTGGTGAAGGGCTGCTTTTAATAGTATTAATGTTGTTTGATAAAATTTTGGTCTTAAAATGACACCACGCTTTATTTTTTTGTACAATATGCTTACTTTATTGTAATTCTGAAAATTTGATGCATTAAGTGTTGTAAACCATGCTTATTGTTATGTACGTTTTAAAATCAAAAGTGAGTTGCATTCGTGCATTATATGTAACTAGACGAGTACCCGCGCCTAGCGGCAGGTATGTCTAGTTTTTTGCAAAGTTCCGATGACCCATAAGTTTTTTTCAACAAACTGTATTTGTAGCATTAGAGAATCGTTTTCGAATAACTACAATTCTGATGCGTGGTTGCATAGCAGCATAAATATATAGTTTTTTAAAAATTATGTGGAGTCGATCTAAGTGTGAGTATATTTTCTAATAGGATTGTTTTAAGTTATTAAGACTTTTAGTAATAATAGATTTAAGCATTACAAAAAGCAACGGTATTATGTAGTTGGCAATATTATACGAGATATTATTGTAGTTTAGAGGTATAGCAACATGTGTGACCGTTTTTTTCTTGTGTTTTGTCGTAATTTAGGCATTGATAAATATTTTTTTTACATGTGTAACCTTTATCATTTGGTGTGTGGCTTTTAAAATTGTAACTTTGCAAATTGGATATCACTATATAAGATTATTTTGTACTATCAATTTGTATAGATATTTATGCATTGTTCAAAGCTATTTGTTTGAGGTACAAATAATTATCGCTAAAGATAACAATACTATTTATTTATTGTGATTTTAATAAAACTTACATACATTATTGATACACCGGACAAGGGGCTATACAATATATATTAACTTTTAAACGACTATTCATATATGCTAGTCCCTTAAATGGTGCAAGAGCAACATTTTTAAAATAACATTATACAAATGACAAATTACATTTGTCAAAGCGAAATAAACCAAAACTACAATTACTTGGTAATCTGTCCTTTTCAAAAAAAAAATTGTCACGGGTTCCACAACTACTTCATCATTTCTCATATAATTTTGTCAAATTTGAAACCCGATTTCACCCGGTTGGTTCAACTGGTTGAACGTGGATAAAAAACAGGTCGATTTAAACCGATAGGTTTGGGTCAGAAAAATGTCAAATTAAACCGGGTCAGCCCGCCGGGTTTTGAAAAAGCGTCCCGGTCAACCCGTATCGGTTTCAACAGGTCAACCCGTGATCGGTTTCAACGGTCAACCCGGTATCGGTTTCAATTGGTTGTTTTTAATTTGGTAGATGTGCTTTTAATTGGGTGTACAATGTGAATAAATTATTGTACTTTTAAGTAATGGGGTGTTTTAATAAGAGTATTAATTATATTATTTATTTCTCTCTCCATTGACCATGTTTTCAACATTCAACTTTCAACATTTTTCACTTTTTCCACTTTGACCATTTTTTCATTTTATATAGTATAGATATAGATATAACAAGAGGAAAGTGAAGACGAAGTTCGTTATAATCCGATCCATTCATAAAATTTGTAACTTCCTACTCTATATATGAATAATCCACGAACGAGACAAGGAAATGATTTCGTCGATCACAGTATTTTTCCTAGGAGGTTCGTTATCAATGCAAACACTATTCCCCATACCACCATATATGATAACTGTGAAAGCTATTTAAGTTACCATTTCAAAGCATAGTTTAAGAACAATGGAGGAGAGTTTTTTGATCGACCATGAAACCAAATCATCCATTTTTATAGGGAAGTGTAATTAATACTACCAATTTTTAACATAAATTGATTAATAGGTGGTGTGTTGATCTGATCCTGGTGTGGATCGCGTTAGAAAAACAGTTTAATAGTCATCAAAAGTTGTTTTTTATTCCTGTGGAAAAGAGCACTTAAACATTTTCTTCGTTAGAATAGGAAGTACAAATTACTAAAAAGAACCAAATGCCAAAAAATTTGACTCTTTGAGTAGATTCTTTTGAAAAAACAATAGAAATTCACATAGGAAAAACCCTATGGGATCGTCAGACTCTTGTCATGCTAAAAATACTTTATTCTAGTTCTAGTGCGCGTTAAGTCGTCTTATGTGACTGTGAACAATATTCCTAGTCAAATGATCACGAGTCTTTCGTAAAAAATCCTACTAGAATGCACATGACATTAAATAATGATATTCTCAAAGGTATATCTTTAATGTGGTTTTCTTGGTTCTTTCTCTACCTTTGACAAAGGTGAGATATTCTTGATTTTTGCCCAGTCGATCTCCGAATATTTAGAAATATATGCTTTACACAGATAATTATATTAAAAATTAATCAATAAAAATAAGACTCTCAATCTAGCATGCATGTTTTAGGAGATGGGCAAGCCAAATATAATTGGGTGTACAATTTTTTTGGAACCGTAATATAGAATCACATTTCGATGAACCGGGTGAAATTAAAATGCATTTAAAAAAAATTAATATTTTTTTTTAAAAATTAACAATATATCAAAAAAATATATAATGGTCCCGGGCACCCACGAGAACCCTGGTTCCGTCCCTGCATGTTTCCTATATTCCTTTGTATTTGTATCTATCAATAAATTTGAAACTAACTCTCTTGTGGAAATCAACTTTACTAGAGGGTGTACTTTACTATTTTCTTTATCAACTTTTACAATAAAAACCTCTTGAGGATCTCTTTATAAGTATGTAGACCTCCACTTACTTCTTTTTAACTCTCATTTTCTTTCCTTTCTCTTTAACTCTCACTTGCTTTCCTTCTTTTTAACATTCGACAAGAATATGGGTGGCTCATGCAAAGAAGGAAAGTCTGATGGGATACGAAGAGGTCCATGGACACTTGAGGAAGACAACCTTTTAATCCGTTATATTAGTAGTCATGGTGATGGCCGTTGGAACTCGTTAGCAAAATTTTCAGGTACATATAACAATAAAATTAATTCACGTGTATTTGAATTTCGTGTTTGTTTATCATGATCTTATGATTTGATTTTATTTTATTTAAATATTAACAGGATTAAACAGAACGGGCAAAAGTTGCCGACTAAGATGGTTGAATTATTTAAAACCTGATATTAAGCGCGGAAATCTTACCCCACAAGAACAACTCTTAATCCTGGAACTCCATGCCAAATGGGGTAATAGGTGAGATTACAAGCTTATCATGTGTGATAATTTGCATATACATATATATATCGGTAGAAACTATAAATTACTAATAATGTTATAATTCTGTTTTTGTTGTCAAGATGGTCGAAAATTGCACACCACATGCCTGGAAGAACAGACAACGAGATCAAAAACTATTGGAGAACAAGGGTACAAAAACAAGCACGTCACCTTAAAATCGACTCTAATAGCAAGAGGTTTGTGGAAACAGTTCGACGATTTTGGATGCCAAGATTACTTGAAAAGGTTGAGCAAAACTCTTCCATGTCAACATCATCATCATTGTCATCAACTTACACATCAACCAGTCAACCTGGTGAAAATGACTCAAGCCCTTTACCACAAGCCGATAACACCCTAATACTATCATCATTTCACCAACCATACGAAATCGAAAACTCTAATCCAAGTCCAAGCATGTATTCCTCAAATCCCTTAGCAGTGTTGTTGCCTGAAAATTCAAACTTACAAACAAACCCTAATGGGGACATTTCTTACTACAACTCATCACTCCTAAACAATGACTATTACCATGTAGATATTGATAATTGTGACATGGGGTTCTTTCATTTAGACATGCACCCCCAAGTACACAATGATTTGTCAGCTACAGCATTCCACGTGGCCGAAGCAGATTGGTTGAAAGATGGTGACTACTTGGCTAGCACGTTTTGGAACATGGATGAGTTGTGGCAGTTTAGGAAGTAGACATTATGTGCCTAATTTCCTATTGGGAGTACGTTGATCTCTGATATACAAAGGTTGCCTTTTGAAGTTTTAGATTCTAAAATGCAAAAACAAAAGAAGTTGTTATATATAGCGGGGTGATATTATGGAATATGCAGCATAAGTGATAGGTCCTTGTACATTAATATGTAAAACGATACATATCGATCTTTTTTTTTTATCAAGGATGTACGATACTTAATGTGATACTACCTTGTTAGAAGTGTCTTAAGTGTCAAACACTCAAACTCTATAGATCATATATGTATATTGTATATGATATTACGATTCAGCAAAGCTGAAAAATACGTGTATAACGCTAGTTACAACTATCTACAATGTTTCAACAACATCCTCGTAATTATTCTGTTACTCCGCATAAAGTTTTACGTGTGTAATCTACTATTTATATCTCTTAATTTCCTTTATTGATTTTTACGAGATATGAAGTTTGTATGAACATCAAGTAGGAAGATTTATCATTTTCCAATATAACACGTATAATTATGGAATATACACTAACAACCTTGTCCGTGAGTAATTAAGGAAGATAACATTTAATAAACTCATTATTTTTAAATTTATGCATATTTAGTAAAAGTATATAATTTGTTGATGAACATGAAATGTTTAATGTTTATTATTGTTGATTGTCAATTAAAGTAACCTTAATCACGGGTTATGGTTAGTAAAACCTTTTTCCTATATAACATGTTATTTTTTTAGGGAAGGAATCAGTAAGAATAAAAGAATTTACAGCATATTTTAAATTAGAGTGAAATTTTTAAGGGGAGATACATCAATATTTGTAGGTGCATCTAAAATGTGTGGTTGTGATTTCTTCTTAATTTTCCCATTTTAATTTTTCTTTTTATTTGATTCTAACTTATTTTTTGTATGTTCATGGAGAACAATTGTGTAATTGTATGACAAGCATAACTACCAAACAGTTATTTTAAGGAGCCGATATACACTACGCTAAATTTTTTTTATTAAAAATGACAAAAATTACCATATATATATATATATATATATATATATATATATATATATATATATATATATAAAAGGGTATAAAATATACATAGGGTTAAAACATTTAGAGGCCAGAACTCTCCCTTCTATCCCTTCTAAGTTCTATCTCTTTTTTCTTTAATTCTTTACTCATGCGGCCATGCCGGTTTCCTAGTTTCAGTATATATAATATTTGTTAAGTTAATTTTGTACTTAATTGGTCACAAACAATAAAAAAATAAAATAAATAACGATGAACATTAATACAAATCGTGAAAATGTAAGGTTGCCGATGGGGATTCAATCCCTTACTTTTCACTACGCACGTCAGTGTTATCTCTCAAATGGCGAGGCGATTAGGTCTTGCGATAAGGGCGACCAGTTCATTTTTATTATTATTTAAAAAAAAAAATCATTTTTAACACAAAATAAAATTTCATTATTAATTAAAACGTTACATAATAATTCCAATAAAATTAAAACATTACGAAATTTATTAAAACATTACAACACTTATTAAAAATCTAGGTTTGTAGTGCCTTGATCGCGTCTTTGATTTTCTGCATTGTTTCTTGTTGTACTTGGGCAAGATGGGTCGATTGGCGTGCAATAGAATATGAGATCTTTATCATATTTCTTTTGTCGCTCAAATTCAAGTTTTTTTTCTTCTAGTGCCAATTTTTTGTCTTCCCTTTTTCTCTTTTTGCTCCATCTCCAACACCATTCTTGTTGTTCTAGCTCTTTTCTTCTTCAATCATAGTATCCGCTGCATTTCTCTTTTCGTCCAATGCCTTGGACTTGATGACTTTCCATTTCTCGGCAACACATTCCATGTAGGTAGCTTTTGAAAACTCCGAAGATTTCTTTTTATTCTTCTTTGCGGTATCACGACCAATTGGTCTACCATGCAGCCTGACACAGGCACTTGAGCACATCCGAGTGCATCCGAGTCGGTTGAAGTTCTTGCTTTTGCGACCCTCATCTTGACTTAAAAAGCCGACATTTCATTATCCTTCCAAACGAATGGTCCTCAAAATCTTCCAACAATGCTCCAAAACAAACGGATGATTACACACTAGTTGTTATTCATCACGCTTCGTGTATAAACGGTGAGGTCTACCACTTCCGTAATTCCTCTGAGCATTGTTGTAAATGGCACAAAATTGACCAACTCTAGGACGAATCATATTTTTCCACTTTGTAATGATAGAGTTATGCGTTCTTTGTGCACCAACCTCCTTCTCAAAGTAAGCAATGACTTTCTACCAAAATCCTTTAGCATTTTGGTTGTTTCCCGTTATACTATTCTCGGATACATCACACCAAGTTTTGCACAAGGCAATCTCTTCTTCTTTTGTCCAAAGCGACGAATCATTCTTGGTTTCTTTCTCGACAACCTTCTTCTTCGCCTTTGTAGCTCGTTTCTTCGGTTTCACCGGTGACGTCTCTTCTCGACATTCTTCTTCTCCTTCGTCATCAATGTTAACGAATCGTGATACGATCCATGAGCGAACCGGTACCTAAACCGTGATACTCTTGTTGGATAACCGAACGGTTCCAACAAAAAATCGAGGATTGGTGTATAATTGATCTTGAAATCAAAACCCTCAAGATTGATCGGTTAACGGAGAATATTGTTGATAACTTGAATATGAAGACGTTGATGAATCCATTGTTGGGCGGTACAGTTCGGGTGACCCATACATAGATTGGTTGCTTCGGCGGGGTGGCTTTGTTGTTGTTGTTGTTGGATGTTTTGATCGGATGGAACAAATTGGCGATTCATAAAAATGGATTGTTAGTTTGTTGTTTTGGAGCTTGTTGGGATTGATATTGAAAGCGAGGGGTTGGAAATTGCTTGGTGAGACACCGGTTAGGAAATCGGATCCGTGTGTTAAATTATGCGGGCGTTTTGTGCCAAAACGGGATTTTCGGCCTTTTTGTTGTGGTGTTTTTCACACATTTTGATAGAGATAATTATGAGATTTTGAGATAGAGGATTGTGAGTTTAGTGTGTAAATATGTTGTGTATTTATAGGGTAGTTTAGTAGTAGGTTTTTTTACCAAGCGGTCAAAATTTTATTTTTCAAAAGTTTGATTTTTTGGACTTGCGGCTAGCAACAAAAGTGGAATGTTTTGGTTTGTGGTGTCGATCGAGCACACGACCAATCGTTTTTGCCGATCGACAAGCTCCACAACAGGACGAATCGATCGCCTTTCCAGCCTCGATCGATTGAGGATCGACATTATTGTAAGCAACCTAAGATACGTGAAGCACTAACATTCTTCATCTCTAGATAAAACTTAGGCACGTTTCCATGAATTAAGTCGACTAGTCACTTCATGATTGTATGACATGACGACTCATATAGTAAGTCTCCAAAACTTGCTTCAACTAATCAAACAACTTGATCCCAAAAATCACACCAAGAAAAAGGAGATGTACCTTTTGACCTTTAAAGTCAATCCCATAAGTTCTTTTTAGAGAGACATGTAACCCAAAAGCCTTCACCAGTCATTCAAATTCCAAAAGTTTCTTACTCGAATATATATATGACTAATTTCCTGGCTGCCAAGTGAATATACCTTATAATTCAAAGTTATTTTGTGAATGTAAGCTCAAAAAGCAGGAACCATGCAGTGGTTCGAGGATTTTTAACGGACTGGTTGATTAAAACTTTGAATGAATATAATGCGTTAATGTTTGTGATTTTAGTATCATCTAATATTTTATGTGAATGAATAGAGATGACATGGATAATCAAGTTCAGCCCCAACACGAGGCAGAAGGTGTGAAGTGCACTTTCGTGCAAGCTAACTTGATATCGCTATGATACAACGAGGATAAAGGGGCATCGCCCTCTTGCGGGGTCCCATGGGCATCACTAACCACCCTTAGCAGGTCCAAGGGTATAAATGACTTTTCCGAAAAAAAAAAACCTAACCATGTAGGTGAGTATCTAACCACTATTGACTATATCTAACCTAATATAACTGTTTGCTAGTTATGCTTGTCGTATATTCAAACAATTGGTCTCCATGAACAAACAACAAATAAGCACGTTTGGTCAAAGAACCATTCTGTTAGAAATAGACAATCATAGAGATGGCGGTGTAATTACTAAAGTTAAAGGACGAAAGGTGAAAATTGTGTAAACCACACATAGACAAAATTTGTAATTAACAGAATAATATAATAGGTGTCTTTCGCAAAAGTAGTTGTAGTAGTGAGCGTGGCCGTAAATTTATCGCATTCAAACGCTCATCCCATATGAACTTCTAAGAAAGCATTAGAAAATTGATCATTTCAAAAAAATAAGAAAACTCACCGCTCCTTTGCCAAACGACTAGTAAAAATCAAAATGATCATTACTCACCGCTCATCGTTCCAAAAAGCTTCACACTGCTCCGTGCTAAACATACCCAATATCTAAAAGGGCAAATTGCCAAGAAAGGTAACATAAAACAAAAAAATTGACAATAAAAGGAACATAATAATTTCTCGCTCTTAAAAAGGATCGAGAAATCAATTTCTTGACAAAAAGGAAATATGGTATTAAATTTATGTTTTTTAGAGGTATATTAACCATATACGAGATTTTTGTCAAAGTTCTACTTCAATCTTTCTTAGTTGGGTATTACATGTGTATAAACTAGTTTTACGTGATATTTTAACTTACCAATTTTCATTTAATAAAAAGCAAGTAAAAACTTTGGTCTTTTTTATGTATCGACTTTTCATGAAATATAAATCATATGAAAGAATTTACCCTTAATTACTTGAAATCCGAAGCTAAAATGCCATGTTATAAGTTTTTTATAAACACATTCTACTCAACTGAGTAGTAACAGTGTAAATTTTTTTACATAAGTCTCGTATCAGGTTAAGGTTGATCATAATAAGGCCTAAGGCCACACTTAGTATGGATGATTTTGACATAATCACGCGTGAAGCTCCATTAATGCAGGGGAGGCCACAGTGCTCGGGTAAAAAAATGGGTGATTCGATGGTGGTGACCCTCAAATGAAGTAAAAAATGTGACAGTGTCTTTTGTGAGTGTGTTATTAGGTATGTTTATGTTGAAATGAGATATAAGTAGATGGTAAGGAATGTGATGACGATTACACCCCATCTCAATCCTTAGATAATATAAGTTAAACACTCGGTTTAAATCGCGAATGTTAATATACCCCCAGATAACACAATTTAAATACTATGTATCCCCGTTTTTCATAAAATTAATTTCTTATTGTTTTTTAGGAGTGAGAAACTATTAGATACCTCTTATTATCAAATTTTTTGTATCTTATATCACCTTTCTTGAAAATTTACCCTATCTAAAATTCTCGAAATCATGTTCTTGTGCTAACTTTGAAGTATCTGATTTGTTGATTTCGTGATACCAAGCGCCAGGCACATAAAGTGAAAATACTATAGTATGAAAGTTTCTGAGATTACATTGAGATTACCTTGTGAAAAGGCAACATGAAATTAAGAAACTTGATAGAGGAATGATTGTATTATTGATAATTGATATTCATCATCATTGTTATCATCGACTTAATTGTCTTAAAATAACTGTTTTCGGCTAAAAGAACACAACTTATCGCGGAAAAAAACAGCTATTAAATTTATTTTGTGCAAAATGGTATATTGAAAATGACATGTTTTATAACTTGTTTGAAATTTTGCAATTTCAATTTCTATAATATGTATTTTAGTGAAGTTAATCTTTAAAAAAAGTTATAAAAATGTAACGAAGTTTGAAAAGTGTTTTAATTTGCACGTGATGATGATGTATCACGTTATAAATGGTGTCACGTGTCAGACTTTTAGGTGTGATACGTCATCATCACATACCAAATTGGAACACTTATGAAAGTTCGTTACATTCCTATAACTTTTTAAAATTCACGTACGGTATATTTAAAAAAGTACATTACTATTATTCGACTTTAATCTCTATTTCTAACCATAAACAATTAATTAATATAAGACGGAGGGAATAATGGGCATAAGCTTGGTCCTTGTTCGCCAAAATCAAACCAAAAGTATATTGAAATTGAAAAGTAGATGCATGTACACATAAAAGATTTAAGTCAAAAAATGCTTCCCCCTTTGCTAGTTGCGTCCAATCCCGAAATTTCACCATCACCACATTCCACTCACCACATCAAATAAAAATGTCAACGGATTTAGCTCTTTTCACCAAAAACTTACCTTTTTTGATGCATTTTCTCTACTTGTGATAATCATTTGCCCTTAAAATTCTAATGATTCGATACCCACTCTGAAACTCAGTTTGCTTTAAATGTCGACACGTTTAGCGTGACCCGGAAGTTCTTAAAACTTGTAAAACATAGGCCTTTACTAGACGCTAGTCCATAAACATGTGACCAAGTCCTCCTTTGATATAAGGTCTATGGAAGATAAAGAAAATGAAAAAGTGAAAATCATTGCAAATGGATTAATGAAGGTCTTTGAATGATAAACTAATCCTTCAAAGGGTATGTGTTTTTCTTGATATATCAAGGGTCGAACTGTATGAATATGAACGGAGCTTTATTCATGTTAATTTGTTTAATTTTAACCGAACAAACAAATAGTCATTAATACGTTTTTTCGACAAAATTAAATGGCTACGAATGTTTAAGGAACAATTTTCTTGTTCATGTTTGGTCAGTTAGAAAATGAGGTTTGTCGTGTCGATCATGCTCATTCACTATGAGATTAAACGAACATAAATGAACGAGCATAAATGAACATATGAAAAGAAACAAAAATATATATATATATATATATATATATATATATACAAAATATTGTGTTTTATGTGCGTTCATTTGTTTAAGTATATCAATTTTCAAAGATATAATAATGTGAAGTAATACACTACTTAGGACCATAAACAATAACCGAACATAAACAAATATTACTGCACGATAATCAACGTTACGAACATAAATGGAACGAAGGTGACTTTTGTTCATATTCGTTATTTAACTAACAATATAAATTTATGTTTAACCAAAAAAAAAAAAAATCCCAAAAAAAAAAATAAACACCTTCTTTATTGATTAATAAACGAACATAAAAGAAAATTTTACCGCACGGTTCATAAAATGTTCACTAAACGTCCCGTTTATTTACGGCCCTAGATAATATCTTTGTTTTCGTACCAACGGATGTTTAGTCCAGCGGTATCCAGGTTTTACTCTTCTCCGAGAGGTCTCATGTTCGAGCCTTGGCAAACCCACTTTGGGGAGATGATAAGAGGTTTCCTGGCGTGTGCGTGTAACAGGTCTGGACGCCATTGCCTTCTGGGCTGGGTTTTCATTCCTAAACTGGTGGGTTATTACGCCTTCTGGGCTAGGATCCATGTAGCCACAGTCAAAGCCGTTCTAAAAAAAAAATATCTTTGTTTTCGTGACCATAATGCAATTAACACAAATACACAATTATACATTCTCTGATATATTGATATTGGCCCTAGATAATATCTTTGTTTTAATGGAAATATATCAAATAATCGTATGCATTCGCATGATAAAAGTTGTAAGATGCTTACGAACAAGTAACTCATACGAGTACAAGCTTTATATTGTAAATTAAGGCTTGTTGGGCCTTGAAAGAGATTACGGGTACAACCAGGCCTGGGATGAAAAACTAGGCTCTTTCCCTTCATTGCTATTACTCCTTTATTAATTTTCATATTGCATAAACTTTTAGAACTCACTAACTATAATTTCTATTAATCAAATATCATCAAAATCTTTCAATTAGTTGAAACGCAAAGTGATCATTTAGTTTGAGACATCCCATAATGAAAAAGAGAGTTGTTGGTTTGGAAGTATATAACTATATTTGGACATTAAAAATAAAAAATAAAAAAAAAAAAAATGGGTAAAAGAAATTCTTTAGATAAAATATATTAGTTCAAAAAACATTTAAGTACAACAGATGAGAGTGAAATCTTTCATCTCGGCTCGTTACATAACCAAAACCAAGCACCTAAAGTGCTACAAGCCTACAAACGTACACACCACATAAATAAAGTTTAACAAAAAAATGGCATTTTACAAAAACTTACGAGAAAACGTAATAATTATGTAATTTATTAAATTGTGCATTTATTACTTAATGCTTACTTTCGATCGGCACGAGGGTGGGGGTTACTTTCGAGTGAACCTACAAAGTTTGTTTAAGTAAACTATTGTAAACAAAATTGAGCTAATTTATATAAGTTTCATATGCACACATTTTTGTATAAAATTGTTGATACGTAATGTTCAGCGTAAACCCTTGAAGTATAGATGTAATGGTGTATTTGATTGAATATGTGTCGCAATTCTTAGAAAAAAAAAATTGAATGCTTACTTTTGATCGGGGGTACTCGAGTGAATCTACAAAGGTTATGTAAGTAGAGTATTCGTACAAATAATAATTCTTTGCCTCATGTAATATCTCATACTTTTTATGTGTTACAAATATATAATATATAAACTACGCCTTGACTTAAAATCCAACTCACATGTTTCCTTGTTAGTACTCGGCCAAGCTTTGAGTAACACAACTAAACCAAAGTCCAAAATACTGACACTATTTTCGGCCTACTATTTCTTAAGCTTAAATCATGACTCGGCCAACTCAATTTCTATAAACTTCACTCGCTTAACCCTATTTCACTTACACAAAATGCAAACTCCTCTCAAACAAACTTTCGCCTAACTTTCTATCTCTAAGCCATACAAAGATAATCTAAAACTTCATCCCTTGAAAATATTCAAAAAAAAATAAAAAAAATAAATAAATAATCCATTGTGTTTAGCAATCAATCGAACACAAATAAACATTATCTCAGACCCGTTTGATTGATTCTAACTCAGACGCTCGGCTTTAAGATCCTTGCATGGGTCTAAGGTAGGCATTTGTTTTATTTTTTTGTTGTTTTTGTTTGAACGAAATAAAGTAACGGGTATAACAAATTTATTATATATGGTTCTTTAATTTTTCGGAGATTAATAAGATGAGTTAAATCTTTTAAGACTCCACAATATATTTTAGAACTGAATCTTTTAGTAATTATAGATATAAAAAATACCATGGTTCTAAAAGGCGTGTCATGGCGGAGCCAAGGCGCCGCTAAGGCGTGAAGCGTGACTTCTATGTTACGAAATAGAAAGGTGTCGACTCTAGGCTTGGCGTGAGATAAGGCGGGAAAATGCGCGCTAAAGCGCGGGGCGTGACTGGTTTTATTTATTCAACTCCGATAATTTTTTATTTTTACTTTTTTTTTTTAAAATAAAAAAATATTACATGTAAGGATAGTTTTTTAACCTTATTCATTATGTACAACGTTTTTTTATAAACTCGGTATATAATAAATTAATAGAAATATACGGAGTATAAATATTTCCATATTTTGTGAAGCTTCATGTCGCGCTTTAAAAATACAAAAGTTTCGCTTTAACCGTTAAGACGTGAGGCTTGGTCATGCCGCCACATCACATCTCGCGCTATTTATAAACAACATGCGTTGTCCCTTGAAACAGCCCGGTACTGAACTTGCAGCTATCCCTTATTTACCATCTCGTTAGCGAAAGAAAACAAAACAATTTAGTAATTACTTAACAGAATAAATAAACTATGAACAAACGAATTAATATAACTAGAATTTTTAACTATCTCCTAAAATCCTTAGACTTAGAGGATCTTCAATGTGTTGTATATTACAAAGTTAATAAGTTGACACATCAACATTGTACTTCTTCTAAAAACACATTCACAAATCACAACCCATTAAACCCAATGGTGGATCTAGCAATCAAGAGCATTGTATGCACGATATTTAGTTGAGTTATTATGAAATTTGGTTTCCAGGTTGCATTTTTTTTTTTTTTTTTTTTTAAATTTGGATTCAATGCGATTGTTTTGTTTTTTGGATCTTAATTATGCATGTAGATTTAAATATGTAGAGTCTGAGTTGTTTGAGATTGAATTGGGTAACCGGATTCGACTATTTCAACTAAAATTGTATGGTTTCGTTTTTAATCAAGTAAGATCAAAACAAAACTCATCTAATAATGTATACCATTAAATTCTTAAGTTTTAACCACTACGGTAACCGAACATAATTTATCAACTACAAGTATGAAATACTAAAATAAGACTAAGTGGTTAGGACTCATCAAGTACTAATTAAATACTACACTCACAATTTCATATCTAAATATCCTAAAACAAACAAACGTTAATGGATTATCCAATTTTTAAAGAACATGGAACCCAAAAATAAACATAAGGAACAAGAGTGAATAACTATCTCGTATGTGAAATTTGTAAATTTTGTTAATTGAGCCTCCAGGGGGGAATATGGGTAAGTTTTTCAAACACAATTGGGCCAGTGAAAAAATATAACCGTTCGACACTTTGAGTTTGACCTATATCTTAATCTTAGGGTGTGTTTGTTTTTAAAAAAAAATCTTACTAGCCCTCTTACTCTTACCAGTAAGAGGTGGGCGTTTCGTTTTTGTTTGTTTTTATCTTTTGAGTAAGTACCAGTTAGACATATAACATCTTACTCAAGCAGGTGGGAGACTTGTCTTTTGCCTCTACTGTTTTGTAAACTTTATATAATATATTTGATTGTTTATTAACTATGTTATATTTATGATAAAAAGTTTTGTTTCATATTTACATAAGTTACTTATTATCGCATTGCGTTGGTTTTATAAACAAATTGCAAAAACGAGCATTTAAAATCATTCGGACAATTATACAAAAACAAACAACATTATTTTGTCAGATTTACTTTCTAACCACACCTCTACCAGTAAGTGATGTATAGCAGATTCGCACCCAAAACATCTTAATGAAACAAACACACCGTTACACATCATATTTTTCATGTTTTATTTAATATAAAATACTTAGTTGTCATAGATAATGAGGGTCCTCGCTTTTATTGTATAATGAAGATGTGTAAACAATTGAACACTCATTAAATCCACTTGTCATTTGGACCATCCACAATGGATTAATCACTTCTGCGAGAATTTTTTTTCTGTTTAGTGATGTCATGTAAGAGCATTGTAGATGCTCGGAAAAAACATTTAACTATTTTCTCTTATTTCCCATTCTCAAAGTACTAACAAATTTACTTTTGGCTACTTTGTCTACGAAGTTTTTTACTAACGATAACATAATTAGATATCTAAATCACTAAATGTTTGTTAAATTTTTGTATGAAGGTACAAATAAAATTTACAAACATCAAAGAAGCAAGGAGTTATCCAAAATCACTTTTTGGCTACCTTGTCTATGAAATGAAAGCATTGTAAATGAAAGTTGGTAGTAATGTCATTCTCAGCTTTGCTTTTTGTACACTTTTATCTCAAGTTTGTCCCCCAATTAATCCATTTTTTTGTTCTAAAATTCAAAGTAAGGTATCCAAGAAATAACGCATGTCTTCATTTCGATCATGTTATGTGCTACCTCATCACATGTTTCTTGTATGTACCGCCATCATAAAAGCTAATCTTACTTTTTGTGTTATTAGGATTACCCCCATCATGTAGATATGTTTGGTTGTTTTAATAATATGTCAATATAAATATATCATCATCAATTAATTGAGTAGTATAATTAACTCATTAACTAAATGAAAACATCTTATATAAAGTGTGTATCAAATAATATTCTTCTTTTTATCTCCAATTTTTTTAATCATTTTTTTCGATCTTTTAACCGACTAATTCACATGATTTGAATTCACCGCTATACTGGACTCAAATCGGTAAAGCTTTTCCTTTTCAAAAGGTTGACGTGAATCGGTTTAGAGTTGTTTGCACCTAACATAAATTAAACTTGAAAACCTCACACATCTTAGAGTGATATCACAATCCATTTTGTCACTAGGCCATCCTGAGCGGTTAAAAGTGTTTGTTTGATGTACAAATAATTTTCTTTCATAAAAGTTTGATATACAAATTTACAAAGCAAAATTGCCACAAATTACCTCTCATGGACCATATTCCCATTGTGATATTGCTCATTGACATGGTTATTCTTGTCTTGATAAAGGGAGTTACCCAATCATGTTGACTTCAAAAACACACAAAGATTGGGCTATAAATTACCATATTTCCCTTTTATCGCATTCACAACTACTTGCCATAGTAGCCATGACAGTTGATATTTGCTCTACCTCTGAACCTTTTATAAGCCCTAGAATATCTTTCTCATACGATCTCAACAGCCAATCATTCGAAATCGCCACAACCAATGCCCACAACACGACCACCTTCGATTTCCACGTCACCACAAATCTTGTGCAACAAATCACATCCGCGGACGAGCTTTTCTTTGAAGGAGTACTCCTCCCTACACAAATCAAGAAGCCCGAAACCATTTGTCCCAAGCCAAATATAGTAGTACTAGAAAAAAATCCCGTGGATGTCAAGAAAAAACGTCTAAAAGAACTTCTTCGTGACAACGACGAAGAACAAGAAAAGAGTACATCTAAATCGTTTTGGAGTTTTACACGAACCACAAGTTTAAACTCTGATCGTGGTAGAGGACCGAAAAATTTGTTTCGCTCTTTATCCCTAAAACGACTATTACATAACAACACAACAGATTCCACACTGACTTCGAAGGGGAATGAGGCTATAAAGGTTGTAGAAAAGTCGAATTCACACAAAGACGTGACAATGTCACCAAGGTGTTCTAGTTTTAATGCTAGTAATTCTTCGCGACGATTGGTTACGAAGAAGAAATCAGATAGCGGGGTTAAAATTAATCCTGTTTTGAATATTCCATCGGCTAATAATATAACCTTGTTAGGATATGGTTCTTTATTTTGTAAGGGTAGACCCAAACTAAATGAACAAAAGTTTCTTGTAACCATATTGTTCTTGTATGCATGTCTATATCTGATAACTTTACTTATTTACATTACTATGTTATGAGCTACATTTTAAATATATTAGCCCTATTTTTTACTAACGGGTTGCATAATTTTACTTTTTGGTCATGTTTAGCAACACGTTTTTGGAAGCGCTAAAAACGACAAGCGGTAAGCATTTGCACTTTTGGCAACACATCAATAAGCATTTGAAACATGACAAACTGCTCCAAGATTAGATGTTTCCTAAAGAAATCTTTCAGAATTGCTCCCGGCATTTAGTTTATGTTACATATATACCCTAAAAACAATGTTAGGATGAGTTGCATAATATGAGTCACGTTTACACCATAATAAACACACACGCTCGATAACTACAGTACCACCGTTTTCTCTCTATATTTCGATACTGTATATCCACCATCTACCTTTGCTATTTATCAGTTTATCGCCGCATCACGCGATCACTTTGCTAGTACTTTATATGAATTATTAATAAAAACCAAGTTTACGAACTGGGTTAACCAAGAAGGTTAATCAACATGATCATCAATGGATGTTGTGATTTATTACACTGATATGAATAAACACGTGCACGTCATGATATTGTATGAGTATTCAATAACGTTCATGAAAATGTAACAATTAATTATGAAATCAGTGTCAAATAAGTTGGGTAGAATTTATTAAAACAGATGAATCAACATGTCAAAGATTTGGGTAACAAAAGAGCAAGTTAACCTTGTTTTATGTCGAGTTCCCATCATGACCTTTCTTTTTCTTTTGACATTTTGGTCCTTTTTTTTTTTTTTTTTTTTTCAATTTAATTTAATTTATGATAGAGATAAAGTTTTTCATCAATTATCATACCTGTTGTAATATTGATGATCCACCTCAATTCAAGCATCCAAACGCTGAAAATTATAACGGGTATACAATGTAAAATCTTACTGAAACAAGGGGTCTGATCATGATTCATTGATTCATAAGTCATACAACAGCGATCGCCGATCAGAGAACAATAATGATGCAACAATAGGGAAGCATAAAGACCAAAACTGAGGTTAAGATAACAGATGACATAATGCCGATGCAAACTGTAAATGTATTGAAAAAATTAAAGGGCCATATTGATTCATGGATCACATCCAATAATTATCCATACGACGAATGTAGAGATAGTCTGTGCTTAAATAAAGAAAATAAATAACATAATGCTAATGATAATACTTTTGAGGGGTTTAAATCGATGTAAGTCTTAAAAAAATATTTTTGTTTTCCGACAAAGAGCAACACAATGTATGTATGTGGGAAAAGGTTCCAAACCTGTGAACCAATATCCGCACCAACCTCCGAAAACACATCTTTTGAAAGCTAAAATAATTTAATAAAATCTTTAGGGTCTTAGTTATAAATCACTCAAAATATTGATCTTCTACCCATGTGTGACAAGTTTCACTTCTATGCTTTCCTTAATTCGGTTTATGCTTTCAAGCTAGTGCTTCATTTTGAGAGACACTATCTCGTTCACATCAACATCATTTTGGGCACATCTTGGCTTGCTAATAGGCTATATAGTTTGTTGAGAAGCTCTCTTAGGGAGGAGGGAGTGGTACCCTAATACCCTGGATGCCACATCACCTCTATCCAATAAAAACCCTCCAACTCAAAACTACCCAATTCTACCCTAACACTACCCTAAGTGGAGGGAGTGATACCCTAGTACCCGAATTCCAATTTTTTTTTAAATACATAAAATCACATACAATATTTAAAATAAAAACATATCATTTCATTAAAAATAAAATCATTACATAATACTTAAAAAAAAGAAACATAACATAATACTTAAAAATAACTAGATTAAAATAAAAAACCCACTAATCATCGAGATGCGGCAAGTATTCACGTGCTACGTGCTCCGTGAGATCATATCGAAGACGGTCATGAAAGAAATGAGTGTATGTTATTTGGTTTTAAAGGATTTTTTTTTTATTGCATGTAACCGTTGCAAACGGTCGAATTTTTCAAATTCAAGCATGGTACTCGCTCCGAAGCTCGAACTCTCTCTCTCGATCCAACTCCCAACCCAATTCGCGGTGTACCCGCTCGGGTACTTGCTACTCGATGCCATACCCGCTCTCCACTCCCTCCTCTCTTAAAGAAGATCACAAAATCACAAACTATCACGTAGGTAAAATGTATCTTTTTAAGTTTCACAAGATTGTTATAAGAAGTAGACAATTATACACATAAATGAAGAAAGTTTAAATGTCGTTTGAGTCAAAACAAGTGAAACTATTTTCTACATTTTTTTATAGGATTTTCTAATCACTATACTCATATAATTATGATATGACTAAAACTTGATTTAAAATGCTTTATGAATTTGTTTGAACTAAAATTGTACATTTTTAATTGTATAATGAATTAGTGTGTAACTAGCTTTGTGATTTTCTGAAGAGAGTTTAGCAACAAGATAAGATGTGTTCAAAATTAATAATAACTTAAATAAGGGAATGAAAAATGTTCACAATCGAAAAAGGAAAGACATATTGAAGGGTTTAGAAACATGTACAGTAAAACCTCTATAAATTAATACTCGATAAATTAATAACCTCGATAAAATTAATAATTTGTCCAGTCTCAACTTGGGACCAGTACAAATTTGGACCCCAATCAATAAAATAATAAGATAATAATTTTTTTGAAACCCAGTGTATATATATTAGTCCCAACGAAACTATAAATTAATAATTACTAAAACTTTCATATATATGTGTGAGAGAGAGAGAGAGAGAAAGAGAGAGAGAGTTCAAAATCCTAAGATTGTTTAGTAAAAAATGAACCCACAGTCGCTTGTTTTATTTGTTGAACTTTAAATTTATATTTAGTTTATCTTAAAATCTTCTTATTGCACTAAAGAGTTGGTGCGTTGTCTTCTCGTATTGCAAAAAAAAATGTTAATTTTATTTTCATAAAGTGTGAATGTTAATTCATAAAATATTAATTGGAACTTGTTTTTCAAATTTATTTCGTCTCTAATGAGTATACATTGTAACTATCTAGTATATTAGACTTGAAAATTTAATGGTAATACGTAAAATCTCTTTAAATTAATATATTATTAATTTATCGATATAATAATATCTCGTTAAATTAATAAAATATCTCGGTCCCAATAATATTAATTTATAAAGATTTTACTGTAAGTCTTAAAAAGTAGAATTTTGTTTTCCGATAATATGCGTGTGAAGTAGGATGCGGAAAAGGTTTTCAACTCATTAACCAATATCCTCAACGAGCTCCACATGCATATTTTTGAAAGCTTAAATTATTTACTATGATTTCTTGGGTCTTACTATTAAAGCAATAAAAGTATGGTTTTTTTAACAATGTGGGACAAGGTTCATTTCTATTATTTTGAGAGACCATATTTCATCTACATCAACACCTTACACATGTTAGCTCATTGTGAAGCTCTATTTAAGAATAACACAAAACACAAACTATTATTTAAATATGTAAGATATGCATATAGATAAATTTGTGTCCAAATTTGACGAAAAGCCACTTTCCCTTCTATTTTCAAAAAAGAAACATACATTTATTATTAGTTAAAACAAAGTATAAAAGACTAACCTATGAGTAAAAATGTTAAGACTTATATCAAACATCTCATACAACACCAGCAAGATCAAGTCATAGGAAGAGAATACGCGTGAGTTTCACATCTGAGAAAACTACTTTACTAACTAAACATGGTACAAATGAATTGTTGGAATTATATAACATGACAATCAAATAAATAATCACAAAACATCAAAGTATTCAAGCGGAAGCGTATAGGAAAGATTAACGAATAATTAATTAACATAAACAAGAATATGCGTACCTTTCTTGATTTTAGCCGAACAAGAATCAAATCCACAAAACTAGCAATTTAGATGAACCCTAATTAGGGTTTGAGTGCTAGTCGACTTAATAAAGTCGAATAGTGTAAATCACCAAAATTCAAAATAGGATTTCTCTACGATCATGTACGCGCGTATTGTTATCGATTTAATTAAAATGCTAGTTCAAGTCATGATTAAAGCATACAACAAACAAGGTTTAGCTTTAATATAAAAAATATAAATAGTCAAAACTTTTTAACTTGCATCTGTCGAACATGATATGCAATATGTAAAGAAAACATGAAAATCATGCACATGACATGCATATGAATGCATGCATGGCATGCATATCATATACAGTAAAGATATTGCAATCATGATTCGCTGCATATAATATCAAGAGAAAAAGTCAATATGTCGATCGGTTTTTTTTTTTTTTTTTTTTTTTTTTAATTTTTACGAATCAATCATAAAAGATCAAAAGGGTGTGTATATATATAGCATTAAACTTTGTCTAACAAGTCATTGCAATCACCTCCTTATGTTTCAAAACTCGACACTCAACCCCTTCTTTTTTCTTAGTTCGACCATATAAATATTTTGTGACTTAATATAATTAAATCTCATACGTACGCGTGCAATCCCATAGGTCTCGAGTTCGATCCTAACACACATCTATTAATATTTTTTCCATTAAACCAACAGCTCCCACTTGGACATATCTTAATAGTGTGATCACATCGGTAAGCTCTAGCAACACTTCGCGATGCCTCTAGTACAACTCGAGCAAGGCTCCTGGAAAACCTTTTAATGATTTCTCATTATTATTATCCTTTTGTTTCTAATACCATGTTAAATAAAGATATGGAATTTATTCATTCTTTATTCAATTTTCTCGTTATAAGTGATTGAGCAAGATTACCAAATTTTCTAAACATATTTAGGAAGATTTTGCATGTGCGCCACACAAACATCTTGTCAACCCTACTGAGGCCCAACAAGATTAAACTTCAAATAAATTTGAAGAAACAAATTCTATCTTGACTACAAGAATAACCCACAAACTTGCAACACTTCGTGAAACAACCCTTATAACTACCACGTATAGTATGTAAGTTGTTCCAACGAAGTGCACTACATTCATGACACTTATCCGATATCTCAACTGAGGAAAACTATTAATAATTTACTTATAACAATATCCACAAAGTAAATTATGTAGTTGGGATAAGTCCTATATTCAATTCATTGAATATCATCCGAAATTGGTATGCATTCTCATCAATATACTTTCAAGTATATTCTACTACATCTCTCAGATTTGTCTTAGTTTAATGATACTCCCATATCATTAATTGACAATGGACGATTTAGAATAAATAAATTTATTCACGGATTAAACATGCAAATATAGGATACAATATATTATAAAATCAAACATACCAAGTACTTGATTTATTATAACAATTGTTTAACATCCCTTATCCAAATACTAAATAGATCAATGCATGAAAATTTCAGTTGATGAATTATGCCTCAAGTAATGACAATCATACTTGTTGACAAGGCATAAATCAACCAACTTGATCTATCGTAATTTTGAGAATACTTATTTCAAGAATTCAATTAGTGAAGTCCTTGTATGTGTGCATTCACCAATCCACATAATAATTCATAAAGTGTGTAACATCCTCTATCACCAATTTATGACAATTTAAACTTTCAAACATTTTAAAGTTTAAAGTATTCTTATTCTTTTAATGTATAATGCAATTGTGCTCTTATTAGCACAACTAGTTCACATGGCCATTAACAAGGATGAAATCCTACCATGACTAGTATTGAGTGTCATCTCAATTAAACCAAATCATTGTATACAAACAACAATGTGCTCATTAAAACTCCGTAAACTTTAATATCTTATTGTGTAATGTTTGATGATTTCCTAACTTTCAAGTTTAAAGCTGATAACAGTTTGCACAACATTTGACATATTGTTTATCCATAGAATCTAGGAGCAATTCCAGGTTGAGGATGTAATTCTTTTAGAATATTCATTACACAAGTTATCTAATAACCTTTAGTTAGATATCAATGTTGTCAAATCACTTCTTATTCAAGAATGATACAACAATTTTAATACCCAACATGATGTACATAATGAATCTACAGGTCAAACTTAGATTTCATTCGTGTTCTATCTTGTCAAAAGATATTTATCTATTTCCCAAACGATATATCATGTTTTATTAGAATCATTTATTTTACTGCACATGTTTATTAACATATTTTCAAGGTTGTATGTTTTAATTCTTAAATCTTACAAGTGAAGTTTCATTCCAATCTAAGACTTAACATTTGGCTTACAAGGAATGTTACTTCCTATATGTTATACAACATATAAGATTTAAAACCTTAACATATTACTCCCACTAGCTTTTAGGAATACTTAAAATTTATCTTATTTCAATTATAAATCAAAACTAGGATTTAATAATCAAACATAAGAATAATTTCATAGATGCATGCATTTATCCATTCATGAATTATTGCACTTCGTACACTTCCAAAGATTATATGAATTCAAAAAACCTTTCAATTACTTACCGTCCTCGCTCAAGTAATTTCTCAAGAAAGAGTTTTGATATTCCATTGTCATATTCCATATTAATGAAAACAAGTATGACAATTATCATCTTTATATATTTAATGTGTCTAGGAAAGAATATTCAATCATATTTAATTGCTTAAGTATGATTAATAATCTTGTCATAAAACATGCATTAAATATGTGTACAATTTTTGTCCATATGATTTCTACATAGAAATTCAAACCACTAGGGTTTTTCATCTCTTTGAAGAACTCATTTCCATTCTCTAGTCTAACTATTAAGATAAACCAAATTTCCAAAATTGATTATCTTTATGTACAGCATCTTTAACATTCATAGTATGAGTAATTTACCCAATTCAATATTTGGAAATCCATCATAATGATTATCAGTTTACTATAATCCCGTAACTCATGTTCTTCTCAAAGATATAAATCAAATATCGAGATATCCTTGCGATCTATGAATGAAAATTCCATCATCTTGAGGTTAACATTTCATATCCAGCCTCATCATGATATTTACTAGTGTAATTAAGAAGATTATGTATCTTGTAATTTTATCTTTCAAGATAAAAACTCCCACTTGCCTTGTAATATATATAGACTTCTATATATACTTAGCAATTAGAGCAACAATACATATTCTCTTTTTGGGACATTACAAATACACATTGATAATTTCTGACTTAACTTTGTTAATAACCTATTCATAAGTAGTTTAACAAATTCAGAATCTTCAATTTTAAAACTTAATGTGATTCATCACATTCCATAATGAAATGGTGTTTTAACAATCTTCTAGGTTGGAGTCATATTGAGTATATTTAATCCATACTCAATTTTTTAACCTTGTTACTTTTTAAGAAAGAAGTTATGGTTATCTTGAATCAAATAAATCAAATAGAGTTTGATTATCCTAACTGAACATACCATTAACTTGTGGTATTCATTAGAATTAATATTGTAAGACAATCTAACAATATATAAGATAAGCATATTCCTTTTGGCTTACCTATTTACCAACTAAGTCAACTTAATGGTATAATAGACTTTTCAAGCCAATTACATGCTTTATAACACAAGTACTTTTTAACCAAGTCACTTCATATCCATGTCTCATCAAGAAAACATAAATTGTTATAATCTCATTTAACGTTATAAATCATTGATCAACTCAATGACTTCTTGTATATGTCTTAATTAAAAACATAACAAGTTAACGTCTTACTTTATTATAAGTCTTAAAAGACTTTATGTTTATGTCTTTACAATGAATCATAAACATGTTTAACTAAAGTAATTATGAACACAACTCTTGGTTTCAATAGTAATTTCAAGTTAATTTATTTACTTCACAATAATGTAGGACTACATTATTTATTCATTTATTTATGTCATTCCATAAATTCATAAATATACAAATTAAAGTAGTATTAGATTACTTCATTTTATTTATGTCATTCTAATAATACATAAATATTTAATTTGAAGTAGTCTTATATCTATCATCTTGACACATATTCTAAATACTTGTCTAATTTAGAAACTGCAAATATGTCCATGCAAGGTCTGACTTCACATAGAGATTTACTTTGTTGTTGCTATCTCGCCAAGTTCTGACATGACGTAAATTGCAACACCAAGTGTTTCTTGAATTAGATATGTACAAGTTATATTAGAATGTTGGTCTCTTATCTTGTAGTCAAGAGAATCCATTAAATCATATACTTATATGTTGTACCTTGCACACAATATAGATTTCTCCCACTTGTGCATGGAACAACATCATGTAGCAGATAAACAACACTACATATGTTTGTTTATGTGACTAATATGATTGTGTCATTGATATTAGCATAACTAGTAGTTGTAGAACCACTTCATTGTCTAATAAGGAAACGTACATGACTATCCTTGAAAACATAAGTTTCTACAAGTGGAAAGTAATTATCTTAAGACATTCTAGAGGTAATCTGGGTTACTACCAATATGACAAAGCTTGTGACTCCCACTGAATAAGAGATCATTACATTAATTCCTTATTAAGTAATAAGAACACAACACTCCCACTGATTTGACAACATTGTAAGTGTTTCATTAACCAGTGAAAGAAAATAGTGTTCTATTTACTTCCCTACACTTTTGATAAAGTCCATACATAACAATTACTTATGTACTAAAAGAGTGCATTCTACTATGTAGATGATGAATTATCTATAAATGCTATTAACTTGAAAAATTGGGCATGCAATTTCTTTCTTAATAATTCTACTATTCCAACAATTGTAAGTAGTACTTTTAAATGGTCAAAACAAAACAACTAGATAAAATATACTAGTTTGTCTTTTACCAACTTTGCAGTAAATCAGTCTAGCTTCTAATTTAATAACTCAGAAAATATGCAATTTTCTTAACTATTAAAAATGCTTACGATTTATGAATTTAGAATTTAGACAATTCTAATTGTCTTATTATACCTTCTTCATGAAAAGGAATAGGATTGAATCTCACTCTTTCTTATAAAAAGAGGACTAGGTTCATTCTTTTAGTAAAGTTGACTCTACCAAAAACCCTTACAGTTGTAGATCAATTTACCAATACAGGAATGACCTTCACTTACTTCGTTTAATGTTGCATTAATACATTTAAAGAATTAGCAAAATTCAATTTTAGTATTTTCGATAATTAAAATTTTCAAGAAAATAAAATACCCAAGGTAATATTCATATAACCATAGAATTTTCTCGAAAACTAGGATCCAAATTATCGTAGTTCCATTACATCAGTTGATCTGCTATTAACGAAAGCACATATATAGGGTAATTCACGAACAATAATGGAAAACAATTTCCAATTCCTAGATCATTATGGGATTTATATTTTCCAACGCTATTGCAAATATAAACATATTTCATCCCATCGTATGCCTTGAGTCCAGGTCTCACTTCCTACTCAACTTAAGTGTCTAACTTAAAGAAGTGCAAATATGTCCATGTAAGGTCTGACTTTACATAGAGATTTACCTCTCCATTACAATCTAGCCAAGTACTGTCATGACGTAAATTGCAACTTCAAGTGTTCCTTTTAATTAGATGGCATATAACTTGATTTAAAAAGGTACTAGTTTTTGATTTTATGTGGTCAAATCAAATATGTACAAAGATGTCATGCATTCATCTTGTAACATAAATTTAATAAAAAAAACTTTTTATTACCAATTCATAAAGATCAAATTATCAAAGTTTTGATTGAGGTATTGGGTTCACCAATCAAAGAATTTAGTGTTAATTATCATCCATTATACCGTACTTTTGCATAAGTGTAAACATTTAGTGTTTCGGGTAATTACCACCGAAGTGGTGCTTGGAATTAAAACTAATTCGCCCTTAAGATGAGTTTGCACATTCTATGGCTTACTAAGTAGCTCCATTCGAACTTACAAGGGGAGGACCAGTAAGCAAGCATAACCTAAGACATCCATTCAAGCAGGACTGCGCACTTCTTTAACCCCTTTATAGTTCATTCAAATGGGTGAGCCGTTCAGACCATTTGTACCAAAGTCACCAATCAATTTAAACTATTGAAAACTTAACTCTTCCAAAACAAATCAAATTTTCGCCATTGTTTAGTCAGATATTTTTCTATTCAAAATTACCCTTTGCTTAAAACCGTCTAACATAATAAACAAACAAGTAACAAATAAAAAATAAACAACTAAAAACAATGCTACATAATAAATAATTTATATGCGTGTAAACAAGTAGCTACACATGCAACTTATTCGATAAAACCCTATTAATAATCAATGTCTAGGTTAAATTAATGTATATATTAATTAGGGCTTTCACTCTCCCAATTGAAAGTGAGCCACATACATCGACGAATCGATTGTGTAAACCCATAATTAATGATATACCAAATTGCACATAATTGATTCATTAATATACATAATTGAGTCTTCCCAATTCAAGATTTATCGTAATTAAATATGTCTCAACAATTAAACAATTTATCAAAGTAACTTATCCATGACTAACATGCATGTATAATCATGGATATCATAACAATTATACAAATAAGTCACAAGATAGCATATCAAATTCCATGACACATAACAAATTATTCATGAATTAATCACGTAACTAATATGCTAATTTTAGGTTTCAATAAGGTTAGCAAACAATTTTCAAAACCCTAAAAAAATGTATACATGTGTCGACTAAAAATATAGGGTACCCAATTCTTAAAAAAATCGACCAAACAATAAATTAAACATAAACCCTAGATTAACATATCAAACAACATACAAGTATTTGTTTTATTACGCGTTTATGTAATTAATTACTCATTAAAAACCAATGACTCGTGATGCCACTGTTGGAATTATATAACATGACAATCAAATAAATAATCACAAAACATCAAAGTATTCAAGCGGAAGCGTATAAGAAAGATTAACGAATAATTAATTAACATAAACAAGAATATGCGTACCTTTCTTGATTTTAGCCGAACAAGAATCAAATCCACAAAACTAGCAATTGAGATGAACCCTAATTAAGGTTTGAGTGCTAGTCGACTTAATAAAGTCGAATAGTGTAAATCACCAAAATTCAAAATAGGATTTCTCTACGATCATGTACGCAGTATTGTTATCGATTTAATTAGAATGCTAGTTCAAGTCACGATTAAAGCATACAACAAACAAGGTTTAGCTTTAATATAAAAAATATAAATAGTCAAAACTTTTTAACTTGCATCTGTCGAACATGATATGCAATATGTAAAGAAAACATGAAAATCATGCACATGACATGCATATGAATGCATGCATGGCATGCATATCATATACAGTAAAGATATTGCAATCATGATTCGCTGCATATAAGGCTAGCCCCATAAGAACGCACGTCCATACATTTTCATTTCTTCACGGCGAACTTTCTCCAAATGACCTTCTGCCAATTAAAAGGTTCCCAAGATAAAGCGACCTACACTACAAAAAACATACCCCACAAATATACATTTTATTTTAATTAATACACACACAAGTGATATGTTTTTGGTTTGTGATGTCGATCTTCGGACGACCAACTCTTCTCTTTTTGGCGATCGAAGTACTTCCCATTAATAAAGAGATCGATTATAAATCGATCACCTATACCCAATGCTTGATCGACGGAAGATTAAACTTCCACCGGGGTAGCCTAATATCAAGAGAAAAAGTCAATATGTCGATCGGTTTTTTAATTTTTACGAATCAATCATAAAAGATCAAAAGGGTGTGTATATATATAGCATTAAACTTTAATACAACAGTATCAGTCAATCACCTTAAGTTTCAAAACTCGACACTCAACCCTTCTCTTTTTCTTGGTTCGACCATATAAATATTTTGTGAGTTAATATAATTAAATCTCAAATACTATGATCGCAATCCGATAGGTCTCGAGTTCGATCCTAACACACATCTATTAATATTTTGTCCATTAAACCAACATGAATTCACCATTTGACGAAATTATTCTCTCTGCTTTCACAACCATGTCAAGGGTGCGAGGAATGTGACTTCGAGATGGGCAAAGAAAATAGGAAAGAAATTTGAAACATCTACATTTTCATAAATCAATCTATCAATATGCAGAATAACAAACTCAATTTACAGAAAAACTTGTTCGGAAAAGACGACAGTTATACACTTATACACCCCGACTAGATCGAGGTGACAAATGTACCAAAGTTAGGATTATTTATTTTATTGTGTTTATACCAGGAGACATTCAACAATAGAACTTTGTATGTTATCTTACCGTTGATAAATTAATGGTTGTAGTTTAAGTATTCACATTTTTATAAGAAGGGTTTTGTTAAAAACAACCCTATGGGTTGTATATAAGCCTTCTAAAAATATATAATTAACATTTAATAAACATTTAATGAACTCTAAATATTCCATAGTTAACATCACTTACCTTGTTTATAATTATTAAAAGTATATAATTATGGACAATTTGACTTCATTAATTGTGATTTTCATAAGTTTGGAAGCCTTACACACAACCCATGGGGTTGTTTTTAACAAAACCCTTATAAGAAAGAAATAAAAATGCTAAACTCAACTTTTTTACGAATCTAAAGTAAATTTTTGCAGATTATTAACAAGTGATCGGATATTCGGTCTTTTAATGAAAAGTACATAGACACTTGGTCAATAAAAACTACAAAAAAGAATGGCAAGAGTTATAAAATGAAGAACTTGGAAATTTTATACAACTAAGTCACATGCCGCGAAGGTCGAATCTTAGAGAGGAAGGTGTGGATCACGCCGTTGCTCGGCGTGCCACTGTGGCAGCTTTGCCTACGCTCGCCACCACACCGTGGTCCTTCGCCGTCCTTCGTCATTTGATGCCTCGCCATCTGCACGACGAGTTAAAAACACTGACAGTGGGACCCGATTGATATATTTAAGGTTTGATTTTCTCTTCTTTTTTTGATTTGTCAAGTGTGTGTAATTGTGTACATGAAGAAGAAGTGGTTTGTGGGTTTGTGTTGGATTTGAGAAGGTAGTGTGTGTGTAGAGGTTGAAGAAGAAGTGGTTTGTGTGTTTGTAGAGGTTGAAGAAGACGTTTTTTTTTTTTTTTTTTTTTAGTGGATAATAAAAGAGAGGTTGGGAAAATAGTAATTCACAGCCTCTTTGTATAATTTTTTTTTTAAATATATTGTTTTGTATTTTTATTTTAATAAATAAATTTAGTTTATATGAAAATTTGAAAAAAAATAAATAAAGTGGTAGTGGTGGCCCTCAAATGAAGATGTTGAGGTTTGTTATGAGTTAGTTGCGGAGATTTGTTATGCTGATGTGGCGCTGAAGTGACAGTGACGAAGAGATTAACCTCCATCACCACTTCTTCCGCTCTTATTAAGTTTAACAAGATTGTTATAACATGGCGACAATTATGCATATATAAGTAAAGAAAGTTTAAGAATTGGATACGACAACCTAATATATGAACGAACATTCATAATATAGCTTTTTAAAGGTCGAATCTCGTTTGCGTCAAAACATGTAAAATTGTTTTTGTTGGTTAGATTATGCCAGAGCGAGTCTGAATGACATAAAACACGTCTATATTTTGTTGGTTTTTCTAGTTGACAGACCAATATGTTTTTATGATATAAATCAGTCTTGAATCAAAATGCTTGAAGTTGTATGGACTAAAGTCATGTATTTACATAATTAATAATTTGTAAGTTCGTGTTGTCTTTTAAAAAAGTTTCGAAATAAGATAAGATTTGTCCAAAACTGTAGCTATGTGAATGAGATAGACACTTTAAAAGAAAATTTAAAATAAGAAAATAAACGATCAATGTACACAAACGGAAATGAGAGCACTTGTCCCACATTAGTGGTAGAGCAAAAAGATAATATTGTTTTCCAAGAAGACGTTACTACACCTGAACATGGAAAAGTGATCTGATATCCATGGCAAGTTTCGCACACGTATTTTTGAAAGCTAAAATCATTTAACATGTCCTCTAGGGTCTTAGTTATAAAACACTCAAAAAATTGCTCGTCCATCAATGCGGGAAAAATTTCACTTCCATTTCGTTGTTTTAGTATTTGCTTCAAGATTCTTCACTTTAAGAGACTAGATCTTATTCACATTAACACCATTTTTGACACATCTTAGCTCGTTACAAAGCTCTTCAATAAGAAGTCAAAACTAAAAACTTGAAGCACTCTGGTTTGAAAGATTTAATCTGGTAATTGATATCATCTATAATGAAACCAATTCTTATCCCTTAGATTAACCAAACCTTCAAAAAACTATAATGAAAATGACTTGCTGAACCCACAGTGCCATCATAACCCCAAGTTCATGCGGCAAGCTTAAAGAAATCAACATTGTAAGCACCATGAAGGATGCTAACTGAAGCGTTCCTTGCTTTCATACCCTGAGATTGATCTTTTATTGGAGTCTAAGGACATTATATCCAATATTTCTAACTTGAGTAAGTTAAATCAATGGGTTCAAGAGATATTTAAGGCATAACTCCAATTAGAGTCTAGATCACATAACAACACTCAAAAGTAATGGAATTGTACAACCTTCATTACATAGTGTTCACAAGACCAAATAAGGTTTTACCAAAAACTAATCATTTTATAAGGTGTTCGAATATGTGGTGTTTGTGTCCGTAAAAGAAGAAGCCAAATTATGAATCACAATAATTGAAGCAATTTCGGATCATTTAGATATTAAACAGAATTCTCAATTTCTGAGACCAAACAAGATACTTTTCTTTGAGCCTTTTTAGGTAGCAAACAATGTCCATCTTCTTCTGAAATGGGGAGGAGGCGACTACAAAAAGGTTCTTTTTCAGTCGAATAAAATTTGAATTGCGGGTTTATGTCCACCGACACCTACCTCCGCCAATAACCAACAAAATTTTTATAGTAACAAGAAAAATTCATATCTTCGGTTAAATTTCTTACTCCCTCAATCTCAATATAATTGTCCATATTTCCATTTTGAGATGTCTAAAAAAAATTGTCCACTTTTCATTTTTAGTAAAAACTAGAGAATATATTAGGGGAATATTCTCTTTGAGTGGTTGAGATTTATTGTGGCTTCATTTTTATTAAACTTTGTGATTTCTCTCTCATGACAATAATAATTTTGAGACGGAGGGAGTATATACATAACCAGATAAATAACTTTCTGTTTTCGGTATCATATAGAACTCGATACAAATCGGGTTATCTCCGACGACCATATAAGGAAACAAAGTCCACCAAGGGAAATGAAATAACTTGTCACGCATTAGTGGGAGAGCAACCAGCATCCACACAACACTCCACGTAGGCATTTTTTAAAGCTACTGTAAAACTATTCAACAAGCTATATAGTGTCTTACTTTTAAAGCACTCAAAAAATTGCTCCCCCACCAATGTGGGACAAATTTCACTTCCGTTTCCATACTTTCTTTATTTGAGTTTTAGACACAGCGTGGCTCATTGAGAAGTTATCTTGAAGAAGAACTCAAAACCACCATCTTTTACTTACAAAACAACATATATGCATATAAACTTGACTCTGAAGTTGGTGAAAAGTACAGACCTATATCAAAAATCACATAATTCTCCTACAGAATTAAGCCATAAGAAGAGTACACACATTAGTTTCATATACGACAAAACTACTTTACTAACTAAACATGGTACAAATGAATTCGCCATTTGATGAAATTATTCTCTTTTCACAACCATGTCAAGGGTGAGAGGAATGTAACTTTCGGGCCTCAAAAATGGGGAAGACGTTTGAACCATCTACATACGCTGACTAGGGGTGGCAAATGGACCAATTGACCAGAAGTTAAAAATTGTAACATCACATAAGTAAAACGTATCTTATTAAGTTCCACAAGATTATTGTAACAACTCGACAATTATAGACATGAATCAATTGAAGAAGGCACAAAGATTTGATACAACAACCTAGTATAAGGACGAACATTCCTCTTATTTCTTTTTAATTTTAGAATCTCTTGTTTGTCTTTTGTTGTAGGACAATGATGGGACGAGACAAAATGGCTTAAAACACTCGATGGCTAGATTTTGTGGGCGCATTTTTTATTAATAATCAGTTAATAGGTCGAAAATCCTTGTAAATAACGTGTTTGTTATGATATGATTAGAATTTTAAAATAATAATGTTTTATGAAGTTGTGTGGACTAAAACTATACATTTTAAATTAGGGTCATTTGCATATATATCCCTCCAAAGATGCAAAATTGCATATATATCATTTGCATGCATAAAATTCATTGTACTATGTGTATAAAAAACTTGTAAGAAGGATATATATGAAATTATTCACCTTTGAAGAGATATATATGCAATTCCCCTTTTAAAATAATAATGTTTTATGAAGTTGTTGGGCCGTCTGTTGCGGTGGCTCACAACATCATTTTAAAAACATGCTTTTTTACGTGGGTCTATGAATGTTACATTTTAATACATCAAAAATATCAAATTGCCAAAAATTCAACGACATAAGCTTGGAAATTATGGTAAAATTTTAAGTATGTAAAACATAAACAAATATCCTAATAAGAGTTAAAAGTGTTACATTATAAATGTTTATTGGTTATATTGCAACTTTTAACAATAAGACACTACAATGTAAATAGTTATAAAAGAAAAAAGTTATAAATTATAAGAGGTTAAAATGTGACATTAGAATGAAAATAAGAAAACAAAAAGGAGAGTAGGAGGCAAAAAAAACTTGAACCCGATGAGGAGACCGAAACCTGAACTTCTTGAGTAGCCTCATTTTACGTATTTACAATTCTATGTTATAGGTTTAAAAAAAAATGCTCTTTTACAACGAGATATTTGCTATATTTGACACATGAGATTATAGAGAGATTATGCTTATTTTTTCAAAAAATAAGCTACTTAAAAATAATTTTTGTTTGACAGATATAACTTATAAGAGATTATAAAAAAAATAATCTTCTATACTCTCTGAAAATAAAAGATTACTTCATGTAAATTATGAAAATAATTTTTTAAAATTTTTTTTCAGCACCAAAGACAAGCATCATCATTAGCATGACATAAAACACATCTATATCTTGTTGGTTTTTCAAGTTGATAGACCAATGTGTTTTTATGAGATAAATCAAAATGCTTGAAGTTGTATGGACTAAAATTATGCATTTACATAATTAATAGTTTCTATTTTCGTGTTCCTTTTAAAAAAACTTTCCAAATAAGATAAGATTTGTTCAAAAATGAAGCAATGTGAATGAAAAGAAATGCGATAAGATTTGTCCAAAAATGAAGCAATGTGAATGAAAATGAACGATCGACACACACAAACGGAAATGAGAGCACTTGTCCCACATTAGTGTAGAGCAAAATGATAATATTGTTTTCCAACAAGACGCACCAATTGCTTTACCATAGAAAAGTGAACCAATACCCATGGTACCGCACACGTATTTTTGAAAGGTAACATTATTTATCATATCCTCTTGTGTCTTAGTTATAAAACATTCAAAAGATTGCTCTTCCCCCAATGCGGACAATTTTCACTATTCACATTAACACCATTTTTGTTGGATATTTTAGTGTAATTGGATTAACTTGTTTTGATCAATTTCATCATAATAATACATCATTTAGGTTTGGAGGTGCGGAGTGTACACCTACTTGAATTTATTATGATCTTAGGGCCAACCCCTACGACGGGTCCGGGGCGCACCCGGTGTCCAAGGGTCCAAGGCGGTACCAGGTGGTCCAGTGAGCCCCGGACGGGGTCAGCCGAAATTTTTATTTCCACCGAAGTTCTATGTAAAATTGCTGTGAAGTTGTGTTTTACCAATTCAATGGATTCTCGCGGTTGTATTTCTGAAATGCAATGGATTCTCACTCATTGATTCGGCTGCTGAAGTGTTGTTCCTTAGAGATTAATTTTCGAAATTGAGGGACAAAACTTGACAACTTGTAACCCTAAAACCGCCATTGGCGCTATCCCGTAACATGTTATATACGGTTTGTTTGGTCATTATCATATAACGGTTCATTATATCTCGACAAAACATACAGTAAAAATTCTCAACTCGAATTGTATCCGATTGAATAATTTGGTAGAACCGCCAAATTGATTCGATCTGAAAGTGTTCACACGCCTTTCAGAGATTAAGCATATCCGTTGGTGTTCGTTATTACTACATATCCCCTACAATTTTGAACACATCTTAGCTCGTTACGAAGCTCTTCAAGAAGAATGCAAAACTAAAAACTTGAAGCAATCCGGTTTGAAAGAGTTAAAGTGGTTGATAGCATCTATGGGGTTCAAGCATTAAGAATGATAACCAGTTCCTATCCCTTAGACTAACCAAACCTTCAAAAAACTATAATGAAAATGACTTGTTGAACCCACACTCCCATCACAACCCCAGTTATCATGCGGCAAGCCTAAAGAAATCAACATGCATGTTATGCACCATGGAGGATGCTAACTGAAACGTTCCTTGCTTTCATTCCCTTAGATTGATCTTTTATTGGAGTCTAAGGACTCTTATATCCAATATTTCTAACGGAAGTAAGTTCAATCAATGGGTTCACGTAAGAACACTCAAAAGCAATGGAATTGTACAACCTTCATTACATAATGTTCACAAGACCAAATAAGGTTTCACCAAAAACTAATCATTTTATAAGGTGTTCAAATATGTGGTGTTTGTGTCCGTAAAAGAAGAAGCCAAATTATGAATCACAATAATTGAAGCAATTTCGGATCATTTAGATATTATACAGAATTCTCAATTTCTAAGACCAAACAAGATACTTTTCTTTGAGCCTTTTTAGGTAGCAAACAATGTCAATCTTCTGCTGAAATGGGGAGGAGACGACTACCAAAAGGTTCTTTTTTTAGATAAAATTTGAATTGCGGGTTTATGTCCAACGACACCTACCTCCGCCAATATAACCAACAAAATTTTTTACAGTAACAAAAAACTTCACATCTTCGTTTAAATTACTTAATCACATAACCAGATAAATAACTTTCTTTTTTCAGTATCATATAGAACTCTATAAAAATCAGGGGTTAAACCCTAAACCCTATCTCCGACGACCATATAAGGAAACTTCACTTTTTCGTTTAAATTTCTTAATCACATAACCAAATAAAAAACTTTCTGTTTTTAGTATCATATAGAACTCGATACAAATCAGGGGTTATCTGCGACGAACTACAAAGAGCAGATATTCTAAATAAGGCTTTATCAAGATTGAAGTCCGTGACTATGCGAAAAATGCTCGGAGTTCAAGACTTAGGACGAAGCAACGATCAAGATTAAGGAAGAGAATGTGAACCGATAATCTTAATCTTTATGCTTCTTATGTAATTATTATTAGACGAAGGACCAAACACGCCAACTAGAAACATAATAACCGAAAAGCGGTTATGAAATGGCGGTTACAGGAAGTTACCAACCGAACCATTACAATGGTTGGAACATACCGATTAGTTTGTATATATACATACACATTTGTAACATTTAGAAGTTAATAGACAAAAATACTTATTCATATTCATTTACATTTTGCAATCTACATATTATTGATCTAGAGTTGGGACAACAACCCAACCAACCATACCACGCATTTTGCCACCTCCTCCATTTTAAGAATTCATAGTGCTTCTGATCTAGGGGTGAGCGTCGGGCCGGAACCGACCCTTCCCGACCCGAAACCGACACAACCCAAACCGAGTACACGCAAAATCCAAACCGACTCCCAACCTGAGTATGTTTGGTTCGGTTGATCGGACATTCGGGACATCGCGTTCGGTCGGGATTCGGGAATTTGGCTTTGTTTTCTCGGTTTTCGGCCCGTCCCGACCCGAGACCGACACAGCCTGAAACCGAGTACATGCAAAATCCAAACCGACTCCCGACCCGTGTATGTTCAGTTCGGGATCATTGTCTCTATGTTTTTTATGTATCCGAAATACAATCGCATCTTTTGCAAGATTCCTAATGCTATCTTCCCATGTGGACTGTAACCAGCAAATCGAATATTGCGAGGCTGAATATGAACCTTATGCTAATTTGTCTCCTTCCCTATTAAGCTAAACATTTAGACTCTAATAGGTCTTATCCACCCCATATATCCCTTAAATCCGTTGGTGTAATATAGGATAGAACAAATTTTAGATTTTTTTTTGGGTAACCATGGTTTCCGACCTTCTAGCCGACTAATACGCAGGATTTGAGCCCACCGTCACAGAGACTCAAACCGGGTAAAGCCATCCCCATTGCAGGAAGGTTGGTGTGGCCACTTAGAGTTGACTTAGATTACAGTAAAAGACCAAATTCATCCCAGCACATAAATGAACACAAAGATTCACTTAGCACCGTCCAAGGTCTATACAATGTTGATTCACTTAGCACCGTCCAAGAAAATTCTGCTATAGTTTGGCATGTTTTTTGCTTAATTAAGATGAACATGAAATACTAATCACATATTTACAATGTTTTTACAACGAAAAGTAGATGCATGTATGACGTTGGCCATTAATTGTTCACAACGAGCTAAGATGTGCCAAAAATAGTGTTGATGTGAATGACATATCAGCTCTCAACGTGAAGAACTTATCCCGCATTGGTGCTAAAGCAATCTTTTGAGGGCTTGATAAATAAGACCCTAAGGTTTTGATAAATAATTTAAGCTTTCAAAAATGCGTATTTGGGGCTATTTGTGGATATTGGTTCACAGGTATGAAACCTTTCCCACAAAAAACCCCAAGTGGCGCATTGTTGTGGGACAAAGTATTTTCATTTCCATTGGTGAACACATTTCTTTTAAGATTTATCCAGTTATCGTTTAATAAATTTATTTAAAATGGGATAAATATGATTAAAAATAATTAAAAATGATTAGAACTTGAGAAGTATGATCATTAAAGGTAAACGCTTTTATTGAGTATTTATTCTTTTCTGTTAACTTTGGTTTTTCACTTAATTGAATGTCCCTTAATTGGAAAATATATGGTATTTATGTTGACAATTAATGTGGCTGTTTGTATCTTTAGTAACACTAGTTATAATACCTCGTGCACGCACGAGGTTTTGATAAAAAAAAATTATTTTGTATTAATACTCAATATTATGTATTTAAAGATAATTGCATATAATTATATAGTTATAAGTTTCGTGCATACACGAAGTTTAGACATAAATCAAATTTATATTAACATTTTAGTTCATTATATACACTTATAAGAATTTGCCCATAAAAATTATGATATAAGTACAACTAATACTTATGCACGAGTTTTTCATTATGCATTAATATCCATTAGAATTTGGTAAAATATTTGTAAAACTTTATGTTAGCTAACTCAAGATTTAAATTTTTTTAGCTGACAAAGATGTTGATGTTGTTATTTAAATTTCACTACTGATACTATGCTGTACACATGATGCAAGTTTAATAGCACATAATGGGCGTTGATAAAGTTAAAACGAAAGAAAACGGACGAAAAACGTAAAAAAACGGGGGGAAACGGATAAAAAACGAACGAAAACGGATAAAAACGGACAAAAACGGTTATTAACGGAGGGACTAATTGGGGAAAACTATATTTTAAAAATTAAGGACTAACGGTGCAAAATTTATTAACGAAGGACTACAAAATGCAAAACACTTAAACGGACTGCACTAACCAAGGACTAACACGTAGCAAGACACTTAACGGACATTTTTGGACGAGGGACAAAATCCGTAAGATTTGTAAACCACAGGACAAAACGCATACCGAAAAAGCATGTGGGACATTTTTTCGCAATTTTCAACAAACCACAAGGACCAATTATGTAATTCACTCTATTATTATTATTATTATTATTATTATTATTATTATTATTATTATTATTATTATTATTATTATTATTATTTTCAATCTTAAAACTTGTCGTTTGTCGCGTTATTTGCTCCTTATGAATCATGATCAGACCGTTTATTTCGGTACAGTTACAGTTTGTGTATGTGTTATGTCATTTGTTGTCTTTTTCTAAGCTCAAATTCGGTCTCTATACATGCTTTTTGTTGCGTTTTTCCTTTACTCCACATTCACGTTGTATTAATTTGCCTTCTAAATCATGATCAGAACCTCTGTTTCAGTACAGTTTTAGGTTGTAACGATGTTATGATTATCAGCCGCGGGAGGCGTTAGGTGGATCCTATCCATATTGCTGTTTTCTCACGAGTATAATAGCGCGCAGGTTTACAGAATATCTGAATGTAGGATTTTTTTTTTGCACTAATGATCATTTTTAAGAATGCAAAAGGAATAAACGGCAACCTTTCTAAGACATTGAACAGTTGTGCACTCTGGATTTCTAGCTTATTTAACAAAGGAAGTGTCAAACCGGTCAAAAGCCATTCAAATTTCAAAGTATTCAATTGCATAAAACCTCACAAAATGCTTTATTGAGAAGGATTACAGTATTTGCTTTTTGGTAAAACCTTATCTTGTGTACTTATGTAATAGGAGCTATCGACCCCATATATCTCATAAATCCGTTGGTGTAAACGGTTGCTTTAGAAATGTAGGATAGAACAATTCTTAGACTGAGACTCGAGTAAAAGATCAAATCAATCCCAGGGTAGACTAGTAGGTACATACTCGCAATTGTCAATACTCTAATAGCATTTATCGTTGTTAGTATTTTGTCTGCCTCTTGATTTGTTATTTCGTGAACTTACTAGCGATGATTGATTGTTGATGATTGCAATGTAGAGTTGTAATCAAGATTAGTAATGTTGCATTTTACGTAGCAAATGACATTCGCCTAGCTTAGCAATATAAAATAGCTATAGCTAATAATATATGGTATGTTTATTTTGTATAAAAATTAGTGGGAAGAAAAGTGACTTTTAGTCAACTTTGGACACAAATTTAAGTATATGTATATGTTGTGTGTGTGTATATATATATATATATATATATATATATATATATATACTTATATACTTATATACTACTTTATAATGTATTTAGGCATTCTAAAATTAGAAGGCTTAAAAATTCAGATTTTTTTACTTGCTTATTATGGAAAGAGTTTTTCTAACAAAAAATTAAGATAAGGAGCTCCAATCATGAGATGACATGTGTCACTTATTAACAAACTCCAAGCCTAACTTCTAACAAACTCCAAGCCTAACTCCTAACAACTAAAAATTAAGATTAAGAGCTCCAATCTTATATGCTGGTATATATATATATATATATATATATATATATATATATATATATATATATATATATATATATATATATATATATATATATATATATATATATATATATATATTAACGTACCCGCCTATAAGATAAGATTGACTGGGACAACCTCGTCATCCAAACATGTCACTTTCTCACATGATGACATGGACAACGGATGCCCCCATACGACCCAAGGAATTTATTTATTTATTTTATTTTTTTTAATTCAAACATTTTTAACATTAAATTTAAATTTCATTCAAATTAAAAAAAAACATTACATTACGAAATTAAAAAAAAAAAAAAAATAAACATTACAATACGAAATTAAAATAAACACTACAATACTTAAACTAATAATCTAAATTGTAACGTGTTTTGATTGCTGCCTTAACTTTCTCCAATTCTTGTAGTTGGCGGCGGTCAATTTAAATGGGTCGATTGGGGTGTTGTAGAAGATGATGTCGGACTCTGTTTTGATACCTCTCATGAGCTTCAGTTTTCTTTTTCATCTCGAGCTCTTTTTCCCTCAACCGTAACCAAGTATCTTCTAAACCCTCCTTATTCTTACCTTTATCCCCTTTTGACGGCTTCTTGGTGTTGAAGAAAGTTTTGGCCAACGATTTCATAAATGAGTCTGATGGAACATCATCATCACGAGAGGAGGAGGATGCTTTCTTCCTTCCTTTGTTTTCTTCCGGCTATTCGTTTCGAAAGCCGGCAACTCAACGTCCTTCCAAGCAGCATGACCCTTTAAAACCTCGTAGCACTCCTCCAAAGTGAAATCATGACCGATCGCCATACGGTATTCTCTAAGAGCTTTTGAAGTGTCACAATATCATTATCACCGCTTCCATGGGTATTCTTGATATTCTCCATGATAGCACAATAATTTCCAACCCTATTACGAATCCTGCTCTTCCATTTGGTAGTGATTGAGTCATAGGTTCGGTATTTGCCAGTTTCTTTCTTAAAGTAGTCGATCACTGCCTCCCAAAACTTGAAGCGGTTTTGGCGTTTCCTCTCATGGCGTTTTAGACACATAAACCCAAGCTTTACAAAGCACCACCTTCCTCCTTTGTCCATGGCTCTGCGCTTCTTGTCTTTCCCCTGCTTGTTTCCGGCTTGCCTTTGTCCTTGGCCTTTGAAGCACGCCTAGATGGTGCTTTGGTTTACGATGGGGACATCTCTTCAGCGAAGCGGTTTTCTCATCATCGAATCATCAACGGAATGGAACCATGGAACTAACTTGCAGGGTAATGCTAACAAGGACTAACCTTGTCCCATCGAAGCATCTTGACTTGGGTAGTTTTGTGTCGGATACTCCGGCATCCAATCTTCCAAATTCATGTCTAGATTAGTGCTTTGAATCGGGGAATAAGGTTGATACGGTTGAGAAGGATAAATGAAGTCCATGTTTGATGGTAATACGACGACCCACTAGGTTCTTGCCGTGTCGTGGTAAGAACGCTGCGGTGGGACAAAAGGACGGTTAAGATAAAACGCGTTTTGGTTTTGATTTAGTTGGGGTAGTTGTGATTGATAATCAAAACCTTGTGGACGAAAGCGAATAGGCCGGTTTTGTTGTGGTGATATGTCGGTTAACTCGAAGTTGTTTTTCGTCCGTAAATTCAGATCCGGGGCATTTTGGGGTAGTCGTGATCGTCGGGTTTTGATTGTGGGGTATTTTTCTTTGACATTTTGAAGTTGGATAAGAATTAGATTGAAATGAATGTAGATGAAAATGGTGAGTTGTGAATTGTGTTTGAGGTGAAATGGGTATTTATAGAGTGGTAAAATGGGTTTGAATTTTTTTTTTAGTTGTATGACCAAACGGTCATTTTTTTTAAATTTGTATTAAATGTTAAATGTATACGTTGGTAAAATGGGAGAAAACATAGTGTGAACATCGAGTGGAAATCGAACCGATATTCCAAAACTTGGGACCACGACCGATGTGGCAACCGGCCACCACAACCGTGCCAACCGATGTTCAAGTCGGTCGAGGTTGAAAAAAAAAGCGTGCCCAACCGATTTTCAAGACTCGATTGCGTCCAGCCTAATAGTTTGTGATTTGTATTCTTCTTGAAGAGAGTTTCATAACGAGTTAAGACATCTCTGAGAGTGTGAAGCATTTGAAGCACAAGCTCAAAAAAGGAATAAAGTAAAACTTGTCCCACATTGGTGCTAAAGCAAACACTTGTAGGCTTTATAAATAAGACTGTAGAGCTCTCTCATTAAATCATTTTACCTTTTATAAATATGTATCCGGGTATTCTTGTGGGTAATGGTTCACAGCTTTGGAGAGCCCTTTCACAAGTATTCACATGATATGTCTTTTTGGAAAATAAAATTATTTTTTAATAGAATTGCTAAATTCGTGATATGTCTTTTTGGAAAATAAAATTATTTTTTAATAGAAATGCTAAATTCTTGTAGTTCTTACCAACTCCTTTTTAATGTTAGAAACTATATATCTAATAGCTTCTTAAATGATTTAAGTCCTTAGAACTCTTTTGGAGAGAACAATTCATATCATATCTGACTAGATTTAATGTATAATTCTTAGAATAATTAGTAGATCTTACATATGAAAAAGTTCCATAAGTTAGCTTATAAGTGTAAGTAGATTAACATGTGTCGTCTTCAATTTGCTTAATCGTAAACAGGCTGCAAATCAATTGGAGGGTCACATGTTCAACTTTCATTCCCTCCCTTTCATAATCTCGTTTTTCTTTACTTAATTTTCTTTTAAAATCACATTTTAACCCCTTATAATTAATACATTTTTTCTTTGTAGTGTCTTATTTTTTAAAGTTGTAGTTTAACCAATAAATATTTACTATAATGTAACACTTTTAACATTTAGCAAGATATTTGTTTTGATTTTAGTTACTTAAAATGTTACCTTAATTAACAAGCTGATGTCACTGAATGTTTGGCAATTTGATGAATTGAAATATAAGACTAGTTTTATGGTCATTACTAATCAACATCAAATCAAAAATATAAAAACATTACTCACTTTATACACAATTACAAACCAAAAATAATGAGGTGATGGTGATCACTACTATGACTAAAAGTGATGCAAAAACAAAGATGATCGGGGCCTCTTTTATGATGGTGGCGCATGATGGAGATTATAAGGGTGATAGATTACCCTCCATGAAAACCAACCTAACATTAGAGATTCAAAGAAAATATACATGTTTTAGTGTTTTAAAATGACACTATAGTAAAAGACGGTGATTTTGCGTTCTTCTTGAAGATAAGTTCTCAAGTTGAAGCAAAAAGGAAAGTATGGAAATGGAAGTGAAATTTATCCCACATCGGTGGGAGAGCAATCTTTTGCGTTCTTTAATAATAAGACACTAGAAATCTTCTTAAATACTTTTAGCTTTCAAAAATGCCTATGTGGAGTGTTGTGTGGAAAATGGTTTGCTCGAATCTCTTCCACATTAGACTCTTAACATACGCCTTGTTGGAACACAAAATAAATTTTGATACAATGAACAACATTGCTCACCAAACCAAAAAGGGGTAGTGCTTAGTACTGGTTGCAATTTTAACGGTCAAAATTATTTTTGATGTTAACTAAGTGTCAAACAGGTCAAAAGCCACCCAAAGTGTATCTAATCATATAGGAATTCAATAATATTCTAGATAAGTTCACATTTCACTTAATTATAGGTCTTGACTATATATAAAGCTGAAAAACAAGGCATGCTTTTGGGTCTTCCAAACCCAAGTGACATTAAAATTGCACGGTTTTTACACAAACTCATTCTGACCCGTTACCCAAGCAACCATACCACACATTATCCCACCTCTCACTCAAAGGGTTGGTAATGTATAATTTCTTCATAACTAATAATAAATGGTATATTAATTTTGTTTGAAAATTTGCTGGAAAAATAACCTATCGCCAATAAGCTAAGATGTGTCTAAAATGATGTTGATGTGAAATATAGTCTCTCATATTGAAGCAAAAACTGAAAAAAGGGAAGTATGGAAATGGAAGTGAAATTTGTCCCACAATGGTGAGGGAGCAATCTTTTGAGTGCTTTAAAAGTAAGACACTATAGTATTTGATAAATATATTTAGCTTTCAAAAATGCGTTTGTGGAGTGTTGTGTAGATACCGGTTCACTGGGATCGTTTTACACATAAACACACCACACTCACCTTGTTGGAAAACAAAAATATATTTTTTGTAACACTACGGTTATGAACCCCTCTAAAAGATTGCTCTGCTACTAATGGGTGACAAGTTATTTCATTTCCCTTTGTGGACTTTGTTTCCTTATGGTTGTCGGAGATCTATAGAATACCTAAAACGAAAAGTTATTTATCTGGTTGTCTGATTAAGAAATTGAAGCAAAATTGGCATTGATATAAATGAGACATAGTCTCTAAAATTGAAGTAAAAACTGAAATAAGGAAAGTATGGAAATGGAAGTGAAACTTGTCCCACATTGGTGGAAGAACAATCTTTTGAGTGCTTTAACGCTCAGTTCTCGAGTTTTTATGGAAGGGAATTGGAAAAGAATAGGAAAGGGAAAAGAAATGGAAAAGGAAAGTAAGTGTTAGTTGTTATGTTCTTGAGATAGAGGAAAGGAAAATGAAAGTAATCATAATCATGTTCTTGAGTGAGAGGAAAAGGAAAATAACTTGGTTAAATTACATATATGCCCTTTAATTGTTAATGTCAAATGTTTTAAAAAGGGTATATTAGTCTTTATACAACATACGGTTCCGTTTCCTTTCCCTTTCCTCCCAAAAGTGGGAGGAAGATTTACTTAACAAATCTTACTCCCTATTTCCTTTCCATTTCCCTTTCCTCCTTTAAAAAAAGACTCAAGAACACAAAAAACTTTCCATTTCTTTTACTTTCCTCTTCCATTTCAACTCGAGAACTGAGCCTAAAAGTAAGACCCTATAAAAGCATTCAACTACCTTCAATTTTAAAAAATGCGTATTTAGAGGTTTTTGTGGATATTGGTTCTCAAGTTTGTAACCTTTTCCACAATAAAAATTCTAGTTCGCCTTATTGGAAATCAAAAGTATAATACTTTTTAACACCTGACTATAAACCCCTAAAAAGATTTGGGAGTGCGGGACAAATTCTTTCATTTTCGTTGGTGCACTTTGTTCCCGAGATTATACGTTGTCGAAGATAACCTTTGATTTGAATCAAGTTTCTAAGAATACCGAAAATGGAAAGGAATGTAACCAATTATTTGATTAACATTTTATATAAAGATGCGAATTTTTTTTGTTACTGTCTGAAGTTTGTTGGTGATTTGCAGAAGCAGGGGTGTTGATGTGATGATTGATGGTGAAAGGCTATAACAGTGTGACGATAAGTATGATCATTAATAGATGAAAAAATAAGAACTTGATATGTATGTATTTTTTATTTTTTATTTAATTTTATTTTTATTTTTTTTATCAACATAATAATGAATATAGGTGCAAGCTTTATTGAATATTTGTTCTGTTAACTTTGTTTTTTTCCCCTCTTAATTGAATATGTCACATTATGAAAACATGAGGTATGTTTCAATTTCAAATGATATTGGATATGTTACAATGTGGTTAATTTGATTTGTAGTTAGAATTGTGTTAGTTACTATCTTAAATATGGCTAAAGTATTGTCTTTGTTCTTGCCTTTTGTTGTGTTATTCTTGTCCCAAAATTTTTCATGTTGTATGAATATGACTTATGAATCATAATCCGACCCTTTGTTTCAGTCGGTGGACATAAACACGCAATTCAAATTTTGTGCGGCTGAAAAAGAACCTTTTAGCAGCCGTCTCCTCCCCATTTCAGCTGAACATTGACATTGTTTGCTACGTAAAATGGTCAAAGGAAAGTATCGTGTTTGGTACCAAAATTTGAGAATCCCGATTAATATTTAAATGATCTGAAATTGCTTTAATTATTGTGATTCATAATTTTCTTCTTCTTTAAGGGACATATACACCAACTATTCAAATTCCTTATGAAATGATTAGTTTTTGGTAAAATCTTGTTAGCGAACACTATTTAATGAAGGTTGTTCAACTAAATTGCTTTTGAGTGTTCTTATGTGATTTAAACTCCAATTGGAGTTACGCAGCCCAAATATCTCTTGAACCCATTGGTGAACTTACTTCTGTTAGAAATATTGGATATAACAGTCCTTAGCTCCAGTAATAGATCAATCCCAGGGTTTGAAAGCAAGGAACACTTCAGTTAGCATCCTCCATGGTGCATACCATGTTGATTTCTTTAGGCTTGCCGCATGATAACTTGGGGTTGTGATGGCACTGTGGGTTCAGCAAGTCATTTTCATTATGGTTTTTTAAAGGTTTGGTTAGTCTAAGGGATAGGAACTGGTTATCATGCTTAATGCATGTACCCCATGTTGAGTTTATAATATATAAAACATACAATAAACATATAGACATCAAGAGTACACAGCGGAAAACTTAAAGATCATAACAAATAAATTAATTAACTGAAAGTATGCATAACGTACCTCTTCCGAATGTCAAATCCCTCGAGCAAAGCAAAACAACCCTCGAGCAAATCAAAACAAAGAAGTACTTATTGGTGTAAGAATAATGTCTTACAACCACGTTCTTGTACACGAATTAACCAAACGAATCAAGCGATTGCTAGATCTAACACAAGTCCTCGCTTAAGTTAAAACGAAACCGAACTCCCTTACAATTGGGGTGCTCGGCCGATTATAAGACAAAAGAGGATAGAGAGATCTAGGGTTAATTCAATGCACAAAGATATGAATAAAACCCTAGAACCTAGCCTTGCTTATATAGTGAATGGAATTCTTGAAAAACAAGTTAGGGATTAGGTTTGGATAAGGCCCCTTGGCCGGCCATACTACAAGCCCAAAGCCAAACCCATAAATTTTCCAAGTTTTCCATTTCTAGTCCTCCTCTTTTCCATTTAACGGTCGTTAGTCATTTTTCCGTTAAATACTTAACGATCGTTAACCGGACTTAATGTGCAATAATTAATCGTAAACATAAACATTAATTATTAACTTTAATTCTCATTCGTTAATGTGTGCAATCCGCGGTCACGCAGTTGAATCCGACATTCACATGTTTGTAAATATATACATTTCCAATGAGCTCCACTTGGATATGTTTACAAAGCGTGAAATGACATTGGTTAGCGTCTAGCAACACGCCAATGCCCCCGGTACAACTCGTGTATGGTTTTCCGGAGAAAAACCAAGTTTGATGATTCATCATCATATTCATCCTTTTGTTTCTAATACCATGTTAATAAGAATATGGATCTCACTAATTTCTTAATTAACTATTACATTTCTTTATGTGATTTATTAAGATTACCAATTCTTACGAACATATTCCGAAGACCTTGGCATATACCATGCAAACATCTTAACAACCTACGAGGGCCAGTAGTATTATACTTCAAAATAAATTTGAAGGAAACAAATCCCATTTTGACTACAAGCGGAGATTCATAAATTTACAACACTTAAAACAACCCTTATAACTACCAGTTACGTGTAGCGTTAGATTGCTTCACAAAATGCACTACATCCATGACATATCTCTTGTATCTCAAGTCCGAGGATAAATATCCATGATATACTTAATGACAAAGATCCATAAAGTATTATCATGCCGTTGTGGATAAGTCCTATATTCAATTCATTGAATATCATCCGAAATAGTCATGCTACGATCAATATACTTTCAAGTACATTCTAACTAATACTTCAGATTTGTCTTAATTCAATATCATTCCCATGTTATTGATTGACAACGGACTATTTAGAATAACTTAAGTTATTCAAGGATTTAAACATGCAAATATAGGACAACATCATAATAAATGAATAATAAACATAACAAAATACTTTATTTAATTTCAATAATAATGTTTACAATATCCTTTTATCTAAAATACTTAGTCACAGATGGGCATGAAACTACTAGCTAAACGAAGTCCAAACTTATCGGACAAATGATTAAGTTTTTCACCGGTAAGGCCGTTAGCGGATCGCTAGGTTATCATCTCGTGTGAACTTTGAGTAACTCAATTTCACCTATCTCGACTTGCTCTTGAACATAGTGATATTGTCTAGGATAGTGTCCGTGCCCTTCATAACTCGTGTTCATGGGCAAAAGTAATTTGAATTGTCACAATATACTTTAATAGGATGTTCAATCGACGGCATAACACCAAGCCCCGAAACAAATTTCCTTATCCAAAAAGCTTCCATGGCAGCCTCGAGACGCCGCTATGTACTCACTTTCTCAGAGGACATTGCAAGTGTTGTCATTTCTTACTCTTCCAATCCACGGCACCTCCATTGATGACAAATATGTAACCCGTCACGAGACTTTGTATCATCTTTGTCACACTTCCAGATGCATCGCGAACATCGTAATGCATTACATACGGATTTCCTCCATACACTATGAACATATCTCTTGTAGCCCTAAGGTACTTGAGAATATGCTTACCGCGCGATCCATGAATTTCACCCGGATTCCGTTGATACCGTCCGTCAAGTTTTGAGCAAGCGCACATCAGGCCTTGTGCATCGCACGTAATATGATAGATCCTACGTAGCCAAGCATAAGGAACTTTCTTCATACAGCGCCACCTCTCAGTGTTGAAGCACATCCTGGTACGCCAAACCATGATTTACTTGCATTGGCAAAAATCCCTTCTTGGAATTTTGCATATTGAATCTCTTCAATATTTTGTCAATGTAAGCACTTTGGCTTAAACCAATTAGCTGCCTTGATCTATCCCGGTAGATCTTGATTCCAAGGATTTATGCGCTTCCCACTAAGTCCTTCATCGAAAAACATTTACCAAGATAGGTTTTCACCTCATTTAGACTTGGTATATGATTTCCTATGATTAATATGTCATCGACATATAGAACAAGGAAAGTAACATGACTCCCACTAGCTTTGTGATATACACCTGGCTCATCAAGATTACAGTAAATCCAAAACCTTTGATTTCTCCATCGAATCTTTTATTCCATTGCCTTGATGCTTGCTTCAATCCATAAATGGACCTCTTAAGCTTGCATACACGGTTAGGAAACAATGGATTCACAAACCCTTCCTACCTGAGCCATATAGATGTCTTCATCTAGACGACCATTCATAAAAGCGGTTTTGACATCCATTTGCCAAATCTCATAGTCATAGTGTGCGGCTATAGCTATGAGAATCCTAATAGCTCTTATGTTAAGCTCATGAGATAGAATGTCTCTCGTAGTCAATGCCATAGGTTTGAGTAAAACCTTTAGCCACTAGACGAGCCTTGTAGGTGTGTAAATTGCCATCCATGTCCATGGAGTTTCTTCTTGAAGATCCACTTACTTCCAACGATTTTAGCATTGGGAGGAAGGTCAACTTCAATCCAAACTTCATTATCTTTCATGGATTGCATTTCCCCATTCATAGCAATATGCCATTTATCCTTTTCAGATCACCATGGCGGCCATATAGTTGGCGAGTTCATTAAGATCCCCAACCATATTTTCCTCCACCCTACGTTAAGACATAGACGGTCAGTGCGTATAGTCCTTCAGACCTACGAATGGGAACAACTTCCGGAGGAGCACCTAAGCTTTCAGGTTCTTCTTGAAGTTGGCTAGTATTTTAGAAGGTGTTGTATCTTCTTGATCATATTCCGAGATCATATACTCTCCCACGAGTTCTTGAGATATGGATTTTTCAAGGAAATCTCTATACCTAGCCACAAAGACTTTACTCTTGGGTAGTAAAAGTAGTAACCCATAGTTTCCTTAGGGTATCCTACAAAGATACACTTAATGATCGGCTTGAGCTTATCAGTGTGTCACGTTTAACAAACGCTTCACATTCCCAGACCTTTAAGTAAGAAAAGTTGGGAGCTTTTCCAGTCCATATTTCATATGGAGTTTTAACAACCTTCTTTGTTGAAACCATATTCAAAATGCGAATAACAGTTTCAAGGGCATAATCCCAAAAAGTAAAAGGTAGAGTCGTAAGTTCAAACATTGATCGTACCATGTCAAGTAAGGTACGATTTCTCCTTTCAGATACACCATTTTGTTGTGGAGTATAAGGAGATGTGAGATGCTGGATAATTCCACACTTCCTAAGTAATCTTTGAACTCTTGACTTATATACTCACCACCTCTATCGGATCGAAGAGCTTTAATCTTCTTACAGAGTTGTAATTCTACTTCACTCTTGAAAACCTTAAATGTTTCAAAGACTTCATGTTTATGTTTAAGTAAATAAACATAACCATAACGACCGAAATCATCCGTAAAGGTTAAAAGAAGGCAAACACCACGCGTTTGACACATGTCTAGTGGACCACACACATCGGTGTGTATTAATCCAAGTAGATCGAAGCCCTTTCCACTTGTGGTAAAAAGGTTTCCTAGTCATCTTCCCGACAATGCAAGACTTCGCATTTGTCAAATGATTCATCATTGACCGTTTGTAAAAGCCCATCGTGTTGCAACTTTTCCATGCGTTTCTTGCCAATATGGGCAAGGCGACAATGCCAAAGATAAGAAGAGTCACAGTTCAACTTGCTCTTCTTATTGCTAATGCTATACAACAAATTATTTTCATTGGATATACAACCATCCATATCAATTTCAAACACACCAAGAATAGGAATTGCATTAAAGTAAAAAACATTATTTAAAGAAACTGAAATTCCATAACTTGTAAAAGTGTGCACAAAACCAATATCTTTTAACAAATAAACTGAAATAACACCCCTAACAATGGAGGGTGCATAATGACAATTATTTAGTTCTAAAATTAAGCCCTAAGGCAACACTAAATCAAAAGTCCCTATGGCCGACATAACCGCATGCTTTCCATTTCCAACGCATAAGTATCTTTCTCCACAATGTCGAGCTTCTTTTGCTCCTCTAAGTCCTGCGATGTATTACAGATGTGAGTACCACATCCGTATCATATATCCGGAGTTTTGATTATGAGGAAAAGAAAATAATTCAAACATAAAAATACCTGATGAGCTAGGCACCATCTTTTTTTATTAGAAGGCACTCATTGATAAAGCTGAACGGATTCGCTTCCAGTGACGGTGAGTTCCAGTGGTGGCAAGACAAATCCTTCTTAGGATTTTCCTTTTCTTTCAGGGGGTTCTTCTTAGGTGGGATGACAACTTGCTTTCCCTTTCCTTTTCCTTTCCCTTTCTTATCTGCTTGCGGCTTAGGCTTATTCACCCTACCACCCATCAGATGCGATGCAGAGGTGTAGGAGCCTTCTTTGGCAATCTCTTCTCGAAGTCTACAAGAATTGTATGTAACTCATTCACTTGTCTTCCCGTGCAATGCATGTTAAAATTTGGACAAAATCACCAAACCGATCCCGATTAAGGGAGTGATTGATGAGGCCGAACACATACATCATTCGAGTAACCACGTACCGAGCTTCTCCAATTGGTCCAAGTGATGTTTCATCTCTAGGGCGTGGTCGGAGACAGATTTGCCAACCTCTTGCTTGCAACTATGAACCTTTTCAATAAGTTCATCAGTTAAATTTCCGCGTGGCTTCTCAAACATACGTTTGAGTTCATCTAGCATGCTCATAGGCGGATAGTGCTCAAATTTTTTTTGCAATTGAGCGTACATCCCGAAAAGCATTAGACACGCCACATCATTTTGCTTCTCATATTCAACACGATATGCCTCTAGTTCAAGAGCGATTGCCGTGTTGGGAGGAGCATCGTGGCGGTGTAGTCAAAATTTCAACCCTTTTGGCAACACGGCGATGATCCTAAGTGAACGATGCCAATCATTGAAATTAGGGCCGGTCGACTTGTCCCTTCCAATCATATCTTTGGCGCACTTTCGAAGCTCATAGTGTTTTCGAGATTGAGCCATCTACAGAAAAAGTTCAAAAACCATAATTAGTATTTTGATAATTTTCCTTTTCAATAAACAATTAAATACCCAAGGTTCATATTCATATAACCAATTAATATTTATTGAAAACTAGGATCCAAATTGTCATAATTTCATTACGTCGGTTGATCGCTAGTAATGAACCTTATACAAAATGGTAGAGCATTTGCTCAATTGCCAATTTCAATTGCAATTCCTAGATTTATGGGATTTACATATAGCCAATATCAATCGCCATGTAATCATGTTTTATCCTATCTTATGCCTTGAGTTGCCAGTTCTCACCGCCTAACTCAATTAAGTTGTCCAACTTAAGAAGCCGCAAAATCGCCCATGCCCGTTCTCACGACCCGTGGACATTTTACCCTTCGATTAAGATCTAAGTCACGTTCTCACGCAAATAGAAAGTAATCTTAGGTGTTTCCTTTTCGTTGGATGGCATATAACTTAAATTAAAGGGTAATAGTTTTGATGTTAAATCAAATATGTACAAAGATGTCATGCATTCATCTTTGTAGCATAGTTTTTATTAAAACATTTATATATTGTTTTAATGTATAACCTTTTCATCATCAAACTTTAATTGAGGTATTGGGTTCACCAATCAAGGAATTTAGTGTTAATTATCATCCATTATACCGTACTTTTGCATAAGTGTAAACACTTAGTGTTTTGGGTAATTACCACCGAAGGTGGCATGGAACAAACTAATTATGCCCTTAAGATGAGCTTGCACATTTAATGGCTTACTAAGTAGCTCCACTCGAACTTGGAGAGGACAGTGCAGCTTGCTAAAGCACAACCTTAGACATCCTTTCGACTGTGATGCACTTCTTTAAACCCTTTTGTTAGTTCATTCTCATGGGTGAGCCGTTCGCACCATTTGTACCAAAGTCATCAATCAATTAAACGATTATGATTACTAGTCTTAAAATACATGTTTCACCATTGTTTAGGTCAGTTTATTTTTTTTCTTGTAAAAATACCCTTGTTACACATAACAAACAAGCAAGTATTTATAAAAAATAAACAAATAAACAATGAATGCATAACAAATAAAAGTCATGCATATCAAATAGCCACATGCAAACGGTTTGATAAATCCTATTAATAACCAATTCTAGATTTGACAATATGCATATATTTAATTAAGACTTTCACCTGTTTTCATCTATGTACAAGGTGAACCACATGCATCGATTCATCGATTGCTTAAGTCAAAATTAAATACATACCACATAGCACATAATTGATTAAATTAATAATTATTGAGGTCTTCCCCAATTTTAGATCTATAAAAAATTAGTGTATATCACTTAAACAAGAAAGACATACAATAAAAGCAAATCCATGATAAAACATGCAAATAATTATCATGGATATAAAATTACACTTAACAATTAATGCAATTAAATCAAAGTTACGCATATACACATAAAGTTGCATGCATCTTAGGGTTTCTAATCCAATTAAAACAATAGTTTACAAAACCCTAATTAGGGCACCAAAAAACCGCCCCACAAATTAGGGTTTAGGTTTTGCAAACCCTAGATCTAAGCATACAAATAATAACACATTCATGTTTATTTTAATTATGTGTTTCAGTAATTATTTACTTGTTATACAAGCTCCATTGATGCCATTGAGTTTATAAAATATATAACATACAATAAACAAGTAAACATCAAGAGTACCAAACGAAGACTTAAGATCATAACAAATAAATTAATTAACGAAAGTATGCGTAACATACCTCTTTGAATGTCAAATCCTCGAGAAAAGCAAAACAACCCTCGAGCAAATCAAAACAAAGAAGTACTTATTGGTGTAAGAGTAATGTCTTACAACCACGCTTCTTGTACGAATTAACCAAACGAATCAGCGATTGCTAGATCTAACACAAGTCCTTTAAGCAAACGAAACGAACTCCCTTACAATTGGGGTGCTCGGCCGATTATAAGACAAAAGAGGATAGAGAGATCTAGGGTTAATTCAATGCACAAAGATATGAATGAAACCCTAGAACTTACCCTTGCTTATATAGTAGAATGGAATTCTTGAAAAACAAGTTAGGGATTAGGCTTGGATAAGGCCCCTTGGCCGGCCATACTACAAGCCCAAAGCCAAACCCATAAATTTTCCAAGTTTTCCATTTCTAGTCCTTCTCTTTTCCATTTAACGGTCGTTAGTCATTTTTCCGTTAAATACTTAACGATCGTTAACTGGACTTAATGTGCAATAATTAATCGTAAACATAAACATTAATTATTAACTTTAATTCTCATTCGCTAATGTGTGCAATCCTGTGGTCACGAGTTCGAATCCGGACATTCACATGTTTGTAAATATATACATTTCCAACACCCCATAGATGCTATCAACCACTTTAACTCTTTCAAACCGGATTGCTTCAAGTTTTTAGTTTTGCATTCTTTTTGAAGAGCTTCGTAACAAACTAAGATGTGTCCAAAATGGTGTTAATGTGAATAGTGAAAATTGTTCCGCATTGGTGGAAGAGCAATCTTTTTTTTTGGTGCAAAAGGTGAATCATTATATTAATATCAACACAACAAATTACAAATACAATTCAGAAAACTCTACTGGATTATTATCCAGAGAATTATCAATCAAAAACCATACAGAATTTTACTATTCTATCCACATATCTCAGTACCAAAGAAGCTTTCCATCCAATATCGGTCATAAGCATCCAACTCGCTCACCACAGAGAGAACTTTCACATAGAGCCATTAGTCTGCTGTAATGAAAACCATGCCAACTTGACCCTTGATTCACCTATAAGTTACACCTAACATCTAGCTACATTTCCACATCTCCTCCCTATTTAACCACTCAACCAACATCCACGATGGATAAAACAGGGAAAGGAGTGTGTGGCTTCACTAGAATCCCAAACCCATCCATAGGGGGGCTCTTCCAAGGTAACCTACATTTCCCTCTCAATGGAAGGCTTCAGTTACTTGGAAACACTCTCCCTCCATGATGACCACCCATTACCTCCTATGCCAAATGTATTGAGGGGACCAAGCAGGTTCATCTTACACTCCTCGCTATTCCCCTCATCATACAATGGCCTTCAAACATATACCCGCGCAATGGTCGCTCTACATTTTGGTACATTCTAAGGAATTAGACCTCTCACTACAACATCAAAGCCTAACACAGTTTCCTCTCCAAGGCCAAACTGGATAGGAGAATGATGATCTAGTGATCTCAATCACCCAAAGAACTCCAAGGTACTAGATACAAGTCCAGTATGGTTTGCAATATACAAAACCAATGACTTTGTCCATTCAAGTCATTAGTCATGTATCAACTTTCATTCATTCGTTGAACCTTCTCAATCTAATCTTCATTTATCATTCAACATGCAAGCTATAAAAGCCTCCATCATCCATATACACAGCCTTCCAAACACCCCATTAACTTGTAAGATTAGGCTTTACAACTCATTATCACTTCCCACAAAGTATAAGCCTCCTTAACAGCATTAGTAGGCTTAACTTTGATTGACATTAGTTTACATCTTACCTCATCTCTAATTACTCTTATCAAACTGTATTTGTCTCTACAATCCTGTCTGAACTCTCTATAATTTCTTTCTTGCCAAATATAGTATACTGTAGCAGCAAAACAAAGTTTTTTGATAATACTCCAAATGGTGGAAGAGCAATCTTTTGAGTGTTTTAAAACTAAGACACTAGATAGGATATGTTAAATAATGTTAGCTTTAAAAAATACGTGTGCGGTACTTACCATGGGTATTGGGTCACTTTTCTATGGTAAAGCAACTGGTGCGTCTTGTTGGAAAACAATATTATCATTTTGCTCTACACTAATGTGGGACAAGTTCTCTCATTTCCGTTTGTGTGCATCGATCGTTCATTTTCATTCACATTGCTTCATTTTTGGACAAATCTTATCGTATTTCTTTTCATTCACATTACTTCATTTTTGGACAAATCTTATCTTATTTCGAAACTTTTTTTAAAAGGAACAGGAACCTACAAACTATTAATTTGTAAATGCATAATTTTAGTCCATACAACTTCAAGCATTTTGATTTATCTCATAAAAACACATTGGTCTATCAACTTGAAAAACCAACAAAATATTGATGTGTTTTATGTCATGTTGATGCTGATGCTAAAAAACAAAATTAAAAATTTATTTTTATAAGTTACATGAAGTAACATTTTATTTTAGAGACTATAGAAGATTATTTTTTTTATAATCTCTTATAAGTTATGTCTGCCAAACAAAGATTATTTTTAAGTAGCTTATTTTTTGAAAAAATAATCATAATCTCTCTATAATCTCATGTGTCAAAAATAGCAAATAGCCAAATATCTCGTTGTAAAAGAGCATTTTTTATTTTTTTAAACCTCTAACATAGAAAAGTAGATACTTAAAATGCAACTGCTATTTTATCAAAAAGTTACGGTCTACTCATCGGGTTCGAGTCTTTTTTGCCATCCTACTCACCTTTTTGTTTTCTTATTTTCATTCTATATCACATTTTAACCCCTTATAATTTATAACTTTTTTATTTTATAACTTTTTACATTGTAGTGTCTTATTGTTAAAAGTTGCAATATAACCAATAAACATTTATAATGTTACACTTTTAACCCTTATTAGGATATTATATCTATATACTAAAAGGCGTTTTGTGGGGGGCCTAAAGCAAGTGGTTTACATGGTCATTAGTATCTTAATCTCACATTGTATTGGTTGTTTCTATGTCATTAGTATAATATTTTACACCTGCCATTCTATGATTGGTTTACCTGCCATTCTATGATTGGTTTACATGGTCATTAGTATCTTAATCTCACATTGTATTGGTTGTTTCTATTTCATTAGTATAATTTTTTACACCTGTCATTCTATGATTGGTTTACATGGTCATTAGTATCTTAATCTCACATTGTATTGGTTGTTTCTATGTCATTAGTATAATTTTTTACACCTGCCATTCTATGATTGGTTTACATGGTCATTAGTATCTTAATCTCACATTGTATTGGTTGTTTCTATGTCATTAGTATAATTTTTTACACCTGTCATTCTATGATTGGTTTACATGGTCATTAGTATCTTAATCTCACATTGTATTGGTTGTTTCTATGTCATTAGTATAATTTTTTACACCTGCCATTCTATGATTGGTTTACATGGTCATTAGTATCTTAATCTCACATTGTATTGGTTGTTTCTATGTCATTAGTATAATTTTTTACACCTGCCATTCTATGATTGGCTAACAGATTTAATTGCACCAAGCGAATGAACAGTACGTCGGTTCCGGTATTGTAACGCCTCCTAGAAATTTCCACATCCACCGCCTCTTTCTCCTTCATATGATCAAAAACCTACCATTAACCACACTCCCAAACTATTTGTGTCTCCCTAAACATCCTCTCTTTCTTAATCCATACCAAAACCGGTTATCATTATTTAAGATAACTGCTTGAATCTATCCAAAAACTTCTCCTTCCTTGGACATCATTAACAGGTATCCTTTAGTTGTTTGGTAATTTGTTTTTGCTTTTGTACCTTTTTTTCCTTAGTTTAATCTTATGGTTTCATCATGATGTGGTTCATAGTTTAAAGTTTTGATAACTGATTAGGCTTAAGTCGAGAAAAAAGCATAATAGGTTTTTGTCAATTACATCACATTTCCAGAAGCATCTCAATCGTATTGTTAAATTTTGGTATTTTTTATATGATGTTCTTGGGATGTGTCGCTCATTGCGTTTGTGTTTTATTTTTTCTTGATGGGTTCGTGTTTACCCGCGTTTAAGAAAATAAGATTTCCTGATAATTTTGTTAGATGGGTTGATTTTGATTATGTGGTTCGTGTTTTTGTGGTTCAGATAGGATGAAGAAGTGCGGAGTTTGAGGTTTTAAGTTTGTTAGTTTATATGCTCCTGATAAGAGGTGAAGGCGCAACTGGTGTGGGAGGTGGTGGGCAGGATCGGGTTGGCTTCGAGCCACGGAAGTTGTAATGCAAAAATCACACGACCAACTAAGGATTATATGGTTGGGAAGTAAGTTTTAGTAATGTCGCAATTAATCTTATACTTTAATCATGTTTTCCATATGTTGACATATTCTTTTTGTTAATAATCAGGTTCTTCCACCACATTAGTAAGATATCAATAAAGTACAAGCTTATGCAGGTTCTTCCACCACATTAGTAACCTTTATTAGCAGCTTCTGCAAATTTATTTTTTATTTATTTGTTTATTTATTTATTTTTTTGTTATTTTTTTTTTTTTTTATTTTATTTTTTTTTTATATGGCAGTTGCAAAAGATGGCTAACAAAGCCGGTATGGATTTCAATGATCAGGCCATTTCGTTGGAAACAAATATCAACAGGTAAAATTACTTATTATAAGATTTAAGGGTGTTTGGATTCAACTTTATATAAAAAAAGGAATATAGATATGATCAATTTTAGCGGGCGTTTGGTATTGGGTTTTGCTTACCCTTTTATATTGAAAACAAAATTGGAATGGTGCTAATTGTTTTTAGTGTTTAGGAATGGTGCTAATGACACTATGTTGGCCTTCTCATGCTAACTTTCATAGATTTCTTGAAGGTTTTTTTGTATTTGTGGTATTTTAGCAATAAGGATTTGTTTATGTATAATTAGAGATAAACTTTTTACGTTTTAGGTGTTAGGAAAGAGGTGATACAAAGTTACTAATACGAGCAATTCAGGAGGCGGAGAGAGCTAGAATGGAACCGAACGAAGCTGAAGACGGAGACTATTAATTTAAGATTAGTTGTTCGAAACCAAGTAAGTTCAATGCTAAAACACCAAGTTTTGGAATATTTATTTTTAAAAGGAATTATGCACATGCCAATTTAAATTTTTGATTACTTGCTCTTTCTTAACTGAAAAAGGTGAGCTTATGGATCGAAAAGTTGTACCCCTTGAAAGTTTTGCCATTATTTCTTGATTTTCAATGGTGAGAGTTTATACAGTATCTGTTACACATTATTTGTGTATGGTTATTCCACAATCCTCCTAAACTTGTGTCTACTGTGTTTCAAGCAAGTTTGACACAGGTTTCACCAGTCATTTCATGTGGTTTTTTTAGGTGATTGGTTGACAGATAACACCCACAATAGTTACACTTTTGTCGGTTCACATGACAAAAAATTAACCAGGTTGGACGATCTGGGATTCATTGATATGGTTTTTTGCCTGCCTTCACCTTATGGAATGAGATCACATCAAACTTTGAAATAGACCAATACATGGAGTTGCCAAACCCGGTTGTTATAGCCGTTAGCTCATGTTGGATCAAAAGAAATACAGGTGCATTTAAAAGTTAACAACTAACCAGCAGATATGTATTTCTATGCTCATTTCATTTTAATAAAGACATTTGAATTGATGTGGTCATGTACTTTAATTTATTAGCCTACATAATCGACATCAACATTGTATGTTCCTTTAAGTACATTTTTTTATTGATATTGGTAATTGTTTAATGATATTTTTTGTTGTCATAGGTAGCGATTGCAAACTGATAAGACAATCAACCAATCATCAAATCAGTGGTTCACGGTTTAGGGAGCAGCTACAGAGGTAGCGTTTGCCCACACTTGAATGCAGCTACGCGGACTAACAACGGTAACTTTCCTAAGTTGTGGTGTATAGAGAGGAGTATTGTATTGGCTGAATATGGTGTCCTGAAAATGGTTAATGATGGTGATATGATTGCACCACTTTGGATAACATCAACACAACAAATAATATAAAAGTTCAGCTATCACACTATTAGTCTATTACAGAATAATATTTAAAAGTTCAGGTATAAGCTAACATTTGAGTTGGGTATTGTTCAGTTGTGATAAAGACCCAATCTTTTTAGTCTTTAGAGTCAAATCAAACAAAAATAAAAAATGGGTATTCTTCATTTCTGAAAAAGATACAATACCCATAAAGTTTTTATGCACAAAAAAAGTTTCGTATAGTTGATTTCATGATGAATATGAATACTCATAATTGGTAAAAATTTTGATATGTTGCAGGTGTGCGAAAAGATGGAGGATAACTGTTTATTTTTGGAGAAATTAGAGATACACCCTGTAGGAGTCGAGGTCTGTGAATGTGGCTGTAGGGATTCACCTCAATATGCTTACACGTCCAACCATTTCACAAATTAGAAACAGGTGTGTAAGTTCTTCCATTTGCATCATGTATTGCCAATTTATCTATCCATAAAACGCAAACAAGGGCAGGATTGAACAGTTGTTCCCGCCAGAGACAAGCGGCTTGATCACCGATGCTACTTATTCATGTGATAGCTGGTTTGCTATACTTTCTTCATCAACACTCGCGTTGCGATGCAGGATCAGTTCAGCAGCTTATTTGCCAAATAATCCAAAGTGAGTAGTTCTTGGGTCAACACTCAGCTTATGATGTACATTTTGTATCATAACAGCGATAGCTATTATTAGCACTATTATCACTTTTACAAACTCATGCATTCTTTTTCTTATTCTTTGATTTGCAGGAACTTTAGATCATTTTCTTCTGGTAAATGAAGTTCGTCATAACATCAGTTATACTTACATTAGACAAAGTTGACGTGACAGCACCTGCAAATAGGACGACAACAATGAGTAAACTTGAAATTTCATCAAAGATGCGGACAAGGTCGAGTCATAGACTAAAGGAAATACACAAGACGTATAGAAACAATAACTGTTAGTGCTAACTTGGTGGTTCCAAAACAATAACTGTTAGTGCTACCATCGTGCCAATGTTGGCCTTGATGTTATTATTATATTTTTAACCGGTCAATTGGGTTTTAAGATGTACATATACATTGTGGCAAAGATGGTCATGGCTTTCCAGGGTATGATTGTATTTAAATTATGATTCAATTGTTGGGTCAATATATATCAGCATTCCCGCAGCAAAGCGCGGGCTCACCCGCTCGTTTACTCTAATTTTCCTTCTTGTATCCTCTATTCCCTATACGCCAAAAGTTCTCCACCATCAAAACCCTAAATCTATTTAATATGATTTTGTTTTAACCAGGAACCTGAAATAACATATGATGCAAGTATATATTCATTAATATACTAAATTAATCGTATGAAGAACTTTTTTGTATAATTTGTTGTGTTTCAAAGTAAAGACTATGTCTAAAACTAGTTTGCTTCTGTTTTACATACTTAAAATTTTACCATAATTAACAAGCTTATGTAGTTGAATTTTTGGCAATTTGATATTTTGAAGCATTGAAATGTAACATTCATAGACACACGTGAAAAGAGCATGTTTTAAAATGACGTTGTGAGCCACCGCAACATACGGCCCAACAACTTCATAAAACATTACTGTATTATTTTAAAATGTATAGTTTTAGTCCATACAACTTCATAAAACATTATTATTTTAAAATTCTAATCATATCATAACAAACACATTATTTACAATGATTTTCGACCTATTAACCGATTATTAAAATATATATATAAAAAAAAAAAAAAAAAAAAAAAAAACTACCAAATCTAGCCACTGAATGTTTTAAGCCATTTTGTCTCGTCCCATCATAGTCCAACAAAACACAAATGAGATTCTAAAATTATAAAGACATAAGAGGAATGTTCGTCCTTATTGTTGTATCTAATCTTTGTACCTTCTTCAATTGATTCATGTCTATAAGTGTCAAGTTGTTACAATAATCTTGTGGAACTTAATAAGATACGTTTTACTTATGTGATGTTACAATTTCAAACTTCTGGTCAATTGGTCCATTTGCCACCCCTAGTCGGCGTATGTAGAAGGTTCAAACGTCTTCCCCATTTTTGAGGCCCAAAAGTTATATTCCTCTCACCCTTGACATGGTTGTGAAAATAATTTCATCAAATGGCGAATTCATTTGTACCATGTTTAGTTAGTAAACTAGTTTTGTCGTATATGAAACTAATGTGTGTACTCTTCCTATGGCTTAATTCTGTAAGAGCATTATGTGATTTTTGATATAAGTCTGTACTTTTCACCAATTTCGGAGACAAGTTTATATACGTATATGTTATTTTATAATTAAAAGATGGTGGTTTTGAGTTCTTCAAGATAACATTTTTTTTTTAAACGGCTAACTTCAATAAAAAGAGAAAATAAAATAGCCATAGGCTAGATAATAATACAACCCCTTAAATAGGTTCTATAAGCCATTTGGTCCAATTAGAACCAAAATGTGTCTAAAATGGTATTGATGTGATTGAGCCAAGATGTGTCTAAAAAATGAAATAAAGTATGGCAATGGAAGTGAAATTTGTCCCATATTGGTGGGGGAGCAATCTTTCGAGTGCTTTAAAACTAAGACACTATATAGCTTGTTGAATAGTTTTAGCTTTCAAAAATACCTATGTGGAGTGTTGTGTGAATGCTGGTTCACGGAACCTTTGTCACACACTAATCTTCCAGAGGCGTTGTTGGAAAATAAAAGTAAATTTTTGTAAGACCTGGTTATAAACTCCTTTAAAGATTTCTCTCCCACTAATGCGTGACAAGTTATTTCATTTCCCTTGTTGGATTTTGTTTCCTTATATGGTCGTCGGAAAATAAAAGTATATTTTGTAAGACCTAGTTATAAACTCCTTTAAAGATTTCTCTACCACTAATGCGTGACAAGTTATTTCATTTCCCTTGTTGGATTTTGTTTCCTTATATGGTCGTCGGAGATAACCCCTCATTTGCAGGCTGGCTTTAGGGGAGTGCAAGAGGTGCGATTGCACAGGGCCACCGTTTGATGAGGGCCACCAAATTTCATGCACTCCTATTATGTATATGAATACAATATGAGACTCGACCTTAATTAATTCATGCACTACTTATACATATGTATATTATTTGTGTGTTTAAGGGCCTCTTTGTGGTAATGGCACGGGGCCACTGAAATCCACGAGACGGCCCTGCTGATTTGTATCGAGTTCTATATGATACCGAAAACACAAAGTTATTTATCTGGTTATGTGATTAAGAAATTTAAATGAAGATGTCAAGGTTTTTGTTACTGTAAAAATTTTTGTTGGTTGGCGGAGGTAGGTGTCGGTGGACATAAACCCACAATTCAAATTTTATGCGGCTGAAAAAGAACCTTTTGGTAGTCGTCTCCTCCCCATTTCAGCAGAAGATTGACATTGTTTGCTACCTAAAAAGGCTCAAAGAAAAGTATCTTGTTTGGTCTCGAAATTGAGAATCCTGTTTAGTATCTCATTGATCCGAAATTGCTTCAGTTATAGTGATTCATAATTTGGCTTTTTCTTTTACGGACATAAACACCAATTATTCGAACACCTTATAAACCGATTAGTTTTTGGTAAAACCTTATTAGGTCTTGTATAACACTATGTAATAAAGGTTGTACACTTCCATTGCTTTTGAGTGTTCTTATGTGATCTAGACTCTAATTGGAGTTATGTAGCCCAAATAGCTCTTGAACCCACTGGTTGAACTTACTTCTGGGAGAAATGTTGGATATAACAGTCCTATGATGTACTCCGGTAAAAGATCAATCTCAGGGTATGAAAGCAAGGAATGTTTTAGTTAGCATCCTCCATGGTGCATAGCATGTTTATTTCTTTAAGCTTGCCGCATGATAACTTGGGGGTTGTGATGGCACTGTGGGTTCAGCAAGTCATGTTCATTATAGTTTTTTGAAGGTTTGGTTAGTCTAAGGGATAGGAATTGGTTATCATTCTTAATGCATGAACCCTATAGATGCTATCAACCACTTTAATTCTTTAAGATTGCATTTGCTAAAGATCAGAAGTAATTTTTTTACGTGGAGGATGTGTTTGGTAGTTGGCCAAATATGTACGAGGTTGTAGGGAAAACTGTGTGATTTGTGAAAGATATTAATGGCACTCGATCTTTTTGTTTTCAAATTTAACATGAATCAACAGTTGTTAGGTTGCTAAAAGCTCGAGTAGATTGGTTTTGGGCACATGACGGGCAATTGAAAATCTATCGTTTTTGCGCATACAAGTGTCCGATGCTGATCATCTCAATGAACGGAGAAATGAACCTATACTTTTCTGCATTGGTGAGGTTATAATCAGGCGATTCGTATAATAAATTATGTGAAATCTATCCCCATTGACTACGATTATGACTACATAAAGGCTGTAAAGACATAGAAGATTTGTTTGGATCATCAAATAAAAGCACTAACAAGGCAACATTAGTCTAGAAATTACTATCTAGTATGCCAAAATAATCCTTATATGTTCGTAACTAGACTGTTCCTTAAGTGGAAATATGTCCAATTTGTTACATAGTTGATGATTAATATCCTATAAAGTAACGTCATCGCATTACAGGCAATGTGATATTCATAACGCAAAAATGCAAACTTTGTTGCAAGATAGCCACCCTTTGCAAATGATGAACACACAGAGAATTTTAGAGAGACTAATCACGAACAAAAATTGGTAGGCAGACTTATAGAAAAAGATTACCAAGTGTACAAACTGACTTTCAAACCGAAGCGCTTCGTAAAAGTTTTTAATTTTGCATTCTTCTTGAAGAGCTTCGTAACAAGCTAAGATGTGTTCAAAATAGAGTTAATGTGAATGAGATCTAGTCTCTTCACGTGAAGAATCTTGAAGCAAATACTAAAACAATGAAATGGAAGTGAAAATTGTCCCACATTGGTGTAAGAGTAATCTTTTGAGTGTTTTATAACTAAGACCCTAAATGACTTGTTAAATAATATTAGCTTTCAAAAATACGTGTGCAGAACCTGCCATGGATATTCGATCAATTTTCCTTGGTAGAGTGACTAGTGCGTCTTGTTGGAAAACAATATTATCTTTTTGCTCTACCGCTAATGTGGGACAAGTGCTTTCATTTAAGTTTTGTGTACATCCGTCATTCATTTTCATATTTCAATTTTCTATTTGCTCAGCATATCATATTCACATCGCTTCAGTTATGGACAAATCTAATCTTATTTCGAATTTTTCTTTTCCAGATTGAACACGAACCTACAGACTTAAATTATGTAAATGCATAATTTTAGTCTATAGAACTTCAAGCGTTTTGATTCAAAGTTTTACATATTATGCCATTAAAAGAAAGTGTGTAACTTAATAATTTCAAGCCTTCTAAAAATGAGAATGTCCCACATAATTTTTATATTAATATAAATTTTTAAATAATACATTTTTTTACATTGATAAGGATTTAAAACGTACACTTTTAAGGGGTGATTTAAGCCCTTAATCGCCCACTTTTAGATCCGTTACTGCTTAATTTCGTTCCTTTTCACTTTTTAGGTCTCTTGGAAGCAAAATCTTTGGAATGATGCATTTTTGGATGAAAATGAGTGAATATGTGAAGAAAATGGCTAAGTCAAGATCAAGACACTCAAGCTGCCGGAATTACACCTGACGGCGTCCCAAATAGAGGACGACGCCGTCCCTATCTACGTAATTAAATTTGTGACAACTCAGTAGCGGTTTTGCTAATTTACACCTGACGGCGTCAGGATTTGAAGAGTAAGGGCGTCACGAAGACTTTTCTTCTCAGGTATCGACCTAGATCCAGATTCGTGACGACGCCATCGCTGGCGACTGACGGCGTCACAACCACAATGTGACGCAGTCCCAATGATGACTTGGCCAAGACGAAACCCTAATGACGGCGATCTTACTGCGTCCCAACTATAAAATGACGCCGTCGCGAATGTAAAATTATATATAGAAATCGAATTTTCAGAATTTTAAGAGGTAGACTTGTGGAGTAAAAACCTAAAACGATTTTGGTCCGGTTTGGACAGTATCTTAGGGTTCTCATACCCTATTTTACATCAAGATAAGTAACTTACTTCATTGATTTCATTATGTCTTCGATTGTATGTGTGTATGCCTGCATCTATGAAACCTAGTTATTAATTATTGATTGGTTGTCACTTATCTTAATTGTAATTGGCTTAGGATTGCACTAGGCTATCGTTATGTTTTTAATGCTTGAGTAATCTTTGTGAACCTTATTTTATATTCACTTAGCGGAGTTGTAGACTAAACATCCAAAGATAACCTTAGAGTTAGTTTATGAATCCTAGAGATTTTGTAGGCAATAACCTTAAGGTAGTCTCAAAGAGTTAAGGATAAAAGCATACCCTACGACCTTAGAAAACACAACGCGTTAAGAATAAGGACGTGGCAATTCAACCACCAATAAAAGATAACTAGTGAGTAATAGTATCTAGGTAGACACATTTTTAACCATCATACGAGCACACATCAATAGACATAAGACTACCCATTAGTTTAGAATTAGATAGTAGAGTAATCGGTACAAGTACCAAAATCCCCCAAATCCAAACCCCGAGATTTTACCCTTAGCTTTATAAAAAATATAAAAAGATAAAAAATAATCTTCCTCAACCTTAAACCTTAGCGTAGTACATCTCTCACTAGCATTCCTATTCCCCTAGAGAACGATATCAATACCCGAGGCTTACCCATTACTACACTACAACGATAAGGTTCACTGCCTAGGGTGTTGAAAAACTTGCTCGACGAAAAGGAAGTTTTCTTTGACCCCGAACGCGTTATACGCGCATCATACATATAGTATAGACTTATGAAACACAAAAAGTTACAGATTCATGTATTTTCGAGAGCTTTTAGGCACCAAATAACAAAACTACTTCCAATATAAATGGTTTCTTACGTTCAAACTTTCAAAATAAAAAAAGAAAAAGAGTTTCAAGTTAACTTAGAAAAGATATCATCATCTACCTCAAAACTTCAATAGTTTAACATCCCTAAAAAAAAATAATAATAAAAAAAAAATCAACTTTTTTAAAAGTATTTGTCAACGTAAACAAATACTAAAAAAAATGTTCGTCCAAAATTTTGGTACCCGCCGCTTCAATACACGGATATCCTGCTAGTTTACAACAATTCTATTTTGCAAAACTCTTTTCAAGGACAACACAAACCCACAATTCGATTATGGTCACATAAATATCTCGTTGTAAAAGAGCTGATTTTTTATTTTCCAAACCCCTAATATAGAAATGTAATACGTAAAATGCAACCACTATTTTATCAAAGATAAGATAAGATACAAAGTTCAATTGCTGAATTTATCCAAATATATGGTCCATTTGCCAGTTCTAGTCATTAAATTTGTTTTTGCAGCTTGGAGATGCATTAGTACTATATAAAGATGTAGATGGTTCAAACGTCTTTCTCCATTTTTATGGTCCATCTCGAAGTTACATTCCTATCACCCTTCACATGGTTGTGAAAGCAGAGAGAATAATTTATTCAAATGTTTATTTGCAGCATCTTGAGCTAGTAAAGGTAGTATATTGTCGCATGTGAAACTAATACCTCTTCTCTTCCTACGACGTAATTCTGTAGGTGTTGTAAATGTTTGATATAAGTCAGTACTTTTCACTCATGGCAACTGAGTTGATTTGTTATACATATGGGTAAAAACAGGTCGTTCTGTGCTATTCTTGAAGATAGCTTATCGATGAGCCAAGATGTGTCTAAAATGGCATTGATGTGATTGAGATATAGTCTCTCGAATTGAATCAGAAACTGAAATAAGGAAAGCATGGAAATGGTGTTGGTTTAATGGACAAAATATTAATAGATGTGTGTTAGGATCGAACTCGAGACCTATGGGATTGCACGCGTTGCGTATGAGATTTAATTATATCACGAAATATTTATATGGTCGAACTAAGAAAAACGAGGGGGTTTAGTGTCGAGTTTTGAAACTTAAGGAGGTGCTTGCAATGACTTGTTAGACAAGGTTTAATGCTATATATATACACACCCTTTTGGTCTTTTGGTTTGATTAGTATGAAAAGAAAACTGAGACAATCGACACATACTAGAAATATAACTCTCGCATGATTTATTAATCCAGAAAGTCATATGCATGTATGCATGTCATGACAGTGTATCATGCATTTGCTAAAATCATGTTTAATAATGACTATCAATTCCATGTGCATGATATTATTGAATAGTCAAACGTGTGAATTTATAATACATGTTTGACAGATGCATGTAAAGGGTTTGACGATATATTTAATCGTGACTTGAACTAGCATTCTAATTAAATGTCATTACAATACTGCATTGCATGATCGTAGAGAAATCCTACTTTGGATTTTGGTGATTTACACTATTCGACTTTATTAAGTCGACTAGCACTCCAACCCTAATTAGGGTTTATCTCAATTGCTAGTTTTGTGGATTTGATTCTTGTTCGGCTAGAATCAAGAAAGGTACGCATACTTTATTCTTTAGTTAATTAATTATTCATTATATGTTTCTATACGCTTCCGCACTTAATCGATTTCCTTAAATTTTTTTTAGGGTTTATATTAATTGTTATGTTATCTATATTGAAACCTAGATTTAATATATTTGTTACGTGATAAATTCATGAATAAAGTTTTATGTGACATGGAATTTGTATGCATCTTGTGACTATTTGTATAATTGTTATGATGTATCCATGATTATACATGCATGTTAGTCATGGATAAGTTGCTTTGAATATTTAATTGTTAAGATTGGTTATGCGATATTAATTGTTAAGTTTTATACACATGTATATTTATGATAAATCTTGAATTGGGGAAAACTCAATTATATACATTAATGAATCAATTATGTGCAATTTGGTATATCATTAATTATTGGTTTACGAATCGATTAGATCGATGTATGTGGCTCACTCTCAATTGAGAAGTGAAAGCCCTAATTAATATATACATTAATTTAACCTAGATATTGATTATTAATAGGGTTTTATCGAATAAGTTGCATGTGGCTACTTGTTTACACGTATAAATTGTTTATTATGTGCGCATTGTTATTTAGTAGTTTATTTTTATTTATTACTTGTTTGTTTATTATATAAAGCGGTTTTAAGCAAGGTAATTTTTGAATAGAAAAATAATCGGACTAAACAATGTGAAAATTTAATTGTTTTGGAAGAGTTAAGTTTTGTATAGTTTAATTGATTGGTGACTTTGGTACAATGACTGAACGGCTCACCCATTAGAATGAACTATAAAGGGTTATTTAAAAGGCGCATGCACAATGCTTGAATGGATGTCTAAGGTTATGCGCTTATGCTTACGGTCCTCTCTGCCCTCGTAAGTTCGAATGGAGCTACTTAGTAAGCCATAAAAGTACAAGCTCATCTTAAGGGCTTAATTAGTGTTAATTCCATACTCGGTGGTAATTATCCGAAACACTAAGTGTTTACACTTATGCAAAAGTACGGTATAATGGATGATAATTATCACTAAATTCCTTGATTGGTGAACCCAATACCTCAATCAAAACTTTGATAATTTGATCTTTATGAACTAGTAATAAAAAGTTTTTTTTTTATTAAAATTATGCTACAAGATGAATGCATGACATCTTTGTACATATTTGATTTGACCACATAAAATCAAAACTAGTACCCTTTTAAATTAAGGTATATGCCATCTAATTAAAAGGAACACTTGAAGTTGCAATTTAAGTCATGAGAGTACTTGGCTAGATTGTGATGGAGAGGTAAATCTCTATGTTAAGTGAGACCTTACATGGACATATTTGCAGTTCTTTAAGTTAGACACTTAAGTTGAGTAGGAAGTGAGATCTTGGACTCAATGGCATAAGATGGGATAAAACATGTTTATATTTGCAATAGCGTTGGAAAATATAAATCCCATAATGATCTAGGAATTGGAATTTTTTTGCCAATTATTGTTGTGATTACCCTATTATGTGCTTTCGTTACTAGCAGATCAACTGATGTAATGGAACTTCGATAATTTGGATCCTAGTTTTCGCGAAAATTCTATGGTTATATGAATATTACCTTGGGTATTTTATTTTCTTGAAAAGTTTAATTATCGAAAATACTAAAATTGAATTTTGCTAATTCTTTAAATGTATTAATGCAACATTAAACCGTAAATGAAGGTTATTCCTGTATTGGTAAATTGATCTACACCTGTAAGGGTTTTTTGTAGAGTCAACTTTGCTAAAAGGATAAACCTAGTCCTCTTTATATAAGAAAGAGTGAGATTCAATCCTATTCCTTTTCATGAATGAAGAAAGGTATGATAGGACAATTAGAATTGTCTAAATTCTAAATACATAACTCGTAAGCAAATTTTAATAGTTAAGAAAATTGCATATTTCTGAGTTATTAAATTAGAAGCTAGACTAATTACTGCATAATTGGTAAAAGACAAACTAGCATATTTTATGTAGTTGTTTTGTTTTGACCATTTAAAAGTACTACTTACAAATTGTTGGAATAGTAGAACTATTAAGAAAGAAATTGCATGCCCAATTTTTCAAGTTAATAGCATTGATGGATAGTTCATCATCTACATAGTAGAATACACTCTTTAAGTACATAAGTAATTGTTATGTATGGACTTTTTCAAAGGTGTAGGAAAGTAAATAGAACGCTATTTTCTTTCACTGGTTAATGAAACACTTACAATGTTTTCAAATCCAGTGGGAGTATTGTTCTTATTACTGAATAAGGAGTTAATGTAATGATCTCTAATTCAGTGGGAGTTACAAGCTTTGTTATCTTGGTAGTAACCCATATTATCTCTAGAATGTCTTAAGATAATTATTTTCCACTTGTAGACACTTATGTTTTCAAGGATAGTCATGTACGTTTCCTTATTAGACAATGAAGTGGTTCTACATCTACTAGTTATGCTAATATCAATGACACAATCATATTAGTCACATAAACAAACATATGTCGTGTTGTTTATCTGCTACATGATGTTGTTCCATGCACAAGTGGGAGAAATCTATATTGTGTGCAAGGTACAACATATAAGTATATGATTTAACGGATTCTCTTGACTGCAAGGTAAGAGACTAACGTTCTAATATAACTTGTACATATCTAATTCAAGAAACACTTGGTGTTACAATTTACGTCATGTGAGAACTTGGCGAGATTGCAACAACAAAGTAAATCTCTATGTAAAGTGAGATCTTGCATGGACATATTTACAGTTTCTAAATTAGACAAGTATTTAGAACATGTGTCAAAATGATATATAAGACTACTTCAAATTAGATTTTTATGTATTATTAGAATGACATAAATGAAGTAATCTAATACTACTTCAATTTGTTTATTTATGTATTTTGGAATGACATAAATGAAAAATAATGTAGTCCTACATTATTGTGAAGTAAATAAATTAACTTGAAATTACTATTGAAACCAAGAGTTGTGTTCATAATTACTTTAGTTAAACATGTTTATGATTCATTGTAAAGACATAAACATAAAGTCTTTTAAGACTTATAATAAAGTAAGACGTTAACTTGTTATGTTTTTAATTAAGACATATACAAGAAGTCATTGAGTTGATCAATGATTTATAACGTATAATGGGATTATAACAGTTTATGTTTCTTGTTGAAACATGGATATGAAGTGACTTGGTTAAAAGGTACTTGTGTTATAAAGCATGCAATTGGCTTGGAAAGTCTATTATACCATTAAGTTGACTTAGTTGGTAAATAGGTAAGCCAAAATGAATATGTTTATCTTATATATTGTTAGATTGTCTTACAATATTAATTCTAATGAATATCACAAGTTGATGGTATGTTCAGTTAGGAGAATCAAACTCTATTTGATTTGTTTGATTCATGATAACCATAACTTCTTTCTTAAAAAGTAACAAGGTTAGAATATTGAGTATGGATTGAATATACTCAATATGACTCCAACCTAGAAGATTGATAAAACACCATTTCATTATGGAATGTGATGAATCACATTAAGTTTTAAAATTGAAGATTCTGAATTTGTTAAACTACTTATGAATAGGTTATTAACAAACTAAAGTCAGGAATTATCAATGTGTATTTGTAATGTCTCAAAAAGAAAACAATGTGGTTTTGCTCTAATTGCTAAGTATATATAGATAGTCTATATATTACAAAAAGCAAGTGAGAGTTTTTTTGAAAGATAAAATTACAAGATACATAATCTTCTAAAACACACTAGTATATATCATGATGAGGTTAGACATGTAAATGATAGACCTCATGATGATGGAATTTTCATTCATAGATCTGCAAGGATATCTCGGATATTTGACTTATATGCTGAGAAATATGAGTTACTGATTATAGTAAACCTAATAATCATTATGATGGATTACCGAATATTGAATTGGGTAAATAACTCATACTATGAATGTTAAAGATTTTGTCCATAAAGATAATCAATTTTGGAAATTTGGTTTATCTTAATAGTTAGACTAGAGAATGGAAATGAGTTTCTTCAAAGAGATGAAAAACCCTAGTGGTTTGAATCATATGGACAATATTCTACACATATTTAATGCATGTCTTATGACAAGATTATTACTCATACTTAAGCAATTAATTGTGATTGAATATTCTTTTCTAGACACATTAAATATATAAAGATGATAATTGTCATACTTGTTTTCATTAATATGAAATATGACAATGGAATATCAAATCTCTTTCTTGAGAAATTACTTGAGCGAGGACGGTAAGTAATTGAAAGGTTTTTTGAATTCATATAATCTTTGGAAGTGTACGAAGTGCAATAATTCATGAATGGATAAATGCATGCATCTATGAAATTATTCTTATGTTTAATTATTAAATTCGAGTTTTGATTTATAATTGAAATAAGATAAATTTTAAGTATTCCTGAAAGCTAGTGGGAGTATTATGTTAAGTTTTTTAAATCTTATATGTTGTATAACATATAGTAAGTAACATTCCTTGTAAGCTAAATGTTAAGTCTTAGATTGGAATGAAACTTCACTTGTAAGATTTAAGAATTAAAACATATAACCTTGGAATATATGTTTATTATTAATAAACATGTGCAGTAAAATAAATGGTTCTAATTAAACATGATATATCATTTGGGAAATGGATAAATATCTTTTGACAAGATAGAACGTGAATGAAGTATAAGTTTGACCTTTAGATTCATCATGTACATCATGTAGTGTATTCAAATTGTTGTATCATGCTTAAATGATAGATGATTTGACAACATTGATATCTAATTAAAAGTTATTAGATAACTTGTGTAATGAATATTCTAAAAGAATTACATCCTCAAAACCTGGAATTGCTCCTAGATTTTATGGATGAACAATATGTCAAATGTTGTGAAAATTGTCATCAGCTTTAAACTTGAAAGTTAGGAAAGCATCAAACATTACACAATGAGATATTAAAGTTTACGGAGTTTTAATGAGCACATTGTTGTTTGTATACAATGATGCTGATTTAATTGAGATGACACTCAATTCTAGTCATGGTAGGATTTCATCCTTGTTAATGAACATTTGAACTAGTTGTGCTACTTAGAGCGCAGTTGCATTATACATTAAAAGAATAAGAATACTTTAAACTTTAAAATGTTTGAAAGTTTAAATTGTCATAAATTGGTGATAGAGGATGTCACACACTTTATGAATTACTATGTGGATTGGTGAATGCACACATACAAGGACTTCATTAATTGAATTCTTGAAATAAGTATTCTCAAAATTACGATAGATCAAGTTGGTTGATTTATGCCTTGTCAACAAGTATGATTGTCATTACTTGAGGCATAATTCATCAACTGGAATTTTCATGCATTGATCTATTTGGTATTTGGATAAGGGATGTTAAACAATTGTTATAATAAATCAAATACTTGGTATGTTTGATTTTATAATATATTGTATCCTATATTTGCATGTTTAATCCGTGAATAAATTTATTTATTCTAAATCGTTCGTTGTCAATTAATGATATGGGAGTATCATTAAACTAAGACAAATATGAGATATGGTAGAATATACTTGAAAGTATATTGATGAGAATGCATACCAATTTCGGATGATATTCAATGAATTGAATATAGGACTTATCCCAACTACATAATTTACTTTGTGGATATTGTTATAAGTAAATTATGAATAGTTATCCTCAGACTTGAGATACCGGATAAGTGTCATGAATGTAGTGTACTTACGTGGGCAACTTAACGCATATCGTAACGGTAGTCATAAGGGTTGTTTCACGAAGTGTTGCAAAGTTTGTGGTTATTCTCGTAGTCAAGATAGAATTTGTTCCTTCAAATTTATTTTGGAGTTTATCTTCTTTGGGCCCCTGTAGGGTTGACAAGATGTTTGCGTGGCCATGCCCAAAGTTCTCCCCTGAATATGTTCAGAAGATTTGGTAATCTTGCTCAATCACTTATAACGAAAACAGAATGGTTGAATAAAGAATGACTTAATTCCATATCTTTATTTAACATGGTATTAGAAACAAAAGGATAATAATAATGAGAAATCATTAAAAGGTTTTTCCAGGAGACCTTACTCGAGTGGTACTAGAGGCATCGAAGTGTTGCTAGACGCTAACCGATGTGATCACACTATTAAGATATGTCCAAGTGGGGGCTGTTGGTTTAATGGACAAAATATTAATAGATGTGTGTTAGGATCGAACTCGAGACCTATGGGATTGCACGCGTTGCGTATGAGATTTAATTATATCACGAAATATTTATATGGTCGAACTAAGAAAAACGAGGGGGTTTAGTGTCGAGTTTTGAAACTTAAGGAGGTGCTTGCAATGACTTGTTAGACAAGGTTTAATGCTATATATATACACACCCTTTTGGTCTTTTGGTTTGATTAGTATGAAAGAAACTGAGACAATCGACACATACTAGAAATATAACTCTCGCATGATTTATTAATCCAGAAAGTCATATGCATGTATGCATGTCATGACAATGTATCATGCATTTGCTAAAATCATGTTTAATAATGATTATCAATTCCATGTGCATGATATTATTGAATAGTCAAACGTGTGAATTTATAATACATGTTTTTGAGATGCATGTAAAGGGTTTGACGATATATTTAATCGTGACTTGAACTAGCATTCTAATTAAATCGCTAACAATCTTCTGTGCGATACATGATCGTAGAGAAATCCTACTTTGGATTTTGGTGATTTACACTATTCGACTTTATTAAGTCGACTAGCACTCCAACCCTAATTAGGGTTTATCTCAATTGCTAGTTTTGTGGATTTGATTCTTGTTCGGCTAGAATCAAGAAAGGTACGCATACTTTATTCTTTAGTTAATTAATTATTCATTATATGTTCCTATACGCTTCCGCACTTACTTTGATGTTTATTGTTTATATTTATGATTAGTCATGTTATATAATTCCAACAAATGGAAGTGAAACTTGTCCCACATTGGTCGGAGAGCAATATTTTGAGTGCTTTAAAACTAAGACCTTGTAGAAGCTGTTAAATACCTTTAGCTTTCAAAAATGCGTGTTTGGAAGTTTGTGTGGATATTGGTTAATAAGTTTGGAACCTTTTCCACAATAGCATTCCAGATACTCTTTGTTGGAAACCAATAGTATACTACTTTTTAAGACCTGACTATAAACCCCTAAAAAGATTTGGGAGTGTGGGACAGATTCTTTCATTTTTGTTTCCGGGATCATGGTTATCCGAGATAACCGTCGTATCGAATTTCTACGAAATACCAATAATGGAAATGTATATACTCAATTATTTCTTATTAACAGTTTTATATAGGAAGTGTCAAACATGTCAAAAGCCACCCAAAGTCTATCTAATCGGTAATCGCATAAGAATTCACTAATATTCTAAATATGTTTACATTTCACTGTATTATTGGTCACGTAAAGTTTTAAAATAAGGTATGCCTTTGGGTCTTTCATACTTGAGCCACACCAAAATTGCACAGTTTTTACTCCAACCCAATCTGACCCGTTACCAAACCAACCATACCATGCATATTACCACCTCCGGTTTTTACAATTCATAGAGCTTCTGATCGTTGTCTCTCCTTTTTTTATGTATCCAAAACGCAATCACATCTTTTGCAAGATTCCGACCGCTACCTTACAACTAATAATATATGGTATGTTTATTTTATTTACAAATTAGTGGGAAAAGGTGACTTTTCGTCAACTTTGGACACAATTTAACCTATATGTATATGTTGTATGTAAAAGTAATAGTATGTGATTTTGCATTCTTCTTGAAGATAGCTTCACAACAAGCCAAAATGTGTTCAAAATGGTGTTGCTATGAATGAGATATTGTCTCTCAGAGTAAAGCATTTAAAGCACAAACTCAAAAACGAAATATAGTAAAACTTATCCCTCATTGGTGCTAAAGCAATCTCTTGAAGGCTTTATAACTAAGACTGTAGAGTTCTCAGTAAATAATTTTATTTTTTTAAAAATATGAATCTACATCTTGATGTGGGTATAGGTTTGCAACTTCGGAGCCTTTTCCACATAAACCTCCTTGGATATGTCTTGTTGGAAAATAAAATAAATTTTTGTAAGGACCTGTGTTTAGTTCTAATATAAATGCTAAATTTTTGGAGAGAACAGTTCATATTATCACATATGACTAGATTTAATGCATAATTCTTAGAATAATTAGTAGATCTTATATATGAAAGAGTTCCACAAGTTAGCTTATAATTAGTAGTAAAATGTCACCCATAATTGCGTATACACGAGTTTAATATAAGAGGAAAGTGACTATGAAGCTTTATAAGTGTAAGTACATTAACATGTGTGGTCTTAATTAGCTTAATGGTAAACGGGTTGAATCAACTCGAGGGTCACACATTCAACTTTCATTCCCTCCCTCTCAATGGCAATGGGGCGGGGCAGCCATCCTTATGCCCAAACCCGATTAGCAAACTACACTCTAAACGTGCTCCGATCTCCATTGGTGATTTTATTGGGGCGCTTCATTGGGGAGAAATTTTCTCCCAAACCCGTCCCGATCCTTGTTTGGGATATTATTGAGGCGCATTTTTGGCCGCAATGTTCCACCAAATATATATTTTCATATTTACTATTATCTTTACACTATACATTAGCAATATGATTATATACGATAACATCAAGAATCAAGAACCCACTAATAATACATTAAGTACTAACCTTAATAAGTTTTCAGAGAATTAAACATAAATAACGACTATCATCCCTTAAAAAAATCAAAACCCTTTTTAAACATATGACACAAAAGCAACTTTTATAATCACAATTTGCGATCTTGCAATGATAAAAAAATAACAAAAGTTCATGAATCGTGTTTATACCTGGTAAATAGTAAAATAACACTATATGAATATAATAGTTTTATATGTATACATATGTTTCGGGGTGCGCAGGGATGTTGTGCCCCACTCCCTGCCCCGAACCCGATAAAAATCACCGTTAATGCCCCAAAACCCGGCCCACCTCAAGAAGTTCGGTTTCGGTCTCCATCATGTGTCCGAAGCTTTTTTTTGCCATCCTACTCTCCTTTTTGTTTTCTGATTTTCCTAGCGGGTTTATCTCTTGAGACTAACGTGGCCTATTGAATGGGAAACAAGGTACCCAAACATTTATCACTCCACTGTTCCTAGTTTAAATTTTAATAAAGATCAATTGGTGTGGAAGGATCGTCTAGGCAAGGATAAGGAGTTCTCTGTTGGAGTTGTTTGGAAGGATATTCGTCCTCGTGGTAATGAAATGGCGTGGACCTATGTGGTTTGGTTTGGCCACTATATCCCTCGCCATGCTTTTCATCTTTGGTTGGTTATTCTAAAGAAGTTGAAGACTCAAGATAGGCTTAGACAATGGGATGTTAGTCCCTCGACTGACTTAAACTTGGCAAGATGCCCGTTGTTCGAAGTGGTACCGGATTCACACTACCATTTGTTTTTCAACTACTCGTATTCGTTACAGGTGTAAACCAATGTGAAGAATAAAGCTGATTTGCAAGACATGCCGACTTCGTTGGACCAAATTGTTGATTGGTTAATCCCGATTGCGAAGAAGCGATATGCTCAAAGTGTTATTGCAAAACTCGTTTTTGCGGCTTCTACATATTTTATTTGGCAAGAAAGGAATGGGAGGTTATTTAAGAAAAAGAAGAGGTCATGTGAGTTGAGGTGATTGTATCTATAACTCGTCTTAAACTCCTCACATTGCATTTCAAGAAGACTTCACCTGTTGATAGAGTTCTTACTGTTTGGAAGCTGTCGTGTTCGTTAATCAAGGATAGGGTAATGTAATGTGTTGATTAAACCTAGTTGAGTCATGGTTTGTAATGTTATCTTTTATCCTCGGCTAGGTTTTTCTTGTAGGGTATTGAGATTGGCATGTCAATCTCTTGGTTTGTTGTTGGAAGCACTAGTGGTGCGTGTATTTTTGTACAAGTCAATTTGGTGTTATACCAATTTGCCTGAACTTATTGTGCGATTAATATACTTTACCAAGGTAAAACTCTTTTACCCAAAAGATTTTTTACTTTGTAGTGTCTTATTGTTAAAAGTTGCAATATAACCAATAAACATTTATAATGTAACACTTTAAACCCTTATTAGGATATTTGTTTCTATTATATAGTTAAAATTTTACAATAATTAACAAGCTTGTGTCGTTGAATTTTTAGCAATTTGATATTTTGATGCCTTGAAATGTAACATTCACCCACGTAAAAAAGCATGTTATAAAATGACGTTGCGAGCCACCGCAACATATGGCCCAACAACTTCATAAAACATTATTATTTTAAAATGTATAGTTTTAGTCCATACAACTTCATAAAACATTATTATTTTAAAATTCTAATCATATCATAACAAACACGTTATTTATAATAATTTTTGAACTATTAACCGATTTAAAAAAAAAAAAACTACAAAATCTAGCCACTGAGTGTTTTAAGCCATTTTGTCTCGTCCCTCAACAAAACACAAACGAGATTCTAAAATTAAAAAATACATAAGAGGAATGTTCATCCTTATACTAGGTTGTTGTATCAAATCTTCGTACGGTTGTACCTTCTTCTATTGATTCATGTCTATAATTGTCGAGTTGTTACAATAATCTTGTGGAACTTAATAAGATATGTTTTACTTATGTGATGTTACAATTTCTAACTTCTGGTCAATTGGTCCATTTGCCACCCCTAGTCAGCGTATGTAGATGGTTCAAACGTCTTCCGCATGTTTGAGGCCCAAAAGTTACATTCCTCTCACCCTTGACATGGTTGTGAAAGCAGAGATAATAATTTCATCAAATGGTGAATTCTTTTGTACCATGTTGAGTTAGTAAAGTAGTTTTGTCGTATATGAAACTAATGTGTGTACTCTTCCTATGGCTTAATTCTGTAGGAGCATTATCTAATTTTTGATATAAGTCTGTACTTTTCACCAATTTCGGAGACAATTTTATATACGTATATGTTATTTTATAAGTAAAAGCCGGTGGTTTTGAGTTCTTCTTCAAGATAAATTCTCAATGAGCCAAGATGTGTCTAAAATGGTATTGATGTGATTGAGCAAGATGTGTCTAAAAACTGAAATAAAGAAAGTATGGAAATGGAAGTGAAATTTGTCCCACATTGGTGGGGGAGCAATCTTTTGAGTGCTTTAAAAGTAGGGATTGTCAACAGTGCCTCGCAATGGTTAAGAAAAATTTGAGGACCCACAAAAGTACCTAAAAATATTTTTTATTGAAAAAGTGTGGGTCCTTGAGTTTTTAAATTATTTTTTCGGTACCTTTTTGTGGGTCCTCAGCCTTTTTAACCAGTGCCCTAAGGGCACTGGTTAGACAATCCCTTAAAAGTAAGACACTGTATAGTGGTTGAATAGTTTTAGCTTCCAAAAATACCTATGTGGAGTGTTGTGTTGATGCTGGTTCACTGGAACCTTTTCCTTAGGATAATCTTCTTGAGGTGGTGTTGGAAAATAAAAATATATTTTTGTAAGACCCGGTTATAAACCCCTTTTGAAGTTGCTTTCCCACTGATGTGTGACAAGTTGTTTCATTTCCCTTGGTGGACTTTGTTTCCTTATATGGTCGTCAGAGATAACCCCTGATTTGTATCGAGTTCTATATGATACTGAAAACATAAAGTTATTTATTTGGTTATGTGATTAAGAGATTTAAACGAAGATATGAATTTTTCTTGTTACTGTAAAAAATTTTGTTGGTTATTGGCGGAGGTAGGTGTCGGTGAGCATAAAGCCGCAATTCAAATTTTATGCGGCTGAAAAAGAACCTTTTGGTAGTCTCCTCTTCCCCATTTCAGCAGAAGATTGACATTGTTTGCTACCTAAAAATGCTCAAAGAAAAGTATCTTGTTTGGTCTCAGAAATTGAGAATTCTGTTTAATATCTAAATGATCCGAAATTGCTTCAATTATTGTGATTCAAAATTTGGCTTCTTCTTTTACGGACACAAACAACACATATTCGAACACCTTATAAAATGATTAGTTTTTGGTAAAACCTTATTTGGTCTTGTGAACACTATGTAATGAAGGTTGTACAATTCCATTGTTTTTTAGTGTTCTTACGTGATTCAGACTCTAATTGGAGTTATGCAGCCCAAAGCCCCAAATATCTCTTGAACCCATTGATTTAACTTACTTCCGTTAGAAATATTGGATATAACAGTCCTTAGACTCCAATAAAAGATCAATCTCAGGGTATGAAAGCAAGGAACGCTTCAGTTAGCATCCTTCATGGTGCTTACAATGTTGATTTCTTTAAGCTTGCCGCATGAACTTGGGGTTATGATGGCACTGTGGGTTCAGCAAGTCATTTTCATTATAGTTTTTTGAAGGTTTGGTTAATCTAAGGGATAAGAATTGGTTTCATTATAGATGATATCAATTACCAGATTAAATCTTTCAAACCAGAGTGCTTCAAGTTTTTAGTTTTGACTTCTTATTGAAGAGCTTTGTAACGAGCTAAGATGTGTCAAAAATGGTGCTAATGTGAATAAGATCTAGTTTCTTAAAGTGAAGAATCTTGAAGCAGATACTAAAACAACGAAATGGAAGTGAATTTTTTCCCGCATTGATGGACGAGCAATCTTTTGAGTGTTTTATAACTAAGACCCTAGAGGACTTGTTAAATAATTCTAGCTTTCAAAAATACGTGTGCGAAACTTGCCATGGATATCGGATCACTTTTCCATACTCAGGTTTAGCAGCGTCTTGTTGGAAAACAATATTATCTTTTTGCTCTACCACTAATGTGGGACAAATGCTCTGATTTCGGTTTGTGTACATTGAGCGTTTATTTTCTTATTTTAAATTTTCTTTTAAAGTGTCTATCTCATTCACATAGCTACAGTTTTGGAAAAATCTTATCTTATTTCGAAACTTTTTTAAAAAACAACACAAATATAGACGTGTCCAACAAAATATAGACGTGTTTTAAGTCATACTGACTCGTTCTGGCATAATCTAACCAACAAAAAAAAGGGCAAATGATAACAAAAAGTATTATACTTGATACCATTTGCTTTTGTGGGTAACGAACAAATTTTTTTGATTTTGTGGGTAATATACTTTCAAATTCATCCTCATTAGGGTATTTTGCTAATTTTTTGGACATTTTTGCCCCTCTTAGCTAATACGGAGTAGAATTTTTTATTTCTTGAAGTGCAAAAATGTCACAAAGTACCCTAGAGAGGATGAATTTGAAAGTATAGTACCTACGAAAGCAAAAAAAAATTGTTCGCTACCCACAAAAGTAAATGATGGCAAGTATGATATTTTTTTTTTATCATTTGACCAAAATATATATATATATATATATATATATATATATATATATATATATACTATCTTAAATGGAAAAAGGGTCAAAGAGGAAAAATGAAAAGTTGAAAATTGATTATTGAAAGTCAAGCTTTTTTAAACCATTTCAAATGTCAAAATTACTCAAACTTAATTTAATTTCAGAAACAATTGAACATATCAGGAAAATGAGAATTCATATTTTTTTTATATAGAAATGATACTTTCTTAGTCAAAGCTTCCCACAGAAGCCTCCCCATTATTCGGTCCCCAACCAGTTGTAACCCACCGCAAATAAAAAACATTATGAAAACTTATTGTGGAAGCTGCATAATAATCGGACCATCTTTGTCATAAAATAAAAATAATCAAACTCTCTCACCCCATTTTTCTCCTGCATCTCACCAGCCTCGACCCTAACCGAACATACTTTTTCTGTTTCCATATTGTTCTGCACAATTATCATCAAGTAATTACTTTGAATGTTATAATGATTTCTTATTTGGTCTAATTTTATCATTTGATTTTGTAGGAAACTGCGTCGGCTTTTTCAATTCACCCGTAAGTTTGAGTTTCAACTAAATTGAAGTCCATTTTTTTCTTGAACAATCACCGGTGCATCATCTTTTTTTCTCAAGTTTTTATCATCTTTTTTCCCAGTTCTTTTATTTTGTATATAACATAGTGAATTGCAGATGTTATTGGAATTGTCGTTGCTATTGGTGATTTGAAAAAAGTTAGGTAAACTGTCATCATTGAAGATCATGAGTAAGTATAATAGTTGAGGTTACTTTTTATTTGAATTTTGCCGTGTACAATCTTTGAGGAATGGTTTTTAATATAATCATGTTCATATCAGGGGTAGGAGAGTCACATGTACCTTTTGGGATAGTTGGGCACACATGTTTACTCCGTACTTCGACAAAAAAACACAATCAGGGGCCTCTCACTTATGTGGTGCAGCTCGCCAAAGTTAAATATTGACAAAGTAAGGATTCTTATATCGGTAAACAATTATTTTCGTAGCATTAACCATTACCTAATCATGTCGCCTAATAGACTAATGCTGAGTTACATTGTACAAAGGTAATCAATTTAATAGGTCATGTGCGTGTTTGTATGTATATGTTAGGTCACCTCAAATGGTATAACAGGTGGGTGCGGGCAACATGTTAAGAGGGATTCATGGTCAAATATTATTAATTCAATAACGGTCATGCAATTTTGTAGCCCATTAACTAGACACTTTTAGTAGGAGTACATGCTTGTGAGATGAAAGCTTTGCTCATAAACATCATATGATGCTCAAAAAGTTTGAAAAAAAACATCACTAAACAACCAAGTTGCACAATCCGAAGTATCTATTGAATGTATCATTCATATGATATGATAGGACTGTACTATTTGAGCTTTAGACCTATATTAATAACAATCATATTCAGTTCAAATTGATTTGGTGTAAAGTATAACTAAGTTACAATTCTTATCATTTAAAAATATCAAATTCTAATATATTTTGAAAAAAAATGGTGCATCTTTTCCAGCTTTAAGAGAAGTTAAAAGTTAGAATCAGATTCTAAATATCACATTTTGATTTGGTGTAAAGTATAACTAAGTTGCAATTCTTCTACTTACTATCTGGTGCAGTATATTGTTTCCGGCTTCAAGATAAGTTAGAAATGGTATGTGAGTTAACTCTTGTCTAGATCCATATCGGATGTTTTTTGATGCTCTATGTTTGTTGTATGTGATTTTGTTTATGCTACGGTATTTGTGTTCATAACAGATGGAAAGTTACATTCATGCTATTTTTCGGCGTCCTTGTTTTTAAGAGTGTTGTAGTCGTCTTAGTAGTTATATCCATGAGCTCTCTCTGACTCTTTCGACTTAGGGACACACCATAGTCTTGCATGTCTCTGTTACTTGTGGAACTAATGAACAACATGAGAATTCTTATACCATGTCAAAGCATCCCCTTTTGGATATGGTTTTAACATTTTTCATTTAACTGCTTTACAGAAAGTTTCAATCCTATGTGAGAGCCTACATCGACTTTAAGCAGCCCGAAGATGTCACTGAGTTTGCAAAGCTCTTTGATGGACATGTGTTTGTGAACGAGAAGGTAAATTGTCACCCAAGAAGACCGTGTTCATCATTGGTGCTCATAACATGCCGACATCATTGATCATGCACTTTTGAGTCTTGGTCGTCTTATCAGGGGAGAAAGGATTATGATTTCTGTTTGGAGGTGTGGCTGCCCGTTGTTTGTATGCTAATGATATAGCATTATACATGATTCCTGGGTATATAATTATTTATCTTAAGTTTCATTTGTGTTTGCAATATATTATATTTAAGATTGTAAAATGGATGGTCAGGGCCTCATGGTTGATACATGTAACAATTAATGGATTAGAGAATTTTATAAGCATTTTGCACTTACATTTTAATCTTTTCACCTTCTATTTTGAACGTTACACGAAACACTTACCACAATATCGCATATCATTAATTGTCTACCACTAGGAATTTCCGTTGCTATGCACGGGTACTCTCGTAGAACAACAAAGGTATTGGTTAAACCAGTCAAAGAGTTTCCGTCAAGCAGGAATCTATACCTCAAATGTCGTGTATCAAGAAGTTTTACGTGACGAGTAACATGTGTTGTTAGTTAATATTTCATAATTGATGTAATCTTTTATTTTAAGTTTCATTAAATATTTTTATATGTCGTTTGATATATGTTAAGAATTTTTGCTAGAGTTGAATTATCACATGTTACAACAGTTTGTAATCATATTTTCATCCTTTTTCACGTTCTATTTTGAACGTTATACAAAACACTTACCACAATATCGTATATCATTAATTGTCTGCTGCTAGAAACCGATGCCGCTAGGCACGGGTACTCGCCTAGTTACATATAATAGAAAAACAGCCAAAATTGAAAGTTGAAAAGTTGAAAATTTTAAATTGGTCAATGGAGAGAGAAATGCATAATGTAATTAATACTCTTATTAAAACACATAATTACTAAAAAGTACAATAAGTTATTCACATTGTACAACCAATTAAAAACAAATCTATCAAATTAAAAACAACCAATTAAAACACCTCTTAGTATAAAGTATAACAAAATTTTCATAACGTACAATTTAAAGAAGCTACAACATAATCCAAAATATAAAATAATTAAACACACTAATTAATGTTATTTTTAAAACACCCTAAAATGAAAAGTACATGTTATTATACACATTATACAAATTAATAAAAGAAACAAAAAACTTCATACAAGCTAACAAGTTGATGGTACATATACTTTTGAAAACCGGACCGAACCGGACCAACGTGTTCAACCGGGAACCCGTGTCGCCACCGGTTCGGCTAACTAATTAAAGCCATCCGAAAATGAACCAGAGAGGACCCGTTGAAACCGATACAAATTGGTGAATCAGGTCTCATCGAGATCTGTTTCTCCGATTAATCGTCACAGGGTACCCGCCGCCGAAACGCGCGGGTACCATGCTATATACTATATATAAAGGAAAAACCAAAAAGTAAAAAGTGAAAAGTTTAAACTAAAAGAGGAAATGTTGAAGACATATATTTAAGAAGGAAACTATTAATACACATAGAAAACCGGGTTGACCGGGACGCTTCAGACCCTACGGGTTGACTCGGTTTAATTTGACCTGTTTTCGACCAAACCAGTCGGGTTGACTTGGTTTAAATCGACCTGTTTTTTAACCGGAATGGTTCAACCAGTTGAACCACCCGGGTCGAACCGGGTTTCAAATTTGACAAAATTATATGAGAAATGATGAAGTAGTTGTGGAACCCATGACAAATTTGGAAAAATGAGAGACCAAGTAATTGTAGTTTTTTGTTGTTTATTTTGCTTTGAAACATGTACTTTGTCATTTGTATAGTGTTATTTTGAAAAATGTTGGTCTTGCACCACTTAAGGGACTAGCATATATGAATCGTCTTTTAAAAGTTAATATATATTGTATAGCCTTTTGTCCAGTATATCAATAATGTTATGTAAGTTTATTAGAATCACAAAAATTAAATAGTATTGTTATCTTTAGCGATAATTATTTGTACCTCAAACAAATAGCTTTGAACAATGCTTAAATATCTATGCAAATTGATAGTACAAAACAATCTTATTATGGTGATAATTCGTAAGGTCACAAGTTTAAAAGCCACACACCAAATGATAAACGCTACACATGTAAAAAAAATAGTTATCACTGTCTAAATTACCGACAAAGCAAGAAAAAACGGTCACACACGTTGGCTATACCTCTAAACTACAATATAATATTGCCAATTACTAATACCGTTGCTTTTTATAATGTTTGAATCTATTATTACTAAAATCTTAATAACTTAAAATAATCCTATTAGAAAATATACTCCCACACTTAGATCGACTCCAGATAACTTTCTTTAAAACTGTATATTTCTGCTGTTTTGCAACCACGCATCAGAATTATAATGATTCGAAAGTGATTCTCTAACGCTACAAATACATTTTGTTGAAAGAAACTTATGAGTCGTCAGAATTTTGCAGAAAACTAGACACAGAAAACTTATGGGTCGTCATATATTTGCTTTGACACAAACGAGATTCCACCTTTGAAAAGCTAAGATATGAATGTTCATTCTTATATTAGGTTGTCGTATCCAATTCTTAAACTTTCTTTAGTTATATATGCATAATTGTCTCCATGTTATAACAATCTTGTGAAACTTAATAAGATTCGACCTTCGCGTCATGTGACTAATTGTATAAAATTTCCAACTTCTTCATTTTTTAACTTTTGCCATTTTTTTGTCGTTTTTGATGACCAAGTGTCTATGTACTTTTCAATAAAAAACTGCATGACCGATCACTTGTTAATAAGAGCTATCAATGTAATCTATTTATCAGTAAAAACTAACTTTATTTTTGTTAAAAAGTTGAGTTTAGTATTTTTGTTTTCTTCTTATATAATGGAAATGCTTAAAATACAACCATTAGTATGAGAGCCGGGTGCACGGGTCACACCCCATTTTAAGTCACGAAGTGTAAATTTTTAATAAAATTGTCAATTTTTTGCACGTGGAACCCCCAATGTTTCTGATAAATTCTTCATCGGGCAACTTTAGTACTCATAATCATAAAAGAAAAATTGTGCAACACCCTCCCAAAAATTCTGGATCCGTCTTCAACGGTAAGATAACATACAAAGTTATATTGTTGGATGTCTTCCGGCATAAACCAAATAAAATAAAAAATCCTAACTATTTGCTCTAGTCACGGTATATAAGTGTAGTCTTTTCCGAACAGGTTTTTCCGTAAACTGTTCTTGTTTTTGCAGCTTGGAAATGGACTAATTTTATGAGGCCCATCTTAAAATTACATTCCTCGCACCCTTGACATGGTTGTGAAAGCAGAGAGAATAGTTTCATCAAATTGGCGAATTCATTTGTACCATATTGAGTTAGTAAAGTAGTTTTGTCGTATGTGAAACTCATGTATTTTCTCTTCCTACGGCTTAATTCTGTTGGTGCAGTATGTGATTTTTAATATAAGTATGTACTTTTTATAGAAAATAATATATGGTATGGTGATTTATTTGAAACTTAGTGGGGGAAAAGTGACTTTTCACCAACTTCGGATACAAGTTTATATACGTATATGTTATATTTATAAGTAAAAGTTGGTGGTTTGGGTTCTTCTTGAAGATAACTTCTCAACGAGCCAGGAAGTGTCTAAAATGGTGTTGATGTAAACGAGATATAGTCTCTCAAATTGAAACAAAAACTGGAATAGGGAAAGTATGGAAATGGAAGTGGAATTTGTCCCACATTGGTGTGAGAGCAATCTTTTGAGTGCTTTAAAAGTAAGAGACTAGAGACCTTGTTAAATACTTTTAGCTTTCAAAAATGCTTGTGTGGATACATTGGGTCAAATGAACTTCTTCCACTCTGAACGTCTTTTTGGAAGACAAAAATAATTTTTGTAAAAGGTGTACAGATTATCTGAATATAGGACTCTTTTTGCACAAATGATCACTTTTAAGAATGCAAAAGGAATAAAATGCAACCTTTTGAAACAATGAACAACATTGCTCACCAAACCAAAAGGGGTAGTGTTGAAATTATATAACATGACAATCATATATAAAACACATAAAACATCAAAGTATACATGCGGAAGCGTATAGAATATATTAACGAATAATTAATTAACATAAACAAGAATATGCGAACCTTTTCGATTCAAGAATCAATTCCGGAAAACAAACAATTAGATGAACCCTAATTAGGGTTCGAGTGCTAGTCGACTTAATAAAGTCGAATAGTGTAAATCACCAAAATCAAAAGTAGGATTTCTCTACGATCATGTACGCGCGTATTGTTAGCGATTTAATTAGAATGCTAGTTCAAATCACAATTAATTATATAGTCGAACCCTTTTACATGCATCTGTCAAACACATATATCTATACTACTATATACTTATACTACTATATAAAGTGTTTGGGACTTCCTATAAAAGGAAGTCTTAAAAAGATTAAGCCTACACACTTGCCACTTATGGAATCATTTAGTTGGTTTCTAAGCATTACAAGTTCTAAAGTACAATTAATATATCACATGGTACAAAACAATAGTGCATAATTTATTTTTTTCTTCATTAAAACTCTCACTAAATGAAATTTATGAATCATCAATGATATTATTAAAATACCCCGTCACTCAAAAATACAATTAATATAACACATGTTACAAATCAATAATGCATAAATCATCTTATATGTTTTTTTCAAAACACCCACTAAATGAAATTTACAAATCATTAATGATATTATTAATATACCCCTCACTCAAAAATTTCATTAATATATCACTTGGTATAAAACAATAATGCATAATTTTTTTATTTTTTATTTTTTTAAACACCTACTAAATAAAATTTACAAATCATTATGCATATCATACAAACCAATCTTTTATGTAGTCAAACTTTTTGACACCACCTTTTTCGACCACACAATGGACCACCATTGACCACCACAACTTACCAACATAGACACCACCAAATGGCGCCGAAACCGCTACTTTAAAACACCCTTTATGTTTAAACGTTATATAATATTGCACGTCCAAAACAACTAGCAATAGTGGTGACCACCATTTTCGTATTGTCGTTGTATCGTGATGCATGGGTTCACTACCATTTTTTATGAAACAGTGTGCGATAAAGTTTTTCCCTAAAGTTATCGTCATGCGTAAATTTTTGATTGTATAGTGTCCGCCACCGCAACGTGTGAGCACCCTGTTATAAAAGTTTTTTATAATGTTACTAAATGCATAAGCAAAATACCAGCTAACTTTCAATTAATAACCTCAGTTGGATATTTTTTCTTCCTTCTACAAAAGCAATTCATCGAAAATACCTTACCGTCGCTGACAAAAATAATCAAACGGGTACCCGCCGCTGCAACGCGCGGGTACCCGGCTAGTACAAGTAAAAGAATATATGAATATATACATGTGCTTGACATGATATCATGCACATGAAATAATCATGAAACCATGCGTATGATATTATTAAACCAATTGTAGCATGCACATGCATAATACAGTGACACTCATGCATACATACATGCGTATGACTTTTATCGTTTTAATAAATCATGCATGCACTGAGTTATTACTATTGTCTGTGTCGATCATCCTTTTTTTATCTGTACGAATGAGACCAAAAGACCAAAAGGGTGTGTATATATATAGCATTAAACTTTGTCTAACAAGTCATTGCAAGCATCTCCTTAAGTTTCAAAACTCGACACTCAACCCCTTCCTTTTTCTTAGTTCGACCATATAAATATTTTGTGATATAATTAAATCTCATACGCAACGCGTGCAATCCCATAGGTCTCGAGTTCGATCCTAACACACAACTATTAATTTATTGTCCATTAAACCAACAGCTCCCACTTGGACATATCTTAATAGTATGATCACATCGGTTAGCGTCTAGCAACACTTCGATGCCTCTAGCACAACTCGAGTAAGGTCTCCTGGAAAAACCTTTTAATGATTTCTCATTATTATTATCCTTTTGTTTCTAATACCATGTTAAATAAAGATATGGAATTAAGTCATTCTTTATTCAACCATTCTGTTTCTCGTTATTAGTGATTGAGCAATATTACCAAATCTTCTGAACATATTCAGGGGAGATCTTAGGCGTGGCCACGCAAACATTTTGTCAACCCTACGAGGGGCCCAGCAATATTAAACTCCAAATAAATTTGAAGAACAAATTCTATCTTGACTACAAGAATAACCCATGAACTTTGCAACACTTCAGGAAACAACCCTTATGACTACCGCCACGATATGGCGTTAAGTTGTTCCACAGAAGTGCACTACATTCATGACACTTATCTGGTATCTCAAGTATGAGGATAACAATTCATGATTTACTTAATAACAATATCCATAAAGTAAAATCATGTAGTTGGGATAAGTCCTATATTCAATTCATTAAATATCATCTGAAATTGGTATGCATTCTCATCAATATACTTTCAAGTATATTCTACCACATCTCTCAGATTTGTCTTATTTTAATGATACTCCCATATCATTAATTGACAACGGACGATTTAGAATAAATAAATTTATTCACGGATTAAACATGCAAATATAGGATACAATATATTATAAAATCAATCATACCAAGTATTTGATTTATTATAATAATTGTTTAACATCTCTTATCCAAATACCAAATAAACCAATGCATGAAAATTCCAGTTGATGAATTATGCCTTAAGTAATGACAATCATACTTGTTAACAAGGCATAAATCAACCAACTTGATCTATCGTAATTTTGAGAATACTTATTTCAAGAATTTAATTAGTGAAGTCCTTGTATGTGTGCATTCACTAATCCACATAATAATTCATAATGTGTGACATCATCTATCACCAATTTATCACAATTTAAACTTTCAAACATTTTTAAGTTTAAAGTATTCTTATTCTTTTAATGTATAATGCAACTGTGCTTTTAGTAGCACAACTAGTTCACATGGCCATTAACAAGGATGAAATCCTACCATGACTAGTATTGAGTGTCATCTCAATTAAACTAGCATCATTGTATACAAACAACAATATGCCCATTTAAACTCCGTAAATTTTAATATCTTATTGTGTAATGTTTGATGTCTTCCAAACTTTCAAGTTTGAAGCTGATGACAATTTGTACAACAATTGACATATTGTTCATTCATAGAATCTAGGAGCAATTCCAGGCTGAGGATGTAATTCTATTAGAATATTCATTACACAAGTTATCTAATAACTTTTAGTTAGATATCAATGTTGTCAAATCACTTCTTCTTCAAGAATGATACAACAATTTTAATACACAACATGATGTACATGATGAATCTACAGGGAAAACTTAGATTTCATTCATGTTCTATCTTGTCAAAAGATATTTATCCATTTCCCTAATGATACATCATGTTTTATTAGAATCATTTATTTTAACTACATATGCTTATTAATAATAAACATACATTCCAAGGTTGTATGTTTTAATTCTTAAATCTTACAAGTGAAGTTTCATTCCAATTTAAGACTTAACATTTAGCTTACAAGTAATGTTACTTTCTATATGTTATACTACATATAAGATTTAAAATCTCAACATAATACTCCCACTAGCTTTTAGGAATTCTTAAAATTTATCTTATTTTAATTATAAATCAAAACTATGATTTAATAATTAAACATAAGAATAATTTTATAGATGCATGCATTTATCCATTCATAAATTATTGCACTTCGTACACTTCCAAAGATTATATGAATTCAAAAAACCTTTCGATTACTTACCGTCCTCGCTCAAGTAATTTTTCAAGAAAGAGTTTTGATATTCCATTGTCATATTTCATATTAATGAAAACAAGTATGACAATTATCATCTTTATATATTGAATGTGTCTTAGGAAAGAATATTCAATCATATTTAATTGCTTAAGTATGATAAATAATCTTGTCATAAGACAAGCATTAAACTTGTGTACAATATTGTTCATATGATTTCTTTATAGAAATTCAAACCACTAGGGTTTTCCATTTCTTTGAAGAAACTCATTTTCATTCTCTAGTCTAACTATTAAGATTAACCAAGTTTCCAAAATTGATTATCTTTATGAATAGCATCTTTAACATTCATAGTATGAGTAATTTACCGAATTCAATATTTGGTCATCCATCATAATGATTATCAGGTTTACTATAATCCTGTAACTCATATTTTTCAGCATATAAGTCAAATATCTGAGATATCCTTGCAGATCTATGAATAAAAATTCCATCATCATGAGGTCTATCATTTCATATCTAGCCTCATCATGATATTTACTAGTGAATTTAAGAAGATTATGTATCTTGTAATTTTATCTTTCAAGATAAAACCTCCCGCTTGCCTTTTGCAATATATATAGACTATCTATATATACTTAGCAATTAGAGCAAAACTACATTGTTCTCTTTTTGGGACATTACAAATACACATTGATAATTCCTGACTTAAGTTTGTTAATAACCTATTCATAAGTATTATAACAAATTCAGAATCTTCAATTTTAAAACTTAATGTGATTCATCACATTCCATAATAAAATGGTGTTTTATTAATCTTCTAGGTTGGAGTCATATTGAGTACATTCAATCCATACTCAATTTCTAACCTTGTTACTTTTTAAGAAAGAAGTTATGGTTATCTTGAATCAAATAAATCAAATAGAGTTTGATTCTCCTAACTGAACATACCATCAACTTGTGATATTCATTAGAATTAATATTGTAAGGCAACCTAACAATATATAAGATAAACATATTACTTTTGGCTTACCTATTTACCAACAAAGTCAACTTAATGGTATAATAGACTTTCGAAGCCAATTGCATGCTTTATAACATAAGTGCTCTTTAACCAAGTCACTTCATATCCATGTCTCATCAAGAAAACATAAACACTTATAATCCCATTTAACATTATAAATCATTGATCAACTCAACGACTTCTTGTATATGTCTTAATTAAAAAACATAACAAGTTAACGTCTTACTTTATTATAAGTCTTAAAATACTTTATGTTTATGTCTTTACAATGAATCATAAACATGTTTAACTAAAGTAATTATGAACACAACTCTTGGTTTCAATAGTAATTTCAAGTTAAATCATTTACTTCACAATAATGTAGGACTACATTATTTTTCATTTATGTCATTCCAAAATACATAAATAAACAAATTGATGTAGTATTAGATTACTTCATTTATGTCATTATAATAATACATAAATATCTAATTTGAAGTAGTCTTATATATCATTTTGACACATGTTCTAAATACTTGTCTAATTTAGATACTGCAAATATGTCCATGCAAGGTCTGACTTCACATAGAGATTTACTTTGTTGTTGCAATCTCGCCAAGTTCTCACATGACGTAAATTGCAACACCAAGTGTTTCTTGAATTAGACATGCACAAGTCATATTAGAACGTTAGTCTCTTACCTTGCAGTCAATAGAATCCGTTAAATCATATACCTATATGTTGTACCTTGCACACAATATAGATTTCTCCCACTTGTGCATGGAACAACGTCATGTAGCAGATAAACAACAATACATATGTTTGTTTATGTGACTAATATGATTGTGTCATTGATATTAGCATAACTAGTAGATGTAGAACCACTTCATTGTCTAATAAGGAAACGTACATGACTATCTTTGAAAACATAAGTGTCTACAAGTGGAAAGTAATTATCTTAAGACATTCTAGAGATAATTTGGGTTACTACCAAGATGAAAAAGCTTGTAACTCCCACTGAATTAGAGATCATTACATTAATTCCTTATTCAGTAATAAGAACACAATACTCCCACTGGATTTGACAACATTGTAAGTGTTTCATTAATCAGTGAAAGAAATTAGTATTCTATTTACTTTCCTACACCTTTGAGAAAGTTCAAACGTAACAATTACTTATGTACTTAAAAGAATGTATTCTACTATGTAGATGATGAATTATCCATCAATGCTATTAACTTGAAAAATTGGGCATGCAATTTCTTTCTTAATAGTTCTACTATTCCAACAATTGTAAGTAGTACTTTTAAATGGTCAAAGTACAACAACTAGATAAAATATGCTAGTTTGTCTTTTACCAATTTTGCAGTAAATTAGTCTAGCTTCTAATTTAATAACTCAGAAAATATGCAATTTTATTAACTATTAAAATTTGCTTACGAGTTATGAATTTAGAATTTAGACAATTCTAATTATCCTATCATACCTTTCTTCATTCATGAAAAGGAATAGGATTGAATCTCACTCTTTCTTATGAAAAGAGGACAGGTTTATTCATTTAGAAAAGTTGACTCTACCAAAAACCCTTACAGGTGTAGATCAATTTACCAATACAAGAATAATCTACGTTTACGGTTTAATGTTGCATTAATACATTTAAAGAATTATCAAAATTCAATTTTAGTATTTTCGATAATCAAACTTTTCAAGAAAATAAAATACCCAAGGTAATATTCATGTAACCATAGAATTTTCTCGAAAACTATGATCCAAATTATCGTAGTTCCATTACATCAGTTGATCTGCTAGTAACGAAAGCATATAATAGGGTAATCTATCGAACAATAATTGGCAAACAATTTCCAATTCCTAGATCATTATGGGATTTATATTTTCCAACGCTATTGCAAATATTAACATGTTTCATCCCATCTTATGCCTTGAGTCCAGTTCTCACTTCCTACTCAACTTAAGTGTCTAACTTAAAGAACTGCAAATATGTTCATGTAAGGTCTGACTTTACATAAATATTTACCTCTCTATCACAATCTCGCCAAGTACTGTCATGACGTAAATTACAACTTCAAGTGTCCCTTTAATTAGATGGCATATAACTTAATTTATAAAGGGTACTAGTTTTGATTTTATGTGGTCAAATCAAATATGTACAAAGATGTCATTCATTCATCTTGTAGCATAAGTTTAATAAAAAAACCTTTTATTACCAATTCATAAAGATCAAATTATCAAAGTTTTGATTGAGGTATTGGTTTCACAAATCAAGGAATTTACCTTTAATTATCGTCCATTATACCGTACTTTTGCATAAGTGTAAACACTTAGTGTTTCGGGTAATTACCACCAAAATGGAGCATGGAATCAAAAGTAATTCGCCCTTAAGATGATTTTGGACGCATAGCCTACTTGGTAACATCAATTTGACTCGCAAGCAAGCGGAGAGTTTGGTCAGCGCTGAAGCAATAACCTCCCTCTTTAGGGTCACAATTTAATGAGCTCCCCTCCTAGTACTTCCCACACAATCCGTCAAATTGGGTGAGCCGTTCTCACTTTTTGTACCAAAATCATCAATCAATTAAACTATTGAAAACTTAACTCTTCAAAACAAATCAAATTTCACCATTGTTTAGTCCGTATTAATTTTCTATTCAAAATTACCCTTTGCTTAAAACTTGTCATACATAATAAACAAACAAGTAAACAAATAAAAAATAAACAACTAAAAATAATGCGCACATAACTAACAATTTAATACATGTAAACAAGTAGCCACATATAACTTATTTGATAAAACCCTATTAATAATCAATGTCTAGGTTAAATTAATGTTTATATTAATTAGGGCTTTCACTTTCTCAATTGAAAGTTAACCACATACATAGACGAATCGATTGCGTAAACCCATAATTAATAATATACCAAATTGCACATAATTGATTCATTAATATATAATTGGAGTCTTCCCCAATTCAAGATTTATCATAAATAAACATGTGATAAAATATCTTAACAATTAAACAATAATTTAAGCAACTATCCATGACGAACATGCATGTATCATCATGGATATAATATAACAATTATTCAATTAGTCACAAGATCGCATATCATTCCATGTCACATAACATATTATTCATGAATTTCTCACGTAAAACATATATTAATTCTAGGTTCCGATAAGGTTAACATAACAATTAAAACCCTAAAAAAATTTAACATGAATCGACCAAAAAAATTTAACATGAATCGACCAAAAAAATTTAAGGGGTACGCCCCATATAAAAAAAATTCAATCGACCCATAAAAAAAATTAAACCAAACCCTAGAATAACTATATCAAACAACATACAATTATTCGTTTTTTTTACGCGTTTAGTAATTAATTACTCATTAAAACCAATGGCTTGTGATGCCACTGTTGGAATTATATAACATGACAATCATATATAAAACACATAAAACATCAAAGTATACATGCGGAAGCGTATAGAATATATTAACGAATAATTAATTAACATAAACAAGAATATGCGAACCTTTTCGATTCAAGAATCAATTCCGGAAAACAAGCAATTAGATGAACCCTAATTAGGGTTCGAGTGCTAGTCGACTTAATAAAGTCGAATAGTGTAAATCACCAAAATCCAAAGTATGATTTCTCTACGATCATGTACGCGCGTATTGTTAGCGATTCAATTAGAATGCTAGTTCAAATCACAATTAATTATATAGTCGAACCCTTCTACATGCATATATCAAACACATATACAAGTAAAAGAATATATGAATATATACATGTGCTTGACATGATATCATGCACATTAAATAATCATGAAACCATGCGTATGATATTATTAAACAAATTGTAGCATGCACATGCATAATACACTGACACTCATGCATACATACATCCGTATGACTTTTATGGTTTTAATAAATCATGCATGCACTGGAGTTATTACTATTGTCTGTGTCGATCATCCTTTTTTTGTCTGTACGAATGAGACCAAAAGGGTGTGTATATATATAGCATTAAACCTTGTCTAACAAGTCATTGTAAGCACCTTCTTAAGTTTCAAAACTCGACACTCAACCTCTTACTTTTTCTTAGTTCGACCATATAAATATTTTGTGATATAATTAAATCTCATACGCAACGCGTGCAATCCCATAGGTCTCGAGTTCGATCCTAACACACAACTATTAATTTATTGTCCATTAAACCAACAGGTAGTGCTTAGTAGCTGTTGCAATTTTGACGACCAAAATTATTTTTGACGTCTAATGTCTTATGTGGTTTTTATGCTAAATGATATTAACCAGGAAGTATCAAACAGGTCAAAAGCCACTCAAAGTCTATCTAATCACAAAAGAATTCACTAATATTCTAGATAAGTTTACATTTCACTTTATTAAAGGTCATGCCTATTATATAAAGGTTTAAAACAAGGTATGCGTTTGGGTCTTTCAAACTCAAGCCACACCGAAATTACACTGTTTTTACACAAACCCAATCTGACCCGTTACCCAACCAACCATACCAGGCATTTTGCCACCTCCAGTTTTAAGAATTCATAGTGCTTCTGATCTAGGGGTGAGCGTCGGGCCGGAACCGACCCGTCCCACACAGCCCAAACCGAGTACACGCAAAATCCAAACCGACTCCCAACCTGAGTATGTTTGGTTCGGGATTCGGGACGGTTCGGGACATCGGGTTCGGTCGGGATTCGGGAATTTGGCTTTGTTTTCTCTGTTTTCGGCCCGTCCCGACCCGAAACCGAGTACATGCAAAATCCAAACCGACTCCCGACCCGTGTATGTTCGGTTCGGGATCACTGTCTCTCTGTTTTTTATGTATTCGAAATACAATCGCATCTTTTGCAAGATTCCTAATGCTACCTTCCAGCTGTGGAGTACTGTAACCAACAAATCGAATATTGCGAGGCTGAATATGAACCTTATGCTAATTTGTCTCCTTCCCTATTAAGCTGAACATTTAGACTCTAATAGGTCTTATCCACCCCATATATCCCTTAAATCCGTTGGTGTAATATAGGATAGAACAAATCTTAGATTTTTTTTGGGTAACCATGGTTTCCGACCTTCTAGCCGACTAATACGCAGGATTTGAGCCCACCGTCACAGAGACTCAAACCGGGTAAAGCCATCCCCATTGTAGGAAGGTTGGTGTGGCCACTTAGAGTTGACTTAGATTAAAGTAAAAGACCAAATCCATCCCAGCACATAAATGAACACAAAGATTCACTTAGCACCGTCCATGGTCTATACCATGTTGATTCACTTAGCACCGTCTACGAAAATTCTGATATAGTTTGGCATGTTTTTTGCTTAATTAAGATGAACATGAAATACTAGTCACATATTTACAATGTTTCTACAACGAAAAGTAGATGCATGTATGACGTTGGCCATTGCTCGCAACGAGCTAAGATGTGCCAAAAATAGTGTTGATGTGAATGACATATCGGCTCTCAACGTGAAGAACTTGTCCGGCATCAATGCAAAAGCAATCTTTTGAGGGCTTTATAAATAAGACCCAAAGGTTTTGATAAATAATTTAAGCTTTGAAAAATGCGTATTTAGGGCTTCTTGTGGATATTGGTTCACATGTATGAAACCTTTCCCACAAAAAAACTCCCAGTGGCGCATTGTTGGAAAACAACATAAACATTTTTTATAAACCTTAGGCCGGATGGCAAGGTGGTAAGTGGCTCATCTTAAACTTCAGGGCCACCTCAGCTTTCTCTCTCCTCTCACTTTCACTCACTTCCTATCACCTTATTGTGGACATGGTCACATTAACCTCACCTTTCATTAAAATACATACTTTATATAAATATACATCACTAAATACCCCGCATACACTCCTAAACCAAATAAAATAATATAAAACATTAAGGTGAATGAGTCACCTTACTCTCTCTCGATTTGAGCACCTCACGTATGAGTGATGATAGTTGCCATGGAAGTCGCGTGTGAGTAGTAACATAAGGTAAGTGAGTGCCAGTGTGCCACTCCTTGCCGACAAGTCTTACATTCTTACAAACACGTAATTGCTCTCCCACTGTTGTGGGGCAAAGTACTTTCATTTCCATTGGTGAACACATTTCTTCTTAGATTATCCGTTTAACAAATTTATATAAATGGGATAAATATGATCATACATAATTAAAGATGATTATGTTGGGTTTTACTAATCATAACAATTAAAGTAAACACGTAAACATCATCAAAGCATGCAGCGGAAGTAATAGGAATAATACTTGTAAAATTAATTAATCGAATTAAAAGTATATGCGTATCTTTTGTGAATCAATGCAATTAGGGTTTATGAAAAACCCCCAATTAAGATCATCAACCAAGAAACCCTAAACCCTAATAAATTAGGGTTTATATAATTCGACCACATCAAAAGTTGAATACCCAAGATATGCAAACACAAGTGTATTTGCTCGTTCTTGTACACACGATAGTAACGTAATCAATGAGAAAAGCTAGGTTCTTGATCACAATAGATTAACCAAACACCTGTGTTATGCTCAAGGTCACTGCAAATCCTTTACATGGGGTTTTGCTTCATCGAATCCTAAGAACAAGAGGAAGAAAGAAGAAGTTTGGCCTTCTATTGAAATCTAGTGTACCAAAGGATGAATACATAGGGATGTATTTATAGCCTTATGGTAGATGTCAAGATTGCTATAGTTTCCGAAGGATTTATAGAATCGCCAAACACAAGCCCAAAATAAATTTCTAAAACCTTCTCTTGCCTTGTTAACTTTTCTTCATATCCCGTTGACATTTAACGACCGATAATCAAAACTCCGTTAAATCCCAACTCTCGTTAATTGTGATCAAATAATTAAATACAACATTTTAATTACATAAATCGTCCTTGTGGTTTGGTCAAAATAACGGATTTTGTCCCTATACTTTTTTCAATAAGGTTGGTCCTCGTGGTTTACAAATCTTACAGATTTTGTCCCTATACTTTTTTTCAAGTAGTACCCTGTTAAGTGTTTTGGCGCAGTTAGTCCTTCTGTTAATAAATTTGTACCGTTAGTCCTTATTTTTAAAAATATAGTTTTCCCAATTAGTCCCTCCGTTAATAATACACCCGCTATCCGTTTATCCTATTTTTTATCCGTTTCCCCGCTTTTTGTCCGTTTTTAACGTTTTTATCCCTTTTAATGCTTTTTGTCCGCTTTTTTTTTCCGCCGTTTCACGCAAATCGCTTTTCCTACATTTTGTTCGTTTATCCGTTTTATCCGTTTTATTATGTTTTGTCCGCTTTCGCTTTGTCCTTTAAAAAATTCAAATATTTTTTTAAAAATATGTCCGTTTTTTCAATATTTTGAAATCTTTGATTTATAAAAAATATTTGAAAAATATTTTTGTTCAAATTTTTTTGAAATTTTATTCAATTTTTTTAAATTTGATACTTTTTTCAATTTTTTTCGAAATATTTTGCAATTTTTGTTTTTGGAAATTTTTTTTTCAATTTTTTGAAAAATTTTCAATATGTTGAAATATACAAAACGTAAAGAAAACGGACAAAATGTAAGAAAACGGACAAAAACGATAAAAAACGGACAAAATGTAAGAAAAAGGTGACAAAACGTAAAACAACGGGCTAAAACTGAAAACGGACAAAAACGTGAAAAAATCATTTAAAACGAATAAAAAATGTAAAACGGTTTTAAAAACGGATAAAAATGACACAAAACGGATAAAATCGATGTAAAAGCGTAAAAATGTGACGAAAGCATATAAAAAATGGCGAAAATGATAAAACGAAAAACTAATTTTAAAACAAAAAATGGGGAAACGGATAAAAAAGCGTAATCTAAAACGGATAAAAACGGACAAAAACGGGTGAAACTATTATTAACTAGGACTAATGGGGAAAACTATATTTTAAAAAATAAGGACTAACGGTGCAAAATTTATTAACGAAGGACTAATAGCGCAAAACACTTAACGGACTGCACTAACGAAAAAAAAGTATAGGGACGAAATCCGTAAGATTTGTAAACCATGTGGGACGAACGACCAAAAAGTATAGGGACAAAATCCGTTATTTTGACCAAACCACAAGGACGATTTATGTAATTCACTCTATTAATTATTTATACATTGATTCTCATACGTAATGTGTGCAATCCCGAAGCCTCGAGTTCGAATCCGGTCATACTAATATTAATAATTATCCATAAACCTTCATTTCACACTTGGATATTACTTAATATAGTAATGACATTGGTTAGTCTAGCTTTAACACGCCATGCCCCCGGATCAATCGAGCATGGTCTCCTGGAAAAACCATTTAATGATTCATCATTTTTACTTATCCCTTTGTTACTAATACTACATTAACTATGAATATGGATCAAGTCATTTCATAAGTTAATATTCTATTTCTCGTTGTATTTGATTGAACAAGATTACCAAATCATCTGAACGTATTCCATATAGATCTTGGGTAAGGCCTTACAAACATCTTGCCAATCCTACGAGGGCCCAAATATAGTATTATGCTTTGAAACAAATTCAAAGGAACAAATTATCTTGACTACAAACATAACTTATGAACTTTGTAACACTTCGAAAATACCTTATAACTACCAGCTACGGATAGCGTTAGACTATCTTACACAAATGCACTACATTCATATCAGTTATCCGTATCTCAAGTCCGAGGATAAACACTTCATGATATACTTAATGACAAAGATCCATAAAGTATCATCATGTAAAGTTGAGATCTGTCCTATATTCAATTCATTGAATATCATATGAATTTGCATGTCCCACGATCAATATACTTAAAGTATATTCTACCAAAACTCAGATTTGTCTTAATTCAATGACATTCCCACATCATTGATCGACAACGGACTTTTAGAATAACATAAGTTATTCACGGATTAAACATGCAAATATAGGATATAATATTAAGAAAATAAAAATAAACATAACCAATATTTTATTTCATTTAAATAACATTTGTTCAAAACATCCCTTATCCAAATACTAAATAGATCAATGCATGATAATACTGGTTAATGAATTATGCATCAAGTAATGGCAATCATACTTGTTGATAAGGCATAATTTCAACTAACTTTGATCTATTGGAATTTTGAGAATACTTATTTCAAGAATTCAACTAGTGAAGTTCTTGTATGTGTGCATTCAAAATATCTTGATATTGCCACATAATATTTCATAAAGTGTGTGACATCCTCAACCACTAATTTATGACAATCAAACTTTCAAACATTTTAAAGTTTAAAGTATTCTTATTCTTTATTGTATAATGCAACTATGCTCTTAGTTGAGCACAACTAGTTCACATGGCCATCAACAAGGATGAAATCCTACCATGACTAGTATTGAGTGTCATCTCAATTAAACTAGCATCATTGTATTCAAACAACAATATGCTCTTTAAAAAATTTTCAGAAACTTCAATATACTGTAATATTTGATGCCTTCAAACTTTCAAGTTTGTCAGCTGTGATAATTTCACAACAATTGTTGTATTGCTCATCCATAGAATTTTGAGAGCAAATCCAGGCTGAGGAATGTAATTCTAGATTCAAACATATTCCATTAAAATATTCATTACACTAATTATCTAATAACTTCATTAGATATCAATGTTGTCAAATCATCTTGCATTCAAGCATGATACAACAATAACATGCTGTACATGAAAAATCCATATGTCAAACAAAGATTTAATTCATGTTCTACATATCTATTTCCAAATGATATATCATGTTCTATTAGACTCATTATTTAATACCGCCATGTTTATTAACAATAAACATATACTCTAAGGTTGTATGTCTTATTTTCTAAATCTTTCATGTGAAGTTCCATTCCAAACTAAAACTTAACATCTATCTTAGATGGAATATTACTATCCACAACATATAAGATTTAAAGAAAATAAACATGATACTCCCACTAACTTTCAGGAATACTTAGAAATTATCCTATTTTAATTTAAAACCAAAACTTGGATTTAATAGTTAAACATAAGAATCATCTCTAGATGCATGCATATATCCATTCATGGATTCTTGCAGTTTGTACATTTTCAAAGATTATGTGAATTCATAAAACTCATTTGCATTACTTATCGTCCTCGCAAAAGCAATCACACAAGAAAGAGTTTTAATATTCAATTGTCATTTTTCATATTAATGAAAATAAGTATGACAATTATAATCATTATATATTTAATGTGCCAAGGAAATAATATTCAATCACATTTAATTGCTTAATTGTGATTAATAATCTTGTCACAAGTCATGCATTAAACACATGTACAATTTTGTCCATATGATTTCTACACAAAGATTTAAACCACTAGGGTTTTCCTTCCTTTGAAGAAACTCATCTTTATTAAGATAAACCAAGTTTCCAAAGTTGATTACCTTTTTGGACAGCATCTTAACATTCATAGTATGAATAATTTTACCACAATTCAATATTAGGTAATATATCATTATGATTAACAGTGTTTACCATGATATCAGAATTTATATTTCTCATCATATCAAATATCTGAGATATCCTTACGGATCTATGAATGAGAATTCCACCATCTTGAGGTCTATCAGATTTGACCTCATCATGATATTCACTAGTATGTTTTAGAAGATTATGTGTTTTGTAATTGTAATTTAATCTCTTCAAGATCTAAACAAAACTCCCACTTGCTTTTGTAATTTAAAGACTATCTATAAATACTTTAGCAATTAGAACAACACTAAATTGTTTTCTTTTGGGATATTACAAATCACATTAACAGTTCGTAAATCTTGTTCATTAATAACCTACTCCATAAGTAGTTTTAACAAATCAGAACTTCAATATAAGACTCAATGTGATTCATCACATTCCATACTAAAATGGTGTCTTATTAATATTCTAGGTTTGAGTTTTATTAAGTATATCCAATCAATACTCAATTTTCTAACCTTGATAGCTTTTGGAAGAAAAGAAAATATAGTTATCTTGAATCAAACAATATAACAAATGTTTGATTCTTCTAACCGAACATTCCATATACATACAGTATTTCATTAGAATTAATATTGTAAGACAATCTAACAATATGTAAGATAAACTTATTCTTTTTGGCTTACCTATTTACCAACTAAGTCAACTTAATGGTATAATAGAATTCCAAGCCAATTGCATATTTTATAACATAAGTATTCTTTGACAAAGTCAAAAGACATACAGCTTATAATATCTTACTTTATATTATAAGTCTTGTAATAATTAAAAGACTTCATGTTTGTGACTTTACAAAGAAACACATAAACGTTTATAATTTAAAGTTATTATGAACGCCACGCCATGGATTCAATTAATTAATTTTCAAGTTAATAAACTATTTATGTCATTTCAAGAATACACAAATATTTAAAGTAGCATTAGATTACTTTATTTATTTATGTCATTCCAAGAAGTGTCCAACTTAAGAAACTATAAAAACATCCACGCCCGATCCCACGACAAGTGGAGATTTACCTTGAGATTACAATCTAGCCAAGATCTCACTTAAACTAAAATGTAACTTCAAGTGTTTCTATATTTTGAATGACATAAGACATAAAAGTAGTCTATGTTATAATCTTGACACATGTTCTAAACAAGTCAATCTTATTAGAACATTAATCTCTTACCTTACGATCAAGAGAATCCATTAATCATATTTGTATGTGTTGTTCCTTTGCACACAATAATAGCTTCTCCCACTTGTGCATAGAACAACACCATATAGCACACAAACAACACGACTTGCATTTTGTTTATGTGAACAATATGATAGTGTCATAGATATATAAGCATTACAAGTAGATGTAGGAGCACTTAATTATCAAGGAAATGTTCACGACTATCCATGAGAATATGAATGTCTACATTTTTGAACGTAATGTATTATTTCAAGAAAATCTAGAAATAATCTGAGTTACTACCAAGATGACAAATCTTGTAACTCACACTGAATTAGACAACGTTACAATAATTTCTTATTCACTAATACACCATACTCCCACTGGATTTGACAACATTGTAAGTGTTTCATTAACCAGTGAAAATAGCGTGCTATTACGTTGCTACCCCTTTGTAAGACCATTCGTAACAATTACTTAGGTAACAAAAGAGTGTATTCTACTTTGTTGATGATGAATCATCCATCATGCTATTAACTTGAAAAATTGAGCATGCAATTTCTTCCTTAATAGGTCTACTATCCCCACAATGGTGTGTAGCACCTTTAATTGGTCAAATCAAAACAACTAGATAAAATATACTAGTTTGTCTTTTACTAATTTTGCTGTAATTAGTCTAGATTATAATGTAATAACTCATATAATGTCAAACATGTTTTCTAGTTGACCAAAATGTCATATAAGAATTCAATCACCAACAGAGGGTAATAAAATCTCTTAAGGAAAACATGGTGTGCAATTTTCTTAACTATTAAAGTTGCTATGAGTTATATTAGAATTTAGACAATTCTAATGTTCCTAACATACCTTTCTCAATCATGAAAAGGAATAGGATTGAGTCTCACTCTTCTTCCATGGAAAAGAGTTTATGTCTGTCTTTTTAGTAAATTTTTCTTAATCAAACATTTGTTTGAAAATAGAACTAGATCAATTTACCAAAGCCCAAACCACGTTTACGATTTAATGTTGCATTAATACAATCAAAAGAATTAACAAAATTCAATTTTAGTATTTTCGATAATTAAATCTTTCAAGAAAATAAAATACCCTTGGTCAATATTCATATTAACCATAGAATTTTCCTTGAATCTAGGACCCTCATTATCATAGTTTCACCACATCAGTTGATATGCTAGTGATGAAAGTATAGAATAGGTAATTGTCGAAGAACAATAATTGACAAACGAATTTTCAATTCCTAGAAAATATGGGATTTACAATTTTGCCAAAACAATTAATGCAAAATGTAAGCATGTTTTATCCCATCTTATGCCTTAAGTTATAGGTCTCACTAACTAACTTAATTAAGTTGTCTAATTTAGAAACTGCAAATTATTAAGCTGGGGTCTCACACAACATAAAGATTCACCTTGTTATTGTAATCTAGCTCAAGGTCTCACATAACTAAATTACAACTTCAAGTGTTTCATATCATTAGATGGCATAAACTTAAATTTTAAAGGGAACAATTTTGATGTGTAATCAAAACTTATGTATGAAGAAGCATGCATTCAACTTTATAGCATAACATTTTCAAAACCTTACTCATAGTTTTAAATTGCTAAGATTAAATTCTACAAAGTTTTAATCGATGCGTTGAGAAACTTACAACTTTGCACTAAGATGCTTCGTACATAGAATGGTTATACTAGGTAGCTCTAATCGAACTCACAGAAGCAGGACCGTGTAAGCTTGTAAGCATAACCTTAGACATCCTTTCTTGTGATCTGCGCACTTCTTTTAACCCTTTATAGTTTGTCCTAGTGGGTGAGCCGTTCTAACCATTTAGTACACAAGATCAATCGATTAAAAGTTCAAAATTTAATACTTAGAAAACAAATCAAATTTCGCCATTATTTAGTCCTTTTAATTTTCTATTCTCAAAAAACCCTTTTTGCTTACTAACGTGTCATACAATATAAACAAAAGGCACTTTAATAAAATTAAAACAAACTCAAATAATATACATATAACTTAACAATTAACATATGTAAAAACAATTAGCCACATGCATAATTAGTTCGATAAAACCCTAATAATCAATTCTAGGTTTAATAATGCATATGTTTAACCAAGACTTCCACGTGTTTTCATCAAGTACAACGTGAGCCACATACATCGATGAATCGATCAAGTAAGTCTTTGCTAAAACACATACCACATAGCACATAATTGATTCATTAGATATATTGAGGTTTTCCCCAATTCTATATTTATCAAAACGAAATACATGTGAATAAACTTAACAATTAACGATAAATATATACTTAACAATTTAATCATATAATCAACACTCCATGGCAAAACATGCATGTTCCACCATGGATTCCGCATAACAATTATCACCCAAGATACACATAAAACATGTCACATAACAATTATTCATCAAAACCACATAAAATATACATGCAATCCTAGGGTTTCTACAAGTTTTACAAAAAATAAAAAACCTAATTAAAAATTAAAGGGTAATCGACCCAATTAATAAAAAATTAGGGTTCCAATTTTAAAACCCTAGAAACCAATAAAAGCATGTAATAATCACAAAGATTCAATTTTTATGTGTTTCGGTAATTAATTACAACGTATTAACGGCTCTTGATGCCACTGTTGGGTTTTACTAATCATAACAATTAAAGTAAACACGTAAACATCATCAAAGCATGCAGCGGAAGTAATAGGAATAATACTTGTAAAATTAATTAACCGAATTAAAAGTATATGTGTACCTTTTGTGAATCAATGCAATTAGGGTTTATGAAAAAACCCCCAATTAAGATCATCATCCAAGAAACCCTAAACCCTAATAAATTAGGGTTTATATAATTCGACCACATCAAAAGTCGAATACCCAAGATATGCAAACACAAGTGTATTTGCTCTTCGTTCTTGTACACACGTATTAGTAATGAATCAATGAGAAAAGCTAGGTTCTTGATCACAATAGATTAACCAAACACCTTTGTTATGCTCAAGGTCACTCGCAAATCCCTTACATGGGGTTTTGCTTCGTCGACCTAAGAACAAAAGGGAAGAAAGAAAAAGTTTGGCCTTCTATTGAAATCTAGTGTACCAAAGGATGAATACATAGGGATGTATTTATAGCCTTATGGTAGATGTCAAGATTGCTATATTTCCGATGTGGGATTCTATAGAATCGGCCAAACACAAGCCCAAACTAGAGTTCCTAAAACCTTCTCTTGACTTGTTAACTTTTCTTCATATCCCGTTGACATTTAACGACCGATAATCAAAACTCCGTTAAATCCCAACTCTCGTTAATTGTGATCAAATAATTAAATACAACATTTTATATATTAATTATTTATACATTGATTCTCATATGTAATGTGTGCAATCCCGAAGCATCAAGTTCGAATCCGGTCATTCTAATATTAATAATTATCCATAAACCTTTCAGATTAGAACTTGATAAGTATGATCATTAAAGGTGAAAGCTTTTATTGAGTATTTGTTCTTTTCTGTTAACTTTGTTTTTTCACTTATGTTAATTGTTATACTTGTATTTTCTTCCGCCGTCCTTATGCTTGTATCTTCATTATGTCTTTTTTTTTTTTTTTTTTTAATTATTATTATTTTTTTTATCTTAAAACTTGTCGTTTGTCGCGTTATTTGCTCCTTAAGTCCTTATGAATATGACTTTTGAATCATGATCAGACCGTTTTTTTCTCTATAGTTACAGTTTGTGTCTGCGTTATGTCATTTGTTGTCTTTTTCTAAGCTCAAATTTGGTCTCTATACATGCTTTTTGTTGCGTTTTTCCTTCACTCCACATTTGCGTTGTATTAATATGCCTTATGAATCATGATCAGAACCTCTATTTCAGTACGGTTTTAGGTTGTATCGGTTTTATGATTATCAGCCGCGGGAGGCATCAGGTGGATCCTATCCATATTGCTGTTTTCTCACGAGTATAATAGCGCGCAGGTTTACAGAATATCTGAATGTAGGATTTTTTTTGCACTAATGATCATTTTTAAGAATGCAAAAGGAATAAACGGCAACCTTTCTAAGACTTAGAACAATTGTGCACTATGGATTTCTAGCTTGTTTAACAAAGGAAGTGTCAAACTGGGCCATTCAAATTTCAAAGTATTCAATTGCATAAAACCTCACAAAATGCTTTATAGAGAAGGATTACAGTATTTGCTTTTTGGTAAAACCTTATCTTGCGTACTTATGTAATAGGAGCTATCGACCCCATATATCTCTTAAATCCGTTTGTGTAAACGGTTGCTTTAGAAATTGTAGGATAGAACAATTCTTAGACTGAGACTCCAGTAAAAGATCAAATTAATCCCAGGGTAGACTAGTAGGTACATACTCGCAATTGTCAATACTCTAATAGCATTTATCGTTGTTAGTATTTTGTTTGCCTCTTGATTTGTTATTTCGTGAACTTACTAGCGATGATTGATTGTTGACGGTGGCAATGAAGAGTTGTAATCAAAGATTAGTAATGTTGCACATTTTATGTAGCAAATGACTTTCGCCTAGCTTAGCAATATAAAATGGCTAATGATTTGTACACTTCAATTTCTAATTTGTACACTCAAATTTGTGCATTAATCAGTTGTACATTTATCATATGCTGTTTTACCGGTTTGTACATTTGAGTGTACAAATAACAAATGAGAGTGTGCCAATCAATTCCCATATAAAATAGCTATAGCTAATAATACTAGTTATAATCTCTGTGCACGCACAGGGTTTTGACAAAAAAAAAATTTTGTATCAATGTTGAACATTGTGTCTTTAAAAATAATTACATATAATTATATACTTATGCACGAGTTTTTCATTATCCATTAATATCCATTAGAATTTTGTATAATCAAATTTTGTAGAAAAATTTGTTAGATAACTCAAGATTCAACTATATTTAACTGATATAGATGTTGATGTTCCTATTTCAATTTCACTATTTATATAATGATGTACAAAAGATGCGAGTTTTGTTGCACATAATAGACGTTGATGAAGTTAAAATATACTCTTTAAAGTTTTTAAAATCTTTTACATATTTGTAAGTTTTCAAAAAGAAAAAATGTTTTTCTACATTTCCTTATATGAATAAATAAAAATTACATGAGTGGTTCTTATAAGTACAATTACGTTTTTTTTCTTCGTATTACAGTAGCTCGTTCTTACAATTTGATAATTATATTCCCTTTTTCAATAATTTAATTGTATTTAAAATTCAAATTCGTGCCCACATTTGTCATACTTTTAATATGAAATAAATGAGTCCTTAGTAAACATATATAGTAAAAAAATGATATTTATAATCTTATGTATATTTATATGTTGGAGTTTTAAAACATGTATATTGTATTTTTAAGTTATAAAGTATAGTTATTAAAAACATGAAAACTTATAATATTACACTTAACTCTATACAATTTTAAAAATTTTAACCACTAAAGTTTTATTAATTACACCCTATTTTTTTAAGTTTTTGTTTTCACAAATTTGACACATATGTTTTTATGTGTTTTTTCTTCTCAACTAAATTTCTCCACCAAATTAATTAAATGTTGACCAAAATCAATTTATTTTTGACTTTTGTTAACCAATCACATCACACGATTTCGCTTACATGGCAAAATCAAGCTCTTCTATTGGTCAAATTTTTTTTCAATAAGAATGGTTTTGCAAAAATACTTCGAAATGACGTAATTCTTTTATTATATAAAAGATAAGGTACGTTTATTTTGTTTAAAAATTAGTGGGAAGAAAAGTAACTTTTAGTCAACTTTGGACATCTCTGAGAGTGAAGCATTTGAAGCACAAGCTCAAAAAGGGAATAAAGTAAAACTCGTCCCACATTGGTGCTAAAGCAAACACTTGTAGGCTTTAGGCTACCCCGGTGGAATCCAACCCCTATTTCTTCGCCACTCCTCCAAATGACCTTCATATTGAAGGCCCCAAAGAAGGGCTTACCGTTTTTTTTAACATTTTTGACACAAAATAAAATTTCATTAATAATTAAAATGTTACATAATAATTCAAATAAAATTAAACATTACTTAAACTTATTAAAACATTACAACACTATTGAAAATCTAGGTTGTGGCGTGTCCTTGATCGCCTTTGAGTTTCGCATTGTTTGTTGTTGCATCACGGGCAAAGATTGGTCGATTTGCGTAATAGAACATGAGATCTGCATCATATTTCTTTTGTCGCCTAATTCAAGTTTTCGCTTCTAGTGCCAATTTTTGTCTTCTTTTCTTCTCTCTTTGCTCAATCTCCAACTCGATTTGCCGTTGTTCTAGCTCTTTCTTCTTCAAACCATAGTGTATTCCACAGCCTCCTTCTTCGCCTCAATGCCTTGACTTGATCTTGCCCCATTTCTCGGCAACACCTTCCATAATCACAACTTTCGAAAACTCCGAAGATTTCTTTTTATTCTTCTTTGTGGTATCACCACCACCTCTATCGGTAATGACGTATAAGATCCGAAAGTGTACATCCGAAGTCGGTTGAAGTCATTGCTTTTTTGCGACCATCATCTTGGCTTAAAAAAGCCGGCATCTCATTATCCTTCCAAGTAGAATGGTCCCTCAAAATCTTCCAACAATGCTCCAAAACAAACGGATGACCACACACTAGTCGGTATTCATCACACGCTGTATAAACAAAGAGGTCATTCTCACCACTTCCCTAATTCCTGAGAGCATTGTTGTAAATGGCACAAAATTGACCAACTCTAGGACGAATCCTATTTTTCCACTTTGAAATGATAGAGTTGTAGTTTTTCTGACCAACCTCCTTCCGAAAGTAATCAATAACTTTCGCCAAAATCCCTAGCAGCTTGGTTGTTTCCGGTTACACTATTCTCGATATCACACCAAGCGCTGCACAATACGATCTCTTATTCTTTGGACCAAAGTTTAACGAATCATTCTTGGCTTCTTTTCGACAACCTTCTTTCTTTGCCTTTGTAGCTCGCTTTGGTTGACCGGTGACGTCTCTTCTATTAATTCTTCTTCTTCTACGCCATCAGGTTAACCGATCGTGATAACGATCCATGAGTCGAACCGTACCCGAACCATGATACTTGAGCCGATAACCCGATCCGTTCCAGATAAAAATTAGGATTGTTGTATAATTGGTCATCGAAATCAAAACCTCAAGATTGATACGTTAACCGGAGAATATTCTTGATAATTTGAATATGAAGACGTTGATGAATCCATTGTTGGACGGTACACAGATTCGGGTGACCCATACATAGATTGGTTGCTTCGACGGGAGTAGCTTTGTTGTTGTTGTTGGTGGTGGATGTTTTGATGCGGTGGAACAAATGGACGATTTATACAAAATGGATTATTAGGTTGTTGTTGTGGAGCTTGTTGGGATTGATATTCAAAGGTGGGGTTGGAAAATGATTCTTGGTGAGACTAACCGAAATGATCCGGTGTTAAAATATATGGGCGCTTTGTGCCAAACGGGATTTTCGCCTTGGTTGGTGGTGTTTTCTTAGACATTTTTTATAGAGAGGATTGTGAGATTTTTGATAGAGATGATTGTGAGATTTGTGAGTTTAGTGTATAAATAAGTTGTGTATTTATAGGATAGTTTTAGTAGTATTTGTTTATTTTTTTTAGACCGAACGGTCGAAATCTTAAACGGATACATTTTTTTTGTTTGGACTTCAACGGCTAGCAACAAGAGAGATTTGTGCTTTGTTCTTATCGATCGTCCACACGAACGAATCATGTTTTTTTCCTGGCGATCGATAGCCTCCGCCCCTTGCCTCGATCGAGTGGCGATTAGGTGCTACTGCATTCAGCCTTATATATCTGGGTATTCTTGTGGGTAATGGTTCACAACTTTGGAGCCTTTTCACAAGTATTCTCATGATATGTCTTTTTGGAAAATAAAATTATTTCATTTTACCAAAGTGAAAAATACTTTTTATCCAAAAGAAAATAAAATTATTTTTTAATAAAATTGCTAAAATGATTTAAGTCCTTAGGCATGAGGGAGTGGTACCCTGGTACCCTAATACACTGGGAGTGCCACATCACCTCTATCCAATAAAAACCTTCCAACTCAAAACTACCCTAATACTACCCTAACACTACCCTATGGAGGGTGGTACCCTAGTACTAATTCCATTTTTTAAATACATAAAATCACCTACAATATTTAAAATAAACATATACCATTTCATTAAAAATAAAAATATTACATAATACTTAAAAAAAAGAAACATAACATAATACTTAAAAATAACTTGATTAAAATAAAAAACCCACTAATCATCGAGATGCGGCAAGTATTCACGCGGCGTTCGTGAGATCATATCAAGACGGTCATGGAGAAATTAGTCTAGTAACTCCGCTACCACATCGTCAGTTTAACATCGCCGGACCGCGATCCATTATATGAACCGTGAGATTGCCCTCCCCAGCTTTATAACCATTGTGCAAAATAACACACGCATGAACCTGATTGGCAATCTTCGCTTAGTCATAGCTCAGAGGTCGACGAGAATTTTCCATTTTCCTTGAGAGCACCAAAGCTCGCCGACATCCTTTCTCGCCCTCTTGTAACTTCGTGAAATCTCTTTTCCTTTTGGTCGTTGGATACGCGCTTAACAAGTGTGGAACTTAGATAGATTCCATCCGCCAAATAGTAGCCGCGTAAAAGGCGCCCATTCACGTGGAATGAACTATTCATCGCCGCTCCATTTTCGAGTCAGAAGATACAAGTCGACCGATTCAATACGTTGATATCGTTGTTTGACCCCTGTGGACCAAAAAAAGCATGCCAAATCCACATATCTTGTGACGCGGTGACTTGCATAATAGTAACACCATAGTCACCTCTCGTATATTGCCCCTCAAATGTCTAGACAATTTTTCCATCCGGACGGTGTACAAATCGAGGCTACCAAGCATCCTGTGGAGGTGATGCTTCGCTTCATGGGCCCGAAAATGCGAAAGCAAGGTCGTAGTCAGTCGGCCTACGTAGGTACTCCCTAACCGCATAACCCAATGATGGCCTCACAAAATAATCAAGACTTTCACGGACGCTTTGAGACATGCATAAATATTCATCATACTCATCGGGCGGATTGTCGGCTATGAAGTTGCCTAACGGCCGATGTGATTTTTTTTTCACAGAAAAACTTTTTAGCTCGCTACACATAGCCTTCTTGAAAATATGGGTATCTCGCCAATGTCACCAACTATTTGCAAAACATGATTTTCCATTCATTTTTTTAAAGTAATTGTCGTTGTATTTTGGTGTTTCAACGAACCAATCATTCTCTAAAGTTTCAAGACCTATTTCCCATGGACGATTTACGCTTAGTTCGGCTAGAGCTTACGTGTCTTCATAATACCGAGCCGCTAGTTGAAGCATATTTTGCAACGAGCTACCCGTGGATAGCTCATCGGACGAAGAAAGAATAACGAATCTAAGAATCGGAAGACATTTTTTTGGAGAGATTAGTGTGTGTTTTTTTAAAGGTGAGGGTAATTATTTTTTTTTGGAGAGATGAGTGTATGTTATTTGGTTTTAAAGGGGATTTTTTTTTATTTAATGCATATGACCGTTGTAAACTATCAATATACAAATTATCACGGGTAGCCAAGCGAAGCTCTCGAGCTCAATTACATAGCCGAACCATGTACCCGAGCTAGGCGGGGTGGTGTACCCGCTCGGGTACTTGGTACTCGAACCTCTACCCGATCACCACTCCGTCCTCTCTTAGAACTCTTTTGGAGAGAACAATTCATGATGTCACATCAGACTAAATTCAATGTATAATTCTTAGAATAATTAGTAGATCTTACATATGAAAAAGTTCCGTACTGGCAATTGTCAATACTCCAGTAAAAGATCAAATTAATCCTCGTAGACTAGTAGGTACATAGCGGCAATTGTCAATACTCTAACATTTATCGTTGTTAGTTGATGGTGGCAATGTAGAGTTGCTGTTAGTATTTTGTCTCCCTCTTGATTTGTCCCACATCGGTGCTACATCTGACTACATTTAATGTAAAATTCTTAGAATAATTAGTAGATCTTATCTATACTCATTTATAAAGGATTTGGAACATTCTAAATATAGTAGTATTAAAATTGTTAAGACCAAAAATATTTCCATCAAAAGAAAGTTACTTTTGCTAAGCATAATAATTAACCATACATATAAATTTAAAAAATAATTAATGTCTTAAATTCTCATATTTGTAACATCCTCAGATATTGATGCATCTCATTTAAACCATATGAATACAAGTAAAAAATGTAATAAATTAAAATACGTAGTTCACCGTGAACAAAATACGAAGTTATGTTAGAAAATATATATATATATATATATATATATATATATATATATATATATATATATATATATATATATATATATATATATACATTATATATAAGAGGAGGCATGCCACGTCATAATGCCACTTGGCATCCCATAATGCCAAGTCATATTTCCATGTCATCATTATATTTATGTAATTGTAAAATTCGTTTTTGTTTTTGGTAATTTTGAATTTTAAAATTTTTTTATTAAAAAGAAGACAATTGTTGGAGTTGAACTTGGGTCATTCATGTGTTTTGTAAACAACTTACCACTAGAGTAAATTGTTTTTTAATTTATATCTTTCAAATCAATATAAATAAGGAGATTATATAAAAATTCTAGAATTTGTATTTTAGGAATATATATTATGAAGATAACAATTAAAATAAATTATAATATATATTACTTACAAGATAATTATGTTTTTTTATTTATATTTTCCAAAACAATTGACATGTAAAAAAAACTCTCTATTTTTTAATTTAGGAATATATATTTTATACATCTACCAAATAACAGCTTATCAATATATAAATACATCATTATGGTTGCTTTTAATAGTAAATATATTAATTAGGTTATATTTACCGAATAAGTTTTGTACGTGAATTTAGAGGCTTTTGGTGAGGTTTGGTTGAAAAACAAAGTAATGCCTCATGTTCTCAAAACCCTAATGATCTTATGTTGGTTTATTGTATTTGCGTAACTTTTGTGGAAGCTTTTGGTGTGGTTTCGGATCTTTCCTGTTGTAAATCATCAAGTTGTGATATTGATATGCAAGCTACACCTCTAATGGCTAAAATTTAGCATGTTCTTCTATTCATTCAATTAAAGTAACTAACAATTCTCTTTGTATCCATTAACACATAATATTAATAATGATGATATTGTATCGTAGTATTCATGATATGCATATGTGTGTCTTTTGTTATTAAAAAGTTAAGCTTGAATATTTGATGGATTATATTTGTTTATTTTTTATGAATACAGGAGAATCTTCAAAGTTTTATAAACGATGAAAGTGTTATGACTCTTATAAAAGGTTTGCTGTTTCAACACAGGAGAATCTTCAACATCGGCCTACTGATGAGAAGGGTAGAGACCAGTTTGTTATTCATGTTGGACAAGACACTGAGGTTATGTGGAATGATGCAAGATAAGTGAAGGCTTATCCTGTTTACAAACGACCTGTAAGACAACATCATTTATTTTTCAAATTATGCTTTTTCTTTTTTATCACCCATATCGGCCATGCAAGTTTGTAGCTTTTTAGTTTTTATTTATAATCAGTGATGGTACATGTTATTCGTGTCCGTATTTTATATATATACTCTAAATCTTGCAGACCACCATCGATTATAAACTCATTGGTGAGTGTACGGTGTTCGTTCTCATTGTCACGATTTTGGTTTTGCGTAAAGATTAAGTCTCTTACATGGGTCCGACTAAAGTATCATCAATGTTGCTTGGGTGGTCAGGTTGCTCTAACGACGCCTTGCAAGTATGGTGACAGATTGTGTTTCAAGACATTTTATAGAAAGGGATATGTATATTTCACAATATACAAGATATAAGCTGTCAAGTATAAAAAATACTGAATTACAACTGGTCAATGAGAGGGACATTATAAAATGACCAGCACAATGGCTTTTTTCCCGTTTTGACGAAAAACAGAGTCGCTAACTATTTTCACTCAATCGCTGAGCCAAAGCTCAAAGCGAAAGTGCAAATTGAATTGTTAGTCAACTATAGTAATCAGTTGCTTGAAAAAGAATTCGATGCCGTACCTTGCTTCAGAGAATGTCACACGATTAGTACTTTCTTAATAGTAGAATGTCACATGATTAGTACTTTCTTTTAGTAGCATTATATTTTGTGTTAACTTGTTTAATAACTTATTATTATAGGATGATGATAAGCTTGCTCTAATAGTCCCGCCTTTTATTAACCGTACCAAACGTATCCATCCTATGCCAATTTTCGACAATCGCTTCAAACGCTTTCTTGTGAGTGTTTTGATTCTATATTTACATTGGGATATTTGTGTTGGTAATGCGTAGTTTTAGGACTCATTTTGATGTTGGTGGTTGTGCAAGGCCACCTAGGCCAATGGATCCAAGAAAGACTTGGCGGTTTATGGGTACGGATCATGTTGGAAGGATAGGATGGAAGAATGGCGCAAAAGCGTAATGATAGGTCGAAATGGTCAAGCACCAAGGGGATGGTGGTGGTAATGGCCATGGTGATGATGTGGATGATCCCGATTTGCCAAAGTAAGTTCTTTCTTACATCAAAATAAGCAATTCTATGTGTTGAGTTGAAGATCTGGTTTTAATAATGAATGGTCGATCATCCCTTGATTCAATATTTGCGAACTAATGATCCTTATGAAGTTTCGTAGATTGATTGCTTAGAAAGTTCACTACTTGTGTATGCAAAGTTTATTATCAAATTTGTTTATCTTACATCATAGTTAATTGAAGAAATTTGATTAGCAAATCACTTGGTCAATCTTTTACTTATTTTTGAAACGTGTTAGATGTACTAGGATGGATGAGGGAGGTAGCCATGGCCAAGAAAGTTACCTATTTCTTCAAGCAAGATAAATCCATACCGAATGGTGATATTGACCCGTCTTGCGATTCTTGGTCTCTTCTTTCATTATAGAATCCTCCATCCCACACCGATGCATATGCATTGTGGATGGTTTTGGTTATTTGTGAGATATGGTTTGTCAGATCATGGATCTTTGATCAATTCCCAAAGTGGTTTCCAATCGAACGAGAAACATATTTGGATCGTTTATCACCGAGGTATGAAAAGAAGGGAAGCCTTCAGAGTTAGCTCCTCAGATAGATGTTTCGGAGTACAGTGGACCCACTGAAAGAACCACCACTCATTACTGCAAACACGGTGTTATTAATCCTTGCAATAGATTATCCGCTGGATAAAGTGGCTTGCTATGTCTCTCTCGATGTCGGTGTCGCCATGCTTATATTTGAAGCTCGCCGAGACTTCAATTTGCAAGGAAGTGGGTCCGTTTGCAAGAAGTTTAGCATCGAACCACGTGCCAGGTACTTTTCTCGAAAAGGTTGACTATCTCAAAGACAAGGTTCACCCCGCATTTGTCCGTGAACGACGCGGCTATGAAGGTAAGTTTGACTTTTGAAGTCAAAGGTTGGATATTTTTTTGTCTATGAAGCGTTAAAATGGCTTAATATGACTATTTGAAATGCGAGGACCTGAAGTTTTGTGCAATGGTCACCCTTGGGGACATACTTAGCAACTGTCCATCGCATGTGGTGCTGTGGGGTGGTGCTTCTACTTTCAATCAACTTATGCGATATGCTCATAAAGAGGTTTTTGTTTATTTATTTATTATATATGTTACTTTGAATTAACTTAGTCTATTAGAATGCTTTTTCAAATACATTGTATCTCAATATATTGATTTTTAAAATTTTCATGTCAATTGTAGGCTAAATTGATCGACTTCTCCCCGATGGAACTTATGAAAAGCCTTTGACATGATTTACAAAGTTTCGGTTTTATTTGATTTAGATATTTATGTTATGTTTTGTTGCGTAATTTGAAGAACCAATGGAACATGGTGACAAGATAGGAGTGAACTAGGTTCTAAGTTTTGTCATTGAAGAAAACAATATTGGTTGAGTTAGGACTGTTGTACTTCGTGTTTGGTACGACACTGTATGGCACCCGATCACAAATATCCGACATCGTAAATAAAGCTATGTGAGAACTACCATAACCCATGTGAAAACTACCATCACCTTCTTCATTCAATCATGCCGCAGCTAAGCAGCAACCATCGCCTCCGCGTGCATTTACTTGATCTTATGGGTCTTGACTGGTGATGATAGTGCTATTGTCTCGTTGATCGCTTTGCGTACGGCTACACACGATTTCTCGTAGATAGTTTATCGATACATGTACCCACCGATGGACAAGTTATGTGTAAGAGCAATTAGTTTTAACTCATGCCTAAATACTCTACGTGACCGCGATATATTGGTGTGCCTTGGCTGTTGGTGCTCATATAACTTTTCATTACAAGATACATTGTCGACATGGCAAAAAAGTTTGTTCGATCCGCGCATCGATACATATATGTTGTGAAACTATCCTACTGAAGGTCGGTTGTAGAACTCGCTGTTACTTCAAATAATAACCTCGCATTAGCTAATCTAAATTACATTATACATTTACATCTTGTGGCTGCATTTTTGAAACAAGTGTTGCTACCATATATTATTCTAACTGTTCTATGTGGTACATTTGTAGCCATTAAAGTTGTGGGCAACGATACCAACTTTTCATTACAGCAAGCATTATTGGAGTTGAAGAATGAGGAATTCCTATGTCATCTGAGGCTAAGATGCACGCGTCGCCATCGTCCAAGGTGAGTTGTACAATAGCCTTTCTCTCATCAACATAGTGTCTGCCCAAACTTTGTCACCAACAGTGATTCTAAATATAACTAAATTAGAAAAAATGTAACCATTCTTGAGCTATAATAGTGAGATCACTTTTGGTTTTACCTATTTGATTATTTATGTTACATCTTTTTGTTTACAAGAACTGAGATGTTTTATGTAAGGATACTTCTACTGTTGTAAACTAAATTCAGCAAAAAAAAAAATGTAAATGTGATGCTGATTTTGAGCCAATATAAGCATAAGAGTTACGAGTAGTCAAGGGAGTTTAGTTTACTTCATAGTAACCTTATGGCCAGTGAACGTATTTCCAAAAGGATCAACAGTGACCATTATGCAAAAAAACTTTGTCACCATTATGCAATGTTATATTTACTTTAACAAGGATGGAAATAGAAACTCGAAACTTACTTATCTTCAGGGTATACATATGCAAAAGTATGTATTTATTTTTTATTTTATTTTTTGTGTTGAAAGATTCTGATGCCAATAGTTGATCAACCTTGGTTAGGTGTAAATAAGAGATCGATCCGTAGTTCAATCCGGAAGAGTATCACGCTTTGCAACATATCCGATTCAAGGCAAGAAACCATTCGGCAATTCATTTTATCAAAATCAAGAGGGTACGATTTGGATTTTACAACTTTCATAACTCCCGCCGCCTCTATGGTGTGGGTCGTATTACAATGTTTTATTTACAGGTGAATCGATGGAGGATATATAGAAGGAATGGAGCACAACTTACTTTGATGGACCATTGAAGATCGTAGAATGTTACCACATACTAGAGCTCCATCTCCGTAATGGTAAGGGTACCCCCAACTTTGAAACATGGATTCTTTTTCAATAGGGTCGTTCTTAATTATTTGTTTGGGTTTAAATGAAACGCTGATTGGTACAGCCTAATTAAAAAAAGAATTGGAAATCACATGATCTGTAAGAAGGTTTATATTTTGGTAAATTCGACCATGAAACAAACGATACAAGGTATTTTATTATTATTACTTTTTTCCATTTTTAAGGATGGAGTGATTAAGAGATAATGATGATGTTTTGTGCTGGCGGATAAAAGCTTTACATCCGTGTTGAAAACATCTCTCGCTTGGGTTATTATTTTCTAAAGTAGCCGGATAATGTTGCTTTAGTTACATGCAACATTGCTTCTTTTAAGCCACAGTTGTCCTTCCTTCCGATTTTGAGTTCTATTCTTGATTATGTTCATGACAAAGATTCACGGTCTTGATACTAAATGTTATCCAAAGATATTTTCAAAAATCTCTGATTAGGAGGAAGGATATTATATCCTCGTCGTGTTCAAAAGTCTCCAATCGGGAGGAGGAATATTATATCCCTGGATCTAACATTCATTCCACTACTGGAATTTATGATGCTACCACGGACTCGATAAGATCTCATGTTTGTCACCTATCGATCTCGAGATGGAACTATCATTGCATTTACACTTTGTTCTCACCACTAGACGATCAAATTTGATTATTCTCTTAAATCTCAAAAGCATTTGTGACCACATGTCATAGACGAAGCTAAAGGTTATGTTACCATTTGTGACAGGAAATGCTCATTTGCGGTGTAAGTAAGCCACATCACTTTTCGTATGGATGGTTTTGACTTTTATTCAGTTGTCTAAACAAGGTTTATTTGTGCTTACTTTTGCACTTTGAACCCCGCCTTTATAATCCATTTTTATTGGCAACACCTGCTTACCTATGTTGGCTTTAAAAGTAAAAATATGTGCGAAATCCGCTTATTAACATAGTAGTTTTTCAAGTATAACGATGTGCTGGTGTGTTTTCATTATCGTTAGTTGCATCTCTCGTATTCAAGTCGATCACTAATTTCCATTACGTAGCTTGCTACTTTGATCTTTGTGTGGCGCAAGTCTCATGCCCAATGTTCAAAGATCGACCATAAATACAACAAATAAATATGGACAAAATAGCATTCAACATACCAACTATAGCTTCATGATGTGAAGTAGTTGTAGGTCCTGATTTCATTGTTTTTATTCAAATTGCTTTGTTACGGGTTCTTTTTGACGATTCTCGATTCAATTATGTTTCTTTCGGATTTGTGGTAACAGTTTTTTAGGAAAATCCCTAATTTATTAGGGAAATTGATGAATCTCGACAACTAATGAGACATTAGATCAAATTTAATTTTCTGAATGACTTGAGGATTCGCACCATTGAAGGGACCAACGATGAGATCTGTTATAACAAAGAACCTAACAAAGGACGAAGGGGGCCATGCTAAAATAAGCAATAAAATAAGCTTCCTAAGGGCTTCTAATGGCAAAACATAATCAATCTATACTACTAACTACTTAAATCAGCAAAAATCAAACACTAGACTTAAGAGAATAAGCAGAAACTTAGCTTTGAGATCACCGACCGACAGATTGCAACCGATGGAGTGGTACAAAGTCAACAACTCACCAACTTCAATCAACTAGCGCCTAGGTAAACGATTTTTTGATTTTTTCTTTGGGAAAAGTAAAACCAACTATTAAACTAGCTATTTTAATTTTACAAATTTTATGACAAATGAAAATGACTTAAAAAGCTTGGAGAAAATTAAGAAAAACTGCTTTTGGGACTGCTTGAGAAATTTTTACAAGTTGAATTGAAATCACATTTGGCTTATCTAACGTGCATAGCGGCATGCAGTTTAAGGCATCTTTGATTAAGCGTTGTCGCCCGGTGTGTGTACCATTTGTTCATTTTGTAATAGCTTCTCAGTATTGATGTTACTTTGCTAAGAAGAGTAGAAAGATTCATTCTATATCATGGGTCCGATCGTCTCGGTCCTAATCTGCCGAGGTAACTTTTTCTCATAGTCAATGAAAAAACACACATCTAACTTAGATTAGAAAATATTATACATTAGTTCGCTTTTTTTTTTTGTACGACATTTGGTTTTATTTGTTCTGTTTACACAATTACATGACATCTGAAATTGAAGGTTAATCTCCGGCTCAATAGTTTGTTTTCGACTAGCCTTTTAAAATTAAAGTACAAGGAGATATTACTGGAAGCTAAATAAGGTATTAATTAAGTTATTTCAATGCTTTATTGAGTAGTAACTTTGTGGTTGGATGCATATACTGCCCATGTTAGGAGTTTGAAATACAACACCAACCTTTCAAAGTTATATAACTGAGCAACAATATATGAAAATGACTAAAGTTATCTTCATGTTTTGGTTCAACATGATACTAACTTCACTCATGGTAGTGATTGGTTATTTGGTATTCATGTCTTAATATTATGATAAGTTTTAGAGATGTTTGGTAGTTCATTTATTCTACCATTCATTCATCGTTTTGTATCTGCACTTGTGTCAAGATGTACGTATAAGTGCAAGTAAGACTTCGGATGTAAGCATATGACATTAGTAGAAAAGCCTTGGAATATGAATCACCAAGCTACAAGAGTAGTTGGTGAGAAGCGATCACCTATAATGACACTCTTGATCTTACCCATCAAGTTTGTACATTTGACGTCATACTTACCCAAATTTGGTGAAACATGCCGAATATTCTCTAGGCTCAAAGACTATATTTTATATATTAAGACTTAAACTAGGACAGGCACCGCCATCCCCTAAGGCCAAGTGCTTGGTTATGAAGCTCTAATAAACAGGGAATAAGACTTGCAGATATGCTCCATCTTTTCTTTCTCATATTTTGTTATAGAATGATGATGCATGTACTCAAGGTGAATTAGCTATTCCAAACACCCAAGATCAAAACTGGTATGTATCATGCTATAAACTTAGCACGTATTCTGAACGTATTACTAAGGGGTGTTTCGCTTAGCTTAGTTTTGGGCTTTGAAAAGCTCATAAGCTCTTTTTTGAGCTTATGTGGTTATCAAGTTGAGGTTATCAAATATAGAATCCAAAAATCCCATTTAGTATGATAAATCATCCTATTTATATTGACATTGATGTATTTCTATCTCAAAAATGACGTTTTGTATGAAGCTAATTTACAACTTAATAATTAACAAATAAGATACTCAAAATGGTTTCATTAGTCCAACAAGAACACCGAGATTTTTGGATCATGTCAATGGTGTTGCCCTATCCTCCACCTCTAATTCACTTAAGAGACAATTGGTTCTTTTTCTTAAATGCATGGAAATTCAGTTATTTCCAAAGTTGTGACTATGAATTCACTAAAGTATAAAAGTAGTTCATTGAAAGTGTAGATTAAATCATTTAAACCCCCTTCCGCATAAAATTACACAAGATTTATGGATGTCTGAATGCTTGATTTTTATGCATTAAATAGATTTCATAATATGATGGCTTATGTTATCATTTATCATTTGGGAATAAAGACTGTTAAGAAAATACATATAATTTGGTTCTTTGTACGGTTATTAAATAATAACTGCCCAACATTGTTGTTATTAAATGATCTTTCAGCTTTGTATGACTACTTGTGCACTTCACGCGATATATAACTTGTAGCTGATTATTTTATTTTCATCAATTCTTTGAACGCTATCGAGAAATGGGCACTCGAGAGTGCATGAGAGATCTTTTGATGGTCAATGGAGGAAACCTTCAGATTTTAGTGTCGGTAAAGTTCATTCATGAACATTTATCTCCGTTTCATTTTACCTAAAAAACGTCAAAACAATTTCTGGTAATCAATCATTTAAAAATAAAATAAAAACAACTCATGTTTTTAAAACTAAAAATCGCTAAATACCATCAAAACAAAAATACAACTAAACATAAATAAATATATTTTTAAACAAAAAAAACAACATACTTGAGTAACAGCCCGTTAACCAACACCATCATTTTCATTTCTCTACAAATTGTAACGTGTGGGTGCATTTAAAATTGAAGACTTCATATTCACCATGTGCTTTAAATGAGCTATTCATTTTTTTTGTTTGAACATTCGCTATAGGCTCTCTTTGTTTCCCTAATGTAAGTTGCGAATTGAAACCCCATGCTGAACATGTATCTGTAATATTTTTTCTCGTCATAATTGAACCTTTAGGCTTTTGGTATGTAACACATTGACTAATGACCGCTGCTGAACTTCTTTTTCCTCTTCATGTTCCTCTTCTTTTTTTCCTTTATTATTACTCTTTCTTAAAGCACCATCATGGTAAGAGCCTAAGAGGGCTTAATAATATATTGTGATATTGTGCATCTTCTCTCCATTATTTCATGTATACTCATCAGTTCGCAACTATAGCCCATTGCCATCAATCAACAAGAGTATCAAGGTTTGTGTTATATTATATCACAGATAATCTATGTTGAAACAGTTTTAGAAAACATACAAAATAATATATGTTGTAAATAGTCGCAATATTACTAATATGCTCACTGTGGTTTGACTTTGAGTTGAGATTTAAAGTTACTCAAATGCACTACACCTTTGAGTTTGATTAGTTACAAATGGTATAAGAGCATAGCTTTTTGTTAGTCGAGGTTGGATGAATGCCTCGTGCATCTCTTAGGTATTAGTAATTTTAAGTGTGTGATATAACAAGGATGTCATGTGTATATTTGGAGAGTTGTGCACTTTAGAATCTAATGATCAATACAGTTCAATCATGCTAAAAAGTACTATTACCAATCCCATATGATACCAAGGTAGCAATATGTATTGATCGGGTTACAACTCCCAGAGTCTCAGCCACCCACGCTTCTATAACTCTCAGTCGCCAATTTCCTATTCACCGGTAATAATTTTAGCATTTATTTAATCTTTCACTTTTTCTCGTTCTATTTCTTAAAGTTATTATCTTAATTTTGAATTTGTGTTAGCCTTTTGTTATTTCGACCAATGAAGAACTTGAATATTAAGTTTTAGCCACATACTCTATAGTAGATTGGCAATGTGCGTTGATTTAATCACATATACACCGGAAAATTCTTATGCGTATCTAGATGTGTTCGGCTTTGTGTGACTGTCCAATGTATGCTAATTAATTTGTTATGAATAATCATCATGTAATTTAATTTCTTATGATACTTATGATTGTTCTTTTTACATATAATACATGGGCAATATATAATGGTTTTCCAATTATTTTGTTAAACATATTGGCCATTATTCATGAGCAATATATATGATGCTTGCTTGATTAATTTTTACATTGAAATAGTTCTTTCATTATTTATTCTATCTTAACTCAGAAAATTGTTGATATATACGTTCATTAATAAAATTTTGACTTAATAATGAACATATTGATTTAAGAGGTTTATATGGTATTCAAGGTCCGGTTTATGGGGGTATGGGATGTGTGTTTAATAGAACATTATATGGTTATGAACCTCCAATTAAGCCTAAGAAGAAGATAGAAAGGGGGTTTCTCTTTATGTTTTGGAGGATCACGAAAGAAAAAGTCAAAATCAAGTAAAAAGGGCAAATATAAAAATAAATCAAGCAAGCATGTGGATTGGCCATCGTGCAGATTCAATCCGAAGATATCGAAGAGGGGTTGAAGGTAAGCTTCTATTAAAAGTAATTTTGTCATCATATATAGTTGTTATTGAATGTTATAATCTTATTTTAGTGTGCGGATTTGATGATGAGAAATCATTACTAATTTCAAAATGTCACTAGAGGTCGAGTTGCTTTTCGATGGTGATGTTGGACAACCTCGTGTTACTCGAAGAAACCAATATCGGAAAATTCTTTATAAGCCTTTATAACGTAAATTTTTATTTTTCGCATTTTACTCGTTTTGGATGTATGTTGTGTTCCATTCACAAGTTCCCGCTACCAACCTCTATGGACATCTAAATCATTGGTGCATATAAACTTCAATTCATGTTTATGATATACGGCTATTAGTTATTCATAATTATAGGATAGTAAGTAGGAATAACAAGGATATTAAATGGGACGGGAAGTAGAATATTACTTGTGTCCATCTGTTAACGGCTTCATGGGCAACTTTAGTAGCTTTCCTAAAAATAAAAACCAAAAATCAAAGTACTTACATGCTTTTAGCCGTTTTATGTATTATAATAACATCAATTATAGATCCTAACCGTTTTATTTAACTTTTAATTACTTTTTAGTATATATTTGTTCTACTAAATCCTAAAAATTAAAACCACAAGTCATACCCATCCATCGGACGGTTTTGCCATATATATATATATATATATATATATATATATATATAAATATAAATATTGATCACAATTAAATATTACCCTACGCATTCGCGCGGGTACCCTACTAGTATATGAAATAGTTCCATTAGTTAGCTATAAGTTGTAAAATGTTATCCGTTATTCTATAAATACGACTTTAATATAAGAGAAAAGTGAAGATGAAGCTTTATCTTTTATATAATAAAAGAATTACATCATTTCGGAGTGTTTTTACAAAATCATTCTTATTGAAAAAAAAAATTAAACCATAGAGCTCAATTTACTAATGTGGCAAAATCGAGCAATATGATTGGTCAATAGAAAGTCAAAATTAAATTGGTTTTGGTCAAACTTAATAATTTTGGTGGAGAAATTTGGTTAAGAAAAAAAAAACATAAAAATATAGGTGTCAAATTTATTAAAACATAAACTTAAAAAAGAGGGAGTAATTAGTTGAATTTTAAATAAATTATATAGAGCTAAGTGTAAAATTACAAGTTTCCATGTTTTTTAATAACTTTAGAAAAAAAACAAATAACCCCTTACACTTTATAACCCCTATACTTTATAATATTAGTAACGGGAATATAAATATCAAATGGTAAGCACGAGTTACTATAATATTAGTAACGGGAATATAAATATCAAATGGTAAGCACGAGTTACTATGATATGAAAATAAATATACTCAACCCAAAAGGAGGGGGTGGGTGTGCTTGAAAAAGAAGTGTGCGAATGACATTGTTGATGGTTCGTATCATTCGTTCGGCCTTGCCATTTTGTTGAGAAGTTTTTGGGCAAGAAAATCTAAGTTGAATACCATTATTAGCAAAAAGTGTGTGGATTCGGTTGTTGTCGAACTCACCACAATGGTCACATTGGAAGCTCTTAATTTCGCATTTAAATTGATTTTGAACATACTTAATAAAAATGCAAGAATTTATCGAACATGTCAGATTTAGAATGTAATGGATATATCCACAAATAGTGAGAGAAGTGATCAAGAAATAAGACATAGTATTTAAAACCACTAGAACTAACAATAGGAGAAGTCCATAAGTCCGAATGTGGACGTATGGTCCGGATCAGGCCAGAATGGGTCGTGCCCGAAGACAAATGCCCACTCTAATGCCTAAAACCCTAATCCATGCCCTATAAATACATGGTCGGATCTCTTTCGAGGACATGATATGTGACGATAACATGACAGTTACTCTAACCCTAACTCACATATCGACCGATACTAACTTGACTGGAGGGGACCCCGGGCTACGCCCCGTCCACTTAACGGTTCTCTTGTTGATTGAAGTTCACTTAGGGCCTAGAAGACGACGAACTAAGTGAGAGTCAAATCCACCGCCGCATTATGCATCAAGTTGGCGCCATCCGGGGACCAATTTAATAAACTATGTTTCGTGTTCTCATATTACCGAAAATCAGAAATCAATTTCTAAAGCTCGTCAACCTTTGGCATGAGAAAAACACGATGTTTGTCCCTTACTTCAATGCCACTTCAAGTTATTATTTGAATTTTGGTCTGGACATATTAAACTTGATTCAAAATAATTAAGGTCCGGATATCACACCTAGATAATGCGCGCACGATCGGACCTATTTTCTCTTTTAGCCGCGAATTAATTTGCGCAGATACTGTTTTTACGATTGGTATGTCGCTCGCTGTTGTAGACGATCGTAATCGAGCAGCCACCGATAAATCTACCCGCGCTAGGCCGCAATGCTCGACATCTTCGCAGATTAGCTACGAGCAAACACCACGATGCTAGTCAATCGCCATGAGCGACCGGACAAAGGCGTGGTCATGTTATGTTCATCTGCGATCATCCAAAACGCTCGAGTCTATGCGTCAGATATATCCATCTCGTCTATTAGTAGCGGTCATGGTATCGCCCGATCCGTGGTTTTTTAAAAAACCATTAATTATTTATGTAGCTTGTAAAACCTCGATAGAAAATTCTCACGCTTACTTTTCTGTTAGTTCAATGTATATGTGCTACATATTGCTTCACTTCATTAGGTTTTATATGTTTCGATTCGTGGCATAAACTTTTAATATTTGCATTAAGTGTTTTACGCAGGCATAAATAAGTTTAATGCTCTACACCAGTAGCACCATCAAACTTGGGACTACCACTGTATATACTACCATCGCTTCCTCAGACATGTCACGCAGTATATTTGGAAGCGATCGTATGTAAGAGGTATTGCAAGCCGGACAAAGACGATTTAATATTCGCACCATCTTGCCGCAGGGAGACGCCCTCCGCTTTGTAAAGATGGATGTACGCGGTAATCTCAAGGCTTCGTCGTTAACTGCGCCATCGGGTACAAAAGGTACTTTACCCAGATGCAGCATACGGATCCACTTTCACCATTGTGAGACTCTCACACGCAATGCGTCAATGTTACCCCAACTATAGAACTACGTGTTCTTCTACGGGTCTTTACCGCCACACCGGCGGAAACCTAGTATATGCGCTAAAATGTGATGTACGCCATGGGCCAAGTGTGCACTGTCGCATTTGGGCTGCGCAGTATGGTCCGTCCCATACTTGAGTTGTCGCATTTGGGCTGCCAAGTGTGCACACTTGAGTTGCGCACACATGGGCCATGATTGATTAGGCCTACGCGACCATGAACAGAACTTAAGTCTAGCATAACATAGCCATGCACTATCTCATACTAGACTTGGGGGACTTTGGTCGTATGGTCCGATCGGCCGAGAATGGGTCGTGCCCGTAAGACAAATGCCCACTCTAATGCCTAAACCCTAATCCATGCCCTATAAATACATGGTCGATCTCCTTCGAGGACATGATATATGTCACGATAACATGACAAAGTTACTCTAACCCTAACTCATCACATCGCGACCGATACTATCCTGACTGCGGAGTGGACCCCGGCTACGGCCTTGGGTCCACTCCTAACGTTCTTTGTTGACAGTTCTACTTAGGCTCGAGAAGACTAATGAACGCCGGGAGAGTCGTCAAATCCAGCCCGCCAGTATTGCATCAACACCGAATGAATAATATCAAAGCAATTTTCAACAATAATATCCGAACTATGGAAAGGAAGCTTCACATGTTTGCCAAGTTGGCAAGCGTGACAAACATGTGTAGTCTTTTCTTTATTACAAGAAATAAAATGACGGAAACAAGAGACTAGCACTGGCCACCGATGACCGAGACGTTGATGCCAGTGCGGAAGAACCGTGGAGACAAAAGATGTAGGGATGGTTGACGGTTGGTAATCGGATAGAGATCACCCGAAATGTCACATCTAAGGAGGATATGACGAGTCAAAGAAATCCTTTATAGAAAACCAAAGGCAAATTCAATGGTGCGCTTATTATCCTCTAGAACCGACAAATAGAAATAAGGTTTTAATTATATTAGGAGTGACAAGTACATTATGGAGATGTAGGGCTTATGGAGGGAAGGAATAATGCTATGGCGGTATTGGTGACGGAATAGAATTTACCGCCACCAACGCAGTACGATGGGAATAAACGCTATTAAAATGGTACTTAAATTACTTGTACTAGAATTTAAATGAGAAGATGCACCTGTATCCATGTTCCATGTCGGGTCTTGCAATGTCGTAATGCTAAAAGCACAAGGAAATGAGGCAGCTTGAGACGAATGCGAACCCGGGGCTGCACCAAGTATACCACTATTCGAATTTTTAACGTGTTGAAACTGAGTTGGATGCACAGTCACATGTTGGGCCTGTATTGGTTGTTGGGCCATATAGTAAATGGGTGGTTGTTGCACAACAAATGCGTATTGGGCCTGTTGTAGGGTTATTTGGCCTAGTCGGTTGGTAAACTGATTCATTGGTTGTACTTGTGCCACACGATTGTGGTAAGGAACAGGTGTAGGATAGTGTGATATTGGGTGAACAGGAGTACTGGACATGTGACCACAATTATTATTCCATGCATTTTTATTAGAAGCAAGTCCCACTCTATATTTATAGTCATGTATAAACTTACAATCATCACCAAATTTACATGTTCCTCTATTGAAGTTATTACATAGTTGTGGTAAACTTTGAGATTTATTAACGGGAGCATTAGAAGTACCTTTATGATGCAATGAAGGGGTGGGAGAGTCACCATCTACGGCCATGGATGCAGTTTTTTTTTTTTTTTTTTTTTTGATGTTGAAAGTTGAAGGTAATAAAGACAATGATAGATTACGTGAGTTATGTGTGTAAAATATGAGAAACTAAGCAAATAGCCAAGCAAGCACCAGAATTATAATTAATGCATGCAAATATGTTATTTGTGATACACGAGATGTATTAATCAAAAAAGGAGAAAAAGGAAAACAGTGATGGCAAAAGGTGTTAAATGTTTAACCTTTCTTTTGATATCAATATAGAAATGGTGAATGGTTGGATGTACGCTGAGAAAGACTGAGAAAGAGGGGGAATTGAAGTGGGAGGATCGGTTTTCTTGGAGAGGGGAATTATTTATGGCCTGATACCATGTTTGAGAAGAGAATATGTTATGTAATATGAATCATGATATTATTCCTTGATGATTACATACAAATGATCAGTTACATATATAGGAGGATACAAAAGTTATTTTGGGTAAACCCCATAAATCAAGGGAATCACCTAAGAGATTACAACTAATAATATTGATGTTTATCTACTATTTTACACCTATGATCTTATCATGAAACACGGTTTGGCATGTCACAAATTTAGTTACCAATGTTTTACTGAGTTTTTTATTCAACCATAGTAGATTTGAAAAATAATTAACAAAATATGCATCCATAGAAATATTTAACAAAGCATTTAGTTAATTTCTTTTTCTATTTATAAAATAAAACAATGTTTATATCTCATCGTCCCAACAGTTCAACACGTTACACGTTTTCATCTTTTTCACTCCTTCATGGGATGATGGTGTAAGACATGATTTCGATGTCATCATTTATGTTCTTTTGATGACTCCAACGTTAACATAAAAAAGTATCTAATGTTCGTGTTGACTGACCAAAACGAAACTAATATGATAACAACTAACGAACAATATAAAACCATAATTAATGAAAACTTCATGCAAAGTATTCTACATTCGCATTGATCCGCCGATCAAATTCCATGGAAATGCCATATATGAATATATGAAAGGGATTCAATCGAACCGACATTGAACGACGATGAGGGTATTAGAAGCAATCGCAAGATCGTCTCGTCAAATATCAACTTGATATCAAATTAATAAAACCAATGATAATAAATAATAAAATCACGATGGTCCTCGCCATTGTCGATTCTCCATCGGTGACGGTGATTATGTATGGCATCACCGAAGAAAAAGCAAAAGAATACATAATGTCCCGACACGAATAATGATGTCATTCAATGTTGGTCTAATAGAGTTCCTAGGGAATTTTGGATGCATTTGAGTTTAATTAGTACAAAAGTATGATACTTCTGTATGACCTTGTGATACTCATGGTTTTCAGACGCGCTCCTAAGATTGTTATGTTATTGGTTTTATTGTTTTCGAATCAACTCAAACGTAAGTTCCTTCAAGTGATTAGAGTGAAGGAATTGGTATTGAGGAGGATGAAGTGCACGTTGAAGAAAAATGAGTTTTCTTTATTTTGAGAAAAGAAAAAGAAATAGTATAAATAGCATGCTAATTATTTCTAAGAGTAATGTATATGTTGTTAATTAGTTTTATAAAATGGTATGTTAAAACAAAAAACTCGCTTAATGCTCCGCTTCCTTCTTTTTTTTTTCTATTGAAAAATATATATACTATTATAAATTAAATATTTTTAAAAGTACTCATTTTGTTAATTTAGTTTTAAAAATACTATGGTTTATTAAAAAACTCATGTTTTACTTATATGATGTTACAGTTTCTAACATGCGGTCAATTGGTGCTTTCACATCATGTGACTTAGATGTATAACATTGGACATATTTATAAGTATGGAAATGAGCCAAGATGTATCTATAATGGTATTGACGTGATTGAGACAGTGTCTCTCAAATTGAAGCAAAAACTGAAATAAGGAAAGTATGGAAATGGAAGTGAAATTTGTCCCACATTGGTGAGAAAGCAATCTTTTCAGTGCTTTAAGACTATGACACTAGAGAGCTTGCTAAATTGCTTTAGCTTTCAAAAATGCGTATGTAGATTGTTATGTGGATCCTGGTTCATTGGAACCTCTTCCGCATATTCATTCTCCGACGCATCGTTGGAAAACAAAATTATATTTTTATGAGACCGGTTATGATCCCTACAAAAGATTTCTCTCCCACTAATGCGATAAGGTTGATTCTTTAGGCCTGCCCAATAATTACTATTCTATTGCTGCCGAACCATATCTTCAAGAAAAGCATGTCATCCGTTAGATCAAAAGTGTTTCAATCTTGACCATTGTAATTCCCTAATTATCTATATCTAGAGGCAATATATGAAATCTGTAAAACTTCCCGCCATATGCATGATATATAATTAAGAAAATGATAAGATATAGTAACAAACTTTTCCAACAAAAAAGGAAATGTATACTAACCCTTTCATCTGAATTTCGTCTAGATACATTGTTTCATGTTTTAAAATTCTAATTTTTGGCCCTACCCTATGCATCCCTAGGTTTAGGTCACTTTTGTACTATATATATGACGGTCATTTTCACTCATTCTTTACAAAAAAACAACTGAAATATATTAGTAGCTTTCACTTTCACTTTAAGATTCAATCAAAATGGCAAACCATGATCAAGTGATTGTGTGTACATATAGGTGTTCATAATTCATGCATATACAAAACAAGTTTAACTATCACTTTCTTTAAATCATGCATTCTAATCTTCGCTTTTACTCGTGATGTTGTTAAATCAACCTTGTTATGATGGCAAAACACAACAACCGTGTTATATCGCTATATACATCGCATTTTGTGTATTTTTTTATGTCGTGAAGTTGTTTTTAATCTATTGTATTCTATATTAGGATATCGCGATCAACAATGATCGTAAGAAAGGAGAACCCCATGAACGGAAATGAGGAAGTAATTGTAGTCGATGATCTTCCTATAGTTGAACCTCGCTAATGTTGCTAATGTCCCAAACAACGCTAATGTCACGATCCGACAATCATTCGACATGTAATTACATTAACATACTTATTTATCTACTTAACTTTTGTTTTTATGAATTTACCACATATGTTCATTAACTCATGCACTAACTTTTCATGCAGGAGGTTAGTGATGATGAAATACCAATGGCCCCAATCAAGAGAAACAAAAAAAGGCAAATCAAAATAACTGAAGAAACAGTGCAAGCAACTATTTGATGAAGATGAAAGCGAAGAAGATAACAGGTTCAAGCTACCATTTGATGAAGACGAAAGTGAAGAAGATGAAGACAATCGGCGATGACGATCAGTTTAGAAGCGTTAGGCTACTATCTTTAACTTTTAGTTCCATCACTTAGAAACAGTAGCATGTCTTTTCATTGTCTTTTTTTATCAATTGTTTTGCATTGTCACTTTACAAATGGATATGTAGCATTTGAAACCTTATATATAATGAAATATATAAGGTTGATTCTTCCCATAGTTTTGGTTTTTTGTGATGCTTCATTATCAATAGCATCAACACATGACCATCCTAATTGTCCCATCTTTTTTTTTCACGTATTGCATGTTCATAATATATTACGACAAACAAAAGAATAAAAAAGTCACCACCATTCTCCAAGTGTCCCCGTGGAAAGTCTTAACGCCAATTAATGGATATCATATTGCAAACTTTATAATCGTGGATTTTTTATCAACAAGTTTAGTGAGGATCCGAGCAACTTATCGCTTGAAGGAAACCAAGGGCTATGTGGTCCCCCATTGAACATGACTCGTGTTCGTTAGAACGATATGTCTTCGCTTACCCACTAATTTTTCGTGTACAATTCTTCTATTTGGTTCATGCACTTGTACATCACGTATGATCAGACATGATCTGCACTTTTTTGTTTGGAACATTATTTGCAATTTTTTTGATTGGACTATGAGATGATTAGATTGACAAAATTTTGAATGGTCTTATCACCGAAATGGTCAACATTATCACTGAAATACCTTTTTTTGTTAAGGTTGTTAGTTATCCAATTAATAACTTAAATTTAAAATTTTTACTTGTGAATTAGTGGGTAAACTTAGGCCAAAAAATTTACGTATTTATTTTCACTCATCTTCTCATATCTTTCAACCGAACTTTTGGGGCCACGCCATTTTCTAATTTTGAGGTATTGTAGTTTTATACCCATGACTCATGACTGATTATATAATTAGCATTCTTAGTATTTTGAAAACTGTCCCATTTTGAAAATTGTTTGAATCCAAAATGTTCCCTTTAACCTATATGTGTCCAATATCCCTTAAACCAAATTGCCCAAACAACCCTTTAACCATAGTACAACATATATGATTTGTCTCATCAATGAAAATTGATAATATAAATACTATAGAGAAAGAGCAAATACTATGTTGTATTATCAGTGACCTATTTTGAGAATGGGTCAGTTTTAATCAATGCATAATAAGTTTGCAAATACTATGGGTCAAATACTATGTTGTATTCAATGCATAATAAGTTTACAAATTCTATGGTTCGTCATAACTTTTTATTCAGTTCATATACTACTTCAACTCTTTTGACCCATTTTGATAAAAGCGACCCATTTTCATTAACTATATAATTACAATGCATAATACAATATTGTATTATGGGAGGAAGGAGCAAATACTATGTTGTATTCAATGATATTTGCTCCTTCCTCTCTCATAATGACATGGGAGGAAGGAGCAAATATTATATTGTATTATGGGAGGAAGGAGCAAATACTATGTTATATTATGGGATGGGAGGAAGGAGCAAATACTATCTTATATTATGGGAGGAAGGAGCAAATGCAAGATGTTGATATGAGTGAAGGAGATACTAAGGAAGATTATAAGAAAGAATCATGAATTGTTTGCATTTCAATTTAATCACTGTCCACGTGATTGGTGTCGTTTCAAACTTTTTTTTAGTACTTTGGTGTGTTTTAATTTCATACTTTATCTATAAATAAGAATGATTTTGCACTTTGAGATACTTCGTTTCCAATAGTGTTGATTTTTTTATTTTTTTATTTTTTATTGAATCGTTATACCCGGACAACGCACGGGTATTGTACTAGTTACTTTAGGCTGTAGAAACAATCAACTAACTTAAATTCAAATATCATTATTTTTTTATTTATGTGGATGATGTGTTTTCTAATTTGGCCCCGGGGGCTAGTTGGCCAAATATGCACCAAATTGTAGGGAAACACTCTGAGTTTTAAAAAAAGGAAATGGCAGTTGATCGTTTGGTTTTCGCCATTCGAAATGAGGATGAGAGTTTTATGGTGACTAAAGGCTCGTGGTAGACTCGTAGGTACATACCGGCAATTGTCAATACTTAAATAGAATTTATTGTTGTTAGTATTCTGTCTGCCTCTTGATGAGTTTTTTCATGAACTTACAAGCGATGATTGTTTGTCAATCCTCATTCTGTTCCGGATTGTAATCCCTAATAAAAAATATAGCTCCATGAGCAAAAGCTCCTGTCATGATGAATCCTGCGATGTATTGGGGATGGCAATGTAGAGTTGTAATCAAGATTAGTAATGTTGCATTTTACGTAGCAAATGATATTCACCTAGCTTAGCAATATAAAATAGCTATACCCAATAATATATGGTATGGTTATTTTGTTCTGAAATTAGTGGGGAAAAGTGACTTTCTTCGACTTTGGACACAAATATAACTATATGTATATGTTCTATGTTTAAGTAAAAGTTTGTGATTTTGCATTCTTCTTAAAGAGAGCTTCGCAAGAAGCTAACATGTGTTCAAAATGATGTTGATATGAATGAGATTTCGTCTCTCAAAGTCAAGCCTTTGAAACACAAACTCCACAACCAAATACGGTGAAACTTATCCCACACTGTGACATTGGTGCTAAAGCAATATCTTGAATGCTTTATAACTAAGACTGTAGATCTCTTAGAAAATAATGTTATTTGTATGTTCTTGTAGATATTGGTTCACAACTTTGGAGCCTTTTTCATATGAATTCATTTGTATGTCTTGTTGTAAAATATAACTATTGTATGTCTTGTTGTAAAATATAACTAGCAGGGTATCCGCTGGCGGCATGCGCGCATTCTCAAACTAAATTTTTGTGCAAAATTTTCGATTAGTGAAGGCCACCTAGACCATATCAAAGGGTGGTGATGCCGACACATGCCGTTAGTGGTGGTGGCAGATTTAGTTGGTGGCTACTTGCTGCTATTTAGCACAAGAGTGGCAATTTCACGCTTTTGAGAGAGTGTAAGATATGATTGGTCTTTTGTGTGTGTTTATTTGTGGGTTTTATAACCGTTTTACTAATCAATACATTTAATGGGTTGTTAAAGTGGGTCGCAAGAATGGGGTCAGTATAATACATGACTTTTAAAGTCATAAAAGTGGGTTTTAAAAATATTGGAGGGACTTTAAATTTTGTATTCAATGACTACTAATGTTACAAGTATTGGCTTAACTTTTAAGCTAGCATGTGTATGTATTAATTTAGCAAGAGACATTATATTTCCATAATAAGTAAGTTACAAAGTCTAATTTTAAGCCTTGTTATTTAAGGAATGTCCTAAATGTATTATAAGGTAGTAAAGATTTTTTTTTAAGGACATGTGTTTAGTTTTAATAAAAATGTACTAAGTACTTTCTAATGTTATAAAATATATATATCTAATAGCTACTTAAATGATTTAAGTCCATAGAACTCTTTTGGAGAGAACAATTCATAATATCACATCTGACTAGATTTAATGTATAATTCTAGAATAATTTGTAGTTCTTATATATGAAAAAGTTCCATAACTTAGCTTATAAGTAGTAAAATTATATACTAGTTTAGTGTGTTTCGCTATATTTTCCTACTTGATATTCCTACTTATCTTCTTACCCACTTAAAAATTTAACATGTGTATACCACTAGGGGTGAGCGAAAAAACCGAAAAGACCGAATAAACCGAAAACCAAAACCGAACCGAACTAATAACCGAACCGAATTTGCTAAAATCGAACCGAACCGAACCGAATTTGCTAAAATCGAACAGAACCGAACTACTAATTCGGTTCTCGGGTTGGTTATGAGTTTGGCAAGTTGAACCGAAAACCGAATTCATATAAATATATATATTTTTATATATTTATATATATATTTATATAATTTTATGTATATTTATATATAAATAAATACTATTAAAAGGTTATCATAATATAATAAAACATTTTTTATGTTTGAAATATATTTTTTTGCTAAATATTTATGTAATTATTAATTTTTTTAGAAAAAATAGTGAAATTCACGTTATTCGGTCAACCCAAAACCGAACCCATTAGAATTCAACCAACCGAACTAAAACCGATTTGAATTTGGTTCAATCCGTTAACCTAAAAATTAACCGAATTAACCAAACCGAATAAACCGAACAACCCGATAACCGAACCGATCAACAGCCCTATATACCACACATTATCTCTCTTTCAAACCGTTAGTTACTTGTATCTCTGTGGATATTGGTTCACAACTTTGGAGCCTTTTTCACATGAATTTCATTTGTATGTCTTGTTGTAAAATAATTTTTGTAAGGACATGTGTTTAGTTTAAATAAAAATGCTAAATTTTTGTACTTCTTATTAAGTACTTTCTAATGTTATAAACTATATATATCTAATAGCTACTTAAATGATTTAAGTCCATAGAACTCTTTTGGAGAGAACAATTCATAATATCATATCTGACTAGATTTAATGTATAATTCTAGAATAATTTGTAGATCTTATATATGAAAAAGTTCCATAACTTAGCGTATAAGTAGGAAAATTATATACAAGTTTAACGTGTTGCGCTATATTTTCTTACTTGATATTCTTAGTTTCCTACTTATCTCTTACCCACTTAAAAATTTAACATGTGTATACCACTCATTATCTCTCTTTTTCAAACCGTCAGTTCTATCACGTGTTATGATCCGGTGAGTATGATGATTAGTAAGAACACAAGGTAAGAAGAAATATCATTTCGCAAGTTTAATAAAAGGAAAATGAATATAAAACTTTACAAGTATAAGTACATTAATAAAATGTGTGGTCTTAGCTTAATGGTAAACAAGTTGCAAATCAATTGGAGGGTCACGTGATTCAACTTCATTCCCTCCCCCTCTTTTAGAAACGACAATGTGACAGGGCGGGTTTGGGGCATTTCCAAACCCGATTAGCTAACTACACCCTAAACGCGTGTCGATCCTCATTGGTGATCTAACCAAGCTCTTCATTGGGGCTTAGACTTTCCTAAACCGCCCGATCCCTGTTGGGATCTTATCGGTCGGCTTTTTGGGCGCAATGCTCCACCAAGTATACATTGTTCCACATTTATTATTATTTTTGACACCATATATTAGCAATATGATTATATACAATAACAGGCATCAAGAATCAAGAACCCTGAGTAATACATTAAGTACGAACCTTAGCAAAAAATATAAACAGCGACAATCACTTAAAAAATCATAACTTTTTTTAAATCGTATGACACAAATAAGAGTATAAGAATATACTAGATTTATATGTATGCATATGTTTTGGGCGAGACGGGGATGTTGTGTCCCACTCGCCCCGAACCCGATAAAAATCTCCGCTAATGCTAGGAAAAGATAACTTAATAAAGTAGTATAGATATCATAACAAACATGTTATTTTACAATTATTTTTTACCTATTAACTGATTATTAAAATCACTTAAAAAAATCAATTATTAATAAATAAATAAAAAATAAAAAAACCTATGACATCTAGCCACGAGTGTTTTAAGCCATTATGACTCCTCCGATCACAGTACAACCAACAAAATAGTTTTAGGGGTAAGTTGTAAGGACCCTCCTGTTTTCATAAGTTGTACCCCTGTCCGGTTTTTTTATTTATTTACTTTTATAATTTTGTTTATAGTAAAATCGCAAAAACTACGAAATAAAAACTGATAAAATACTGTGTTGTACTATAAACTGTGAGACAAAATGACTTTTTTGTACTTATACCCCCTTTTGGGTGGGCGAGAAGTACCTATTACAAATCCCATAGTGTTATTTACAAACGAGATTCTATCATTAAAAAGGACATAATAGAAATGTCCGGTCTTATACTAGGTTGGCGTATCTAATTTTTAAACTTTCTTCAATAGATTTATGTGTATAACGATATGATTAGTACTGCAATTTAGCGGCAAATGATGTCAGTTTTCTCAAAGTTCGATTACCCATGTTTCTTCAACAAACCTATTTTGTAGCATTAGAGAATCGCTGAATAACTACAATTGGATGCGTGGTTGCATAGCAAAGATAAATATATAGTTTTTAAAAAAATTATGTAGAGTCGATCTAAGTGTGTGAGTATATTTTCTAATAGGATTGTTTTAAGTTATTAAGATTTTTAGTAATAATAGATTCAAGCATTACAAAAAGCAACGGTATTATGTAGTTGACAATATTATATTGCAGTTTAGAGGTATAGCCAACATGTGTGACCGTTTTTTCTTGTTTTGTCGCTAATTTAGGTAGTGATAACTATTTTTTACATGTAACGCTTATCATTTGGTGTGTGGCTTTTAAAATTGTAACTTTGCAAATTGGATATCACCATATAAGATTATTTTGTACTATCAATTTGTATAGATATTTATGCATTGTTCAAAGCTATTTGTTTGGGTACAAATAATTATCGCTAAAGATAACAATACTATTTATTTTTGTGATTTTAATAAACTTACATAACATTATTGATACACTTGACAAAGGGCTATACAATATATATTAACTTTTAAACGACGATTCATATATGATAGTCCCTTAAATGGTGCAAGAGCAACATTTTTTAAAATAACATTATACAAATGACAAATTACATGTGTCATAGCAAAATAAATCAAAAACTACAATTACTTGGTTGTTATTAATTTGGTAGATGTGCTTTTAATTGGGTGTACAATGTGAATAAATTATTGTACTTTTAAATAATGGGGTGTTTTAATAAGAGTATTAATTATATTATTTATTTCTCTCTCCATTGACCATGTTTTCAATATTCAACTTTCAACATTTTTCACTTTTTCCACTTTGACCATTTTTCCATTTTATATAAATATAGATGATGTAGCCGGGTGCAAAAATATCATTTTATAGTCGTGAAATGAAATTTTAGTCCATAGTCCATACAACTACATAAAACATTTTTATTTTAAAATGCTTATCATATTATAACAAAAAAATTATTTTATAATGATTTTCGATCTATTAACCGATTAATAAAAACCTACGAAATCTTGCCGGTGAGTGTTTTAAGCCATTTTTACTCCCCCCGTCATAGTACAACCAACAAAAAAGACATAATAGGAATGTTCGTCCTTATACTAGGTTGTTGTATCTAATTTTTGTACCTTCTTCAATTGATTTATTTGTATAATTGTGGAGTTGTTACAATAATTTTGTGGAACTTAATAAGATAAGTTTTACTTATGTGATGTTACAATTTCTAACATCTGGTCAATTGGTGCCTTCACATCATGTGACTTTATATAGATTTGTTGACCTAGTGACGATGAAGTTTTCAAATTTTCATTGACCTAGTGTCGATCACTTGTTAAACAGAATGATACAATGTACTCTAGTCAGCGTATATAGTTGTATCTCTATTCTAAACAAAATTTTCTTCTTTAAATTGATTTTGTTTTTGCAGCTTGGAAATGGACTAATTTTATGAGGATGCAGACCATTTTGGAGGCCCAAAAGTTACATTCCTCTCACCGTTGAAATGGTTGTGATAGCAGAGAGAATAATTTCATCAAATGGCGAATTCATTTGTACCACGTTAAGTTAGTAAAGTAGTTTTGTCGCATGTGAAACTCAGGTGTATCTCTTCCAATGGCTTAATTTTGTAGGTGTAGTATGTGATTTTTGATATAAATCTGTACTTTTCACTCATGGGTTGGCCATGTATACTTTTTCATAGCAAAATAATATATGGAATGTTGATTTATTTGTAACTTAGTGGGGGAAAAGTGATTTTTCACCAGCCTCGACTAAGTTATATATACCGCACGATATAATATATGTTATAGTTATACGGTAGTTTTGCATTCTTCTTGAAGATAACTTCTCAATGAGCTAAGATGTGTCTAAAATGATGTTGATGTGAATGAGACAAAGTCTCTCAAATTGAAACAAGAACTGAAAAAAGGAAAGTATGGAAACAGAAGTGAAATTTGTCCCACATTGGTGCGTGAGCAATCTTTTGAGTGCTTTAAAACTAAGACACTAGAGAATTTGATAAATAGTTTTAACTTTCAAAAATGCGTTTGTGGAGTGTTGTGTGGACACGGGTTCAATAGAACCTCTTCCACGTAACTCTTTTGCCAACGCATTGTTGAAAAACAAAAATAATTTTTATAAGACCTAGTTACAAATCCCTCAAAAGATTGCTTTTCATTTCCCTTGGTGGACACTGTTTCGTTGTTGGAGATAACCCATGATTTGTATCTAGTTCTATACAATGCTAAGAAAGGATATATATATATATATATATATATATATATATATATATATATATATATATATATATTTTCACCCGGTGAATAAATTAAAAAAATGATAGGAGTTTACGTACATGGAAGAGTGGTCATGATCCACCCGTCGATATAAAAATATGTGTTTTGGACATGCTCAAAAACACAACACCCAATGAGACAAAGCTAGAGAACAAAGAACAAAAAAACGAATACAATAAACTACACTAGCCCTCTAGCTCACCAAATGCAAATAGTCAACCTGCATTCATTAGAATGCTCGAAATCCACCATGTCTTGCGCATCTTGTCTACCCGAGCCTTCTTCTTGAATTGAATATAGGCAAGCTTTATCTAACCATATCAACAATAACCTTGGACAGAAGCTTGGGATTCCTCTCGCCTTTTCTATGCACACGATAGTTCCACTCTTGCCATACAAAATACGAAGTTGCAGGCAAGATAAGACGAGCCACAATAGTGTCAACATTATTTCAATTAGAAATGGGTAATAACCAGGCCATAATACCACTCCATTTCTCTGAAGCAAACTGAATTTCAGCCACTTGCAAAACACAAAGCCAAAAACGGAAAGTTATTTATCTGGTTACAGTAAAAAGTTTGTTGGTTATTTGTGTTAGACATTGTGAATCCTATAGGTATAACTTTATTGATGACCATTATTTATAATTGTAAAACTCTAATTTCCAAAACCCACAAACCGGGCTTGGGCCTAATTTTCCACTAATACTCTCCCGCAGTTCGAGCGGCGAAATCGCGAAAGCTCGAACTGGAGTAGTAAACTAAGAAAGCAAAATAAAACAATAACCAAAATAAAACGGGATAACGCAAAGTATCCCCTATTCTAATTTATTGTTTACGGATAACCAAAATATCCGAAGGATAAACCAAAGTATCCCAAACAGTCGACTCGGGAGTAAGAACCCTAGATTCGACACTAACAAAAGTCGTCTCGGGAATAAGAACCCTAGATTAGACACCAACAAAAATCGTCTAGAGAATTACTGGATTCGACATAAAACAAAAACATTTTTTTAGGACATTAAAACAAATTATCTGAGATGCGATACGTGATAAAACTCCACCTGCTTGCTTGCTTGCTTGCTTCCATAACTCATGAAGATAATAAAAGAAAAAAGCTACATGTGTGCTTGCTTCCATAAATTCACGTCTGAATGCCATGCAATTCACTTGACTTAAGATTTAAGGGTAGACAATCAATATATATATATATATATATATATATATATATATATATATATATACACATATATATATATATACTCAATAAGTATCATATTGTATACTCCTTTAAAGTAGAAAATAATAAGCACTATCATGATTATCGGATCAGTGATTATTGATGAGATTCAAATTTAATTAAATGAGTGTAATAATTAATTACTTATGGTATTAATGTAGATAAGTAGAAAGATAAGGGCATTTTCGGTAAAAAAGAATAAACATTTCACACACGATTCAATGACAATTACACACTTTAGTTCTATTATACAACTGACACATTCTTTCTTTCGTAGCTTTTCTATTTTTAGTTACTTTATATGCAGACATCAAATGATTTAATTTGTTTTAATATGTATGTACACATTTCTAATTTTTTTTAATTCATACCTTTATATTTTTAGTTAACATAACTGCGGTAACATACTAATATTTTAATACGCTTAGTAACGTGATAGTTTTATGATACATTTTAATGACCCACCATATTTTTGACACACTTCATATATTTTTGACACATTTTGCTAACACATAGTTTCATAATACATTTCTAATGATCCTTTATATTTTTGGCACACTTCATATATTTTTTGACACATTTTACTATAAATAGTGTCATAATACATTCTAATGACCCACTATGTTTTTGACACATTTAATTTTGTGATGCATTGATGCATTTTTAGTGACATGTTAAGTTTTTTTATACATATTTAGTGACACACTTAATCATTTGATACATTAGTAGTCATACTATAATTATTTGTTTACATATTTTTATTGACATACTATAGCTTTTGTAACAAAATTTTGATACTCAATTTTTATAATGACACATTAACTTTATAATGACACACTACATATTATACTTTATTTATAAAACACTAAATTTATAGTGACACATCGATTTTTGATACATATATATTGACACATCAAACTGATTGCATTACACTGAATACAACAAACTGATTGCATTACATTAATTACAAGAAACTGATGCATTGAGATCTCAAGAAAAAGAAAGACATGATTAAAAGTATTGAGAATCCTAAAAAAAAAATAACAATGCTACATTACAAAGCAGATGTGTGACACTCAATTTCATTTACATTTAACTATACACCACAATATAAAATAATTTATCACGATACATCAAAGATATACAGAGTTCATTCATCTGATAAAAAAAAAAAAAAAAAAACAACGAGAGACTGAAAAAAATTAGTAAATCACTATCCCAAGATATATGGAGCTCATTCAATTTATCAAATCTTCGTCGAAATAATCAACGGAAGATGCAACATGTGGTAAATAGTCGACCATCACAAAAAAAAAAATAGATGAAGAAACCGATTAGATATGTTGTTGGGAAACATAACTACGAGAAATCCAGTTGGTACTAAACGATTACAAGGATCCCAAAAACAAATTATGATCAGATCTAAAACAAGGATCACGATAATAATTAGATTATCACTTAAAGCCTCGTCGCGTAACCGGTGACTCGTCGAAAACCACTCACCGCTGTGTGTAAGGCGACAAGGTTGGTCGAAAACCACCAGCCGCCAATGGTAGGGCGGAATAAAACAGCTCGCCGAAAGATAAATAAACAAAACCCGATTACCGGCAACGGAAACGGAGATGATGTATATTTTGATTGAGGGTTCGGTTTTGGCATTGAAAATTTAGATCTGAGTTTAACGTGGGATGAGAAAGAAAGATAGATCTTTTAAATTGATGTATATTTGTGATTTTTTGTACAGATAGATCTTTCCTTGAAGTAGGTTGTGTTATAGTTTTGAGAGTGTTTTTTCATGGAGATGTGACATATTTTCAAGGAGGGTAGAGGGTATCTGCGTGTGTTATGAGGGAGAGAGATTGAATGACGGTTTTAGCAAAAAATTAGGGATACATCAACTACCAAATATACCCTTTTAATTTATTTCATAGTTTTTATTTTTCTTAAAAGAAGAATGCTAATGCTACGCCTCTATCGCATGCCCTTATTGTTTACCATTTTAAAGTGTTCACCATTTGAACATAAATATATATATATATATATATATATATATATATATATATATATACACATACATACATATATATATATACTGGGAAAGACGCTGCGCCAATGTAAGCAAATGTTTCTAAATACGATAATTAATGATTTGTGATATGCTATGGTGGCTTTTGTGTAACGCTTAAAAATGAACGTAACCGATGAAATGCAATTGCAAACGGTTGTACTATACGATAACTAAAGTCTACACAAAATTCTTAACATCTATCAAACAACATATAAAAACATTTAATGAAAATGAAATTAAACATTACATCAGCTTATGATAAAACTAACAACACACGCTACTTCAATGCAGAAAAACTAAAGGATGAGATTAATGGTGCCGTTGTTAAAAAGAATGCAAGTACCAAAATTAGCATGAATGTGATTAGCCCAAAATAAAAAATAAAAAAATTGGATAATTTTGGCTATTTTATAAAAGATTAAAAGCATTTAGCCCCATTTTTCTTTTTGAAATGCATGATGCAACCTATGAAAAGTTAAATGTGCACTAACGGACACATATTTTCTCTTAATTGTAAAACACTATAATCGTTTTTGAAAAAAAAACTTATATATATAATATATTTATATAGCGACAAATCGTTTTGTGTTAAAAAACGTTTATGGGTTCTAAACGAAAAATAATAAAAGTTTGAAGATTTGGGGATTAAACATAATGTTTTGAAACCCGCACGACTCGGGTGGTTCAACCGTTGAACCGTTCTCGGCTTAAAAACGGGTCGATTTAAACCGAAGTCAACCCCGCCGTTTGGTCAAAATGGTCAAATTAAAGGGTCAACCCACCGCTTTGAAGCGCCTGGTCAACAACCGCAATATGTATTAATAGTTTCAAATTTTCACTTTTTACTTTTTGGTTTTCCTTTATATATATTGTAACAGGGTACCCCGCTACAAGCGTTGCGGCATTCTCATGACGATTAACCGGAGAAATAGATTCATGAGACCCGGATTCACTTGTTTGTATCGGTTTCAATGGGTCATCTCTAGTTCATTTTCTGGATGGTAATTATTGGTTAAATTGATGCCATATTACACCTAAGCCTCGCTGAACCCGCTATCCGATCCGATTTTCAAAACTATATGTACCATCAACTTGTAAAGCTTGTATGAAGCTTTGTGTGTTTTATTAATTTGTATAATGTCTATAACAACATGTACTTTTTATTTTAGGGTGTTTTAAAAATAATATTAATTAGTATGTTTAATTATTTTATATTTTGAATTATGTTGTAGCTTGTTTAAATTGTACATTGTGAAAATTTTATTGTACTTTTCAATAAGATAGTTTTAGTGATAAAAAAAGTTTATGGGTTATAAACGAAAAATAGTAAAAGTTTGAGAAATTGGGATTAACATAATATTTTGAAACCCTGTCAACAGGAGATTAATCTGGTTGAACCGCTCCGTTAAAAACGAATCAATATAAACCGGTCAACCCGATGGGTGGGTCGAAAAACGGGTCAAATTAAACGGGTCAACCCGCCGTTTGAAGCGCCCCGTCAACCCGTTTTGATGTGTATTAATAGTTTCCTTTTGAAACATATGTAGGTATTAATAGTTGAAATTACTTTCTATTTATTATTTCAACATTTCATTTTTAATTTTTTCACATTTCACTTTCGACTTTTCACTTTTCATTCAATATATTTTTCTATTATAGATAGTATATATATATATATATATATATATATACGTATATATATATATACGTATATATATATATATATAGGAAGGGATCCAGAAGAGAAAAACTAAAATGGAAGAATAAGTAGAATTTCTACCACACATTTCAAATAAAGGGGAAATTTTATGGATTTATCTATTTTAATGATGCATCTTAAATGCTTGTAGTTTTTCTCTTATCATTCTCATTTTAATTTTATTTTATTTGATCCTAACTCTATATATATATATATATATATATATATATATATATATATATATATATAAGGGGAGATGCATCTATTTTAATAGATGCATCTGAAATGTGTGGTTGTGGTTTCTTCTTATCATTCTCATTTTAATTTTATTTCTTATTTGATCCTAACTCTATATATATATATGAGTCCCTTTATTTTCAAAACCCATCTTATCTGCGAGAACCACTTATTTACTCCTAATAATGCACAGTATACAACATATCAATGCAAAATAGCATTTTTGAAAATTTTTATATATTTTTAAATATTAAACTTTTTTATTTAATCCGAAAGGGTAAAATAGTAAAAGACAATTTTTTTTCTTGAATTATTTATTAAATCCCGTTTTTTTTTTTCGTTTTTTTTAAGATAGTATTTTCCAGATTGCATATATGTTTTTAAATCCCTGTCTTTTTTTTTCTATTTTCTTTTTTTGAATTTTTTTTTTTTCCAGATTTAGTGCATATATGTTTAAGCTAGCATGTTTAGTGCATATATGTTTTAAATAAGATGGCATATTTCTATCTAGAAGTAGGTGCATATGGGTTTTTTTTTTTTTAATATAGTGAAATTTATAACAAATGAAGAAGATAAATGTTATACACAAACTTCGATATCGAGATATCGATTGAAATAAATACAAATTTCTAAAAAGCAGAAATACATGAATCTAATTGATCTATACATGTGAGCACTAATAAATATTCAACACAAACTGGAGATACGTGCACACTCATTGTTATTTTCATTTTTGGAAGTCGGCCATATATGCACACACGTAGCCATCAACATTTTTTCAAAAGTCGGACATATATGCATTATTCATACCGCAACATTCTCAGTAATTACACCTGATACAAAGAAAAGTACAAAAATTAGCAACAATAATATTATTAAAATAAAATTGTGTTGAAATACATATATGCAACTACTAAAACATGTATGCAATCATTTTTTAAAACATACCTGATACAAAGAAAAACATTCTGTTTATAAGGAATCATTTTTTAAAACATACATGTTTTGAACATACATGTTTAAAAACACCATGTTCTCAAACATATATGTTAAAACATATATGCACACTTCTTTTGTTAATTTTGTACTAGCAAAAAAACACATATGCACCATTTCTATATCAAAAGATATAAACAAACTATAATATTTAGCATAACAATTTTCTTTACCACCACATCGACCAAGTATATACCGCATGAACAAAACTAACACATTTATATTTGACCAGTCCCATGAAACTTTATACTACCATGAGGAAAACCTATAATTTGCTACTACACTTCTACATAGCTACTTGTTGACACCAAATTTAAAACAAAAGAAAACAGCAATGCGGTAAACAAAAATCATACAAACTGACATATCCACTTAAACATATCTATTTTTCATTTGAAATGTATCTTTACTGATCCAAAACCACGACTATTTCTTTACAAGACACAACTATCTATTGAAACATATCTATTTTTTAATCTAATCCTAACATCCTTTCAAACATATCTTTACAGAGATCGTGGTTTTATTTTTCTATTTTTTTTCCAAGACAAGACTATTTCTTTACAGATTCAAAACCAATTTTTTCATATATATTTTTTTCAATCGAACCAATATATCAAAACCACGAAAATCAACCTACTTTACTAAAAACAATGAATCAATATAAAAGAAAAATGAAGCATATAAAGAAACCGACCTCATAACATGCGTGTTTATTATAGTTAGGAGGATTCAAAATGGTCGGTGCAACTGGGAACCCGAGATAATAAGAGTAGCGGTTATGGTTTTTTTTTTATATAAAACTCGAACATTATATCGATCGTTGATAGAAGGCCAACAGTAGGTACGAAACAAAAAAACCATAGGGTTGCTCGTGATTTTTTGGTGACAGAAAGGGTCGGTGGCATACCAGATCTTGGGGTGGCAATTTTTAGGGTTTTTTGTTAGTGGCTTATAGAGATCAAAAGAGGAGATGGTCTTCATTGATTTTCAGTTTAGAGAGACGTGGGAGAAGAAGAAAAAGGAGCGGCGGTTTTATGAGAGAAAAATATTTAGGTTAAAATAAAACTGATTGTTATCCTAAAAATGTGGGACTAATATTATTTGTAATCTCTAAAATACCCTTAGATCATTTTCAAAAGCCAACTTAATGTTTCATTTTATTACATTTATGGCACAAGTTATTTTAACCCTTGATCAATTAATCCGATGGCTAAAAAGTAGTTCTAGCACTTAAAGTGGGTTCTGAAAATAAAGTTTCACTATATATATATATATATATATATATATATATATATATATATATATATATATATATATATATATATATATATATATATATATATATATAGATTTAAGATCATTGATGACAAAAAATTATTTACATACTAAGCATCAATCTCCACTCTATTTTTATTTGATCTAATGGATAAGATTAATCTCAACAATTTAAAAAACCCACTTTCATCATTTTTTTCAAATATTAATATCTTTAAACCGTTAATCTGTTTAAAAAAATATATCATTTGCGACGGATTTAATTATCTTATAGCATTTCGGATATACTTTCGACAAAATTTTTTCTTCGTATTTTCACGCTTTTTTTAAGTTTTTTCGTTTTTTAAATTTTGCATTAAAAATCATATATGATAAAACACTAATTTTAATATCACATGTGATATTAGTGTAATATCATATATGATATGTAATATCACATGTGATATTAGTGTAATATCACATATGATATTACATATCATATATGATTTAACACTAATATCACATTTGATATTCAATTTAGTGTTTTATCATATATGATATTTTTCATGCAAATTTCAAGAACGAAAAAACGAAAATAACGAAAAACGTAAAAAATGAAATTTTTCTTTTTCGAAAGATATCAAAGTGCCCGCCTATAAAAGATAATTAAATGCCGTCAAGCATGGTGAAATATTTTCACTTAACGATTAACGGTTTAAGAGATATTTAAATTATAAAAATATGTGAAATAATAAAATGCTTTTAATCTCAGCCATTGATTTTTTAGATGGACATGGAGATGAAATTCCTCAGATGGTAGTTTGCAGATGTAAAATAATCCTCTCCTTATATATATATATATATATATATATATATATATATATATATATATATATATATATATATATATATAGGCTTTATATATCCACAAGAATGCGCAAATCCGCATCTCGATACTATAATATGATTGGAATAAATGAAATAAAGGTTAAAGTTGTAAAAATTTGAATTAAAATAAAATAAACCCACTAAAAATATAAAAACTAAAAACTCATAAAAATATATTAAAATTGATGTTGAATTAAATAGCATAAAATTTTAGAAAATATGGTGAAATTAGATTATAATATAAATAAGTAGATAAAAAGATATTTTAATTTGAAAATAAAGATTAATTTTTAGTGGTGTCGTATTAATACGCCATTTTATAATTGGTTCTCCTTATCTTAATTTTTGGTGGTGAAGTTAGCTGAGTTGTTGTGTTTTGAAGTTCTCTTGGAGTTTGTTAAGAATTGACACACGTCATCTCATGATCGTTGTTCCTCCTTATCTTTAATTTTAAGCCTTCTAAAATTGGGCTAATTTTTAAGCCTTCTAATTTGTAGGCCTAAATGCATTATAAAGAAGATATATATATATATATATATATATATATATATATATATATATATATATATATATATATATATATATATATATATATGTTGTATTATAGATATATAGCATCAATATTAGATACGATTTTTACGCACCAATTTAAATCATTATGAACCATTAGATTGACTTATCAATGGCTATGATGAATTGTGCCATTAATGTAAATTAATTAAAAGATTAAGGCAATGCTTGTAAATCTAAAAGGGTAATTTAGGTATTTTGCATTATCCCTAAAAAAGTGCTAGAAACCTCTCACTTTCCATCTTCTCTGTAAACCTAGAAACTCAACCAAAAAAAAAACCAATTGTTGTATCTCAGATCCATTATTCGGCCACAAAAAGAAAAAAAAATAAAATAAACATCTTCAAATTCTTTAAATCGAACAAGCATAAACGAGTATGAAAAAAATGAATTCTCATTAACAAAAAAAACCCACGCCTCTCTTTTGGATGTCAGCAGTGGTTATTCACGTCCTCTTTTCTTGTTCGTTGTTTCCGCTTTTTTAAATAGCTTTTTTTAGTTTTATTGGGTAGTCTTGTAGGGGATTCAGATCCCATCATTTTGTTGGTCGAGTGTCAAGTTTGATTAGGAGGTTGTGTTCATATTTTCGATCTGTTATACCTGTCATAATATTTGGAGGTCAAGATGTGGGTCAAATTACCCTGAATTCAAAGATACAAAGGATGTATCCAAGTACAGAGACGCACAGGGGCGGATGGTTGTATAAGTCTCCATTAGCTAAGAGATTAAGTGAGTTC
>OU343225.1:105888011-105915088 GCA_910596185.1 Chrysanthemum makinoi | reverse complement strand
AAGGAGAACCAAAAGAGGAAGTGCAGGAAGTACGTCGCGCTCAGAGTCAAAGGAGTTCCCAAGAGGAACCCTCCTCAAAGAGGATTGCTCCATCTGGGCGAAGCCGCCCATCCCAATTCCCAAACCCCGAATCCAGAAAGCTTGTGGATCTAAAGCTCGAAGGTAATCGACATGATGAAGAGATTATCTACTCGAATCCCGAACCGCAACACCTCCTCCAAAGAAATTAAACCTACAAGTCCAATAGCCGAACATGGAAAAGAAAGACTCTGTTTGAAGTCTTATGATGAAAGCTCAAAAGAAGAAGAGCTAATCGGATCAATCCTACAGAAGAAGTTTAAATTAGTTAGACAAATTCAAAAAGTGAAGAATTTGCAAAGATCAAATGGGTGGCCCCGAGATCGAGGGTGATGTCCACTCTTCACCGGTCCGATGCGTTAATCAACCCGATAAGGATCCGTGCCACCACTCTTGTGCAACAACAAACGCTTGTGAAGGAGTCTACTAATCTTAACATTGAGGAACCGAAAAGAATAAGACCGAAAGAGAAAACTGAAGAAGCTAAGGCGCTGCACGAAGAAAAGGCTAAATCGACATGATGACGAAGAAGATTATGATGACTTTCTTCTCAAAGCCCAACTCGCTCCAAGGAGGATACTTCGCACCTCCAAAGGACCTCTCCTCATGTCCCTCCTCATCGATTCTTCATCTCACTCATCACCACCACCATCAAAAAGATCAACAAAATCATCATCCAAACCGTGAAGAAACAACCTAAATCTTGGATTTCTAGCCCATAAAAGATTGTGAAAGCCGCCCAACAAGTCGAAGAAGGACATACTTACAAAACTGAATTGGTTTGTCGATCAGATTCAAGACTTAAATGACGAGAAAGACAAGATGGAGAAAGAAAAGGAATTTGTTCGTAAGTTCATGAAGAAACATCGTAACAAGGAACTGAACGAAATGATCGAAGGTTACACTAACAAGTACCTTCGTGATATCGCTCCTAAAGTCCAAAAGGAACCGGAGAGACAAGAAGAGATCATACTCACAAGTTTCTTCTCGACACCGTCGGTGTGACTAGAGAAGTATTTTCGCACAACTCACCCCTAACATCGTAGCATTGATTAAACATACAATGGCCAGAACGATTCTCTGACCGAAGTTAATCGCTAAACTTGTGATACAAATGTCAAAGCGATCCGAACGCTTACTCGATGAAGCTAAATTTTTCAAAATCTACTTGATTTTCAACTCGCATCATCATGCAAGGAGTCACCATCAACCCAAACGACCAAGAGATGACGCGCGATAAGGACAAGGACTCTGCACCTAAACGCCGTATAACCGTAAATCTACTTATGCCACCCCTCCACCACTGCACTTCTTCTCAACAAAGTCTCCTCCACCCTCGGTCTTCTAATGATAAACCTGGACGATTCTCGAAGTTACCACCCCTCGACTCATAAAATGGTGATTACTTTGAGTATATGGGTGGTGACGATGAAGAGGTCCTTGAGCCCCAACAACAACCCACCTCACCCAAACAAGTAAAACCAAAAGATCATCATCAAGGCCTTCCAAAGAAGAAGAAGACGACTCACTCGAGTCGATCATGGCTAGATGACCGATAAAACCGAGTTTGAATGGTTCTCCACACTTGTCAATCAAACTCCCTACCCCGATGAAGGTCAAGAATTGGTAGACGGTTCTACATTGGAGCACGCAAAAACTTTTGCAAGAAAAGTTCCATGTGAAGAAAATGACTAAATCCGAAGTTGAAGCTTTAATCAAGAATGAAGCGTTTCAACTTCTAAAAGACAGCTCCGAAAGCGCCCTCGAGGTCGAATATCATCTTGAGAATATCGCTCGAGCTATGTCTAACAACATGGATTGGCTCAATCCGAAAGCAAACATTGACTTCACACAAAGGGACAACCCTCCATACTACACCGATTGGACCAAACCCATACCGACTATTGGCCAAACAGACGAACCACGGATTCCTTCCGATACTTTTAACAGACTGGATTTCTCTTACACGTAGCGATGGTTTCGAAAATACGCTACATCATTGACTCTTCCATTCCCATGCGCTATTTACTCAAACCGCATAGCTATCGAGGAACGCGTAAATCACTTGTTTTTCGACAACGCAAGCATACGACCAAGATGCATTGTATGGATTCATCATTGGCCCGACCAAGAATCTACTACGGTTTACCGTTCGTAAGTCTCAACATGCATTGTATAGTTCTAAGGACATCGTGGCCATCAAACACATTGATCTCAAGTCTGAGTGGGACTACACATTCTTAAAGAATATCATAGTCAAACGACAAGATGAACAGAACTATGGATTCTCCGAGGCTGACTTTGAGAACTTGTCCCTCAATGACATCGAAGACATGTACCTTGCCAAAGTACGCGTCGGAGAGACAATTCTCAACCGAAGTTCAACGTGAATTTATCAAGTCGGCTTCATCTTCATTAGACGATCGTGATGAAAGAACGTGTTGAAGATATCAGATGGTCGTTGAATCTTTCCGCTGCACGTGTCAATCACTCTCCAACGCTTACTCTTCCCGATCTCAACCAGCCTCTCAATATACACTCATCGCCAAACCTTTCTGTTTACCAGTGAACTTCAAAGAAACTGCTTAATGGCGTAGTGAGCCCACAAATTCGGGGATCATACCTTGAAGTGGTTAGGGATGGATTGGCGTGCATGTGTGAAGGATATATACCAAAGTTGGGTCTCCTACCGGAATTCTCGTGAAAGGCGGATGTGAGAAGGATCATCACCATGATTGATGAACGGTTGTTCGAAGGGATCGCCTGCACGCATTGGAGAGCTATGTTTGGTGGTCGACCCAGAGAAACATCACCGCTTTCAACGCCTGCGCACTCCGGGATATCAATGCACTTCCTGGTACCCCTTGAATTGTTTCCTTCATATAATTTTGGATGTGTGATTAAATATGTCAATGGCTTGTGACACATACTACAGTGTACAACCCGTAATTGTAAATAAAGGACCCCGTGGTACGCCTGCCACAATCCTTATAAAAGGAGCTTAAAGCTTACTTTTGAGTAAAACCTATCAAACCTTTCACTTTTCAAGGTTTTGCTCAAAAGTACTTTCCCTTATGATTTTCAAAACCTCAACCGTTTATATCACTCGTTGAGGGGAGTACTTGATTCAAAACTTTGTTCAAAATTGTTCTCAAGTCATTCTTCCCCTTAACACTTTAAATGGTCATATTTATTCTCAAACGTTTCAAAAATAACACTTTAATATGCCATTTTGAGGGGGAGAAAATATGTGATAAGAAATATGTTGTGTAAAATGCAAATGAATCTTATGCTTCAGACTTAACCAACTAATTGACGAGCTTAACTGTTAGTAACCTCGAAAAGACTTGTCCCCGATGGTAATAATTTCAAGCTAGTTCGCTAGTGATGTAAACGTGTCTCGAAAGGACTTGTCCTGAGTAGAATGTACCATTCGAGAAACTTTTGATAGACATGAACTCGGACGGGTTTGACAACCTTCCAAGGTTTGTCTACACCTTCAAGGTAGTTATTAGAGCTAGTTGTCACCTAAAAGCCGACAATGTAACTCTTAACTATGCAACGAACGTGTCTCGGGGGATTGTCTATCTTCTGGATCAATTCAAAAGTGCGCTCTTTCCTCACTGTGCATTTAACCATTAAAACTATTAAGCACATGTGGAGGGGGAGTATTTAAGCAAAACATCATCTCTCAAAATGGTTCAAACATGTTTTTCATTAACAAACCCTTTGAGAGATATTTTTATCATACAAAGGGTTTTAATGGCAAACATAGGTTAGTCATGGAGTTATAAGGTGCTAAGGTTAGAATAATCGTCCTATGATCCGCCAGAGCGGGAGGGATCTACCCAAGGACACTACCATTAGTTAGTGTTAGAAGTCCTTAGGAATGATTATAAAAAGGAGAAAATGAGAATCGGAGAAAGAAGGAGTTGAAGAATCAAAAAGAAATGTAAAGTAAAGGGTGAAAAGAAATAGCCCTCCAGATTATTCAACTTAGGCGATAATCGTTCAATTCATATGCTACTGGTTGTCACTTAGTGACACCAGTATTGAAGATTAAAAGTCGTCATGGACCCAGTGACGCATGCACTAAACCTTCTTATCCACTCAAGTTTCTCTCAACAGAAGCTTGTTTCATTCTCACAGGGAACCCTACGTAAACTATCGGCTTTCCTAGAGATTGCCGGGTATTGAAGAAGGAGACCCTCCTAGTCTCCGCCAGAAAACCAAAACGCAAAATTGAGTCTAGAGCCACGAGATTCATCAAAAGATCTCTTAGGAACACTTGACATTTAATCACTTGATGATCAACTAATAAGATCATCATTGGTTCATATCGAGTCCTTCACAGATCTTAGCAATCTGTCGAGAACATTTATGAGAGGTTCACATCTGTGATCCTCGGTGATTGAATGGAAACTCCTCGCCGGGTCAACATCAAAATGTTCTGCAGCAGTCACTTGGTAACTCCCCGTGGATTACGCGGAGTGTGTCTCAAACGGTCTACAACAGGTGATGCTTCGTGTACCTCACGACTCATTCAACTCGTAGATGTACTTCGTACATCGCTTATCTCACTTGTGGGACTCAGTTCAGAACGCCTTTGTAAGAATTAGAGTTGGTCCTCACACTATGCCAAGGACACTCGAAGTTCAAACTTGTGCGCCGGAACCGCTTATTACTAACCATTTGAAATGTTTCTTCTTATGGAAGCTCGAGCGGGATGATCGTAGGATTCCTTCATGCTCACGCCAACATCATCACTAATGGAAGTTCTATCTCAATGCAACACAACACCGAATGATTCTTCATCAATCAAAGAATCTACAAAGTCAAAGACTTACAAAACTTCATCATATTGATTTCCAACGCCAAAGAGCGTGTGAGCATGTTGAAGAATGACGGAGACACCGGAGCAGCGAAGGGCACTTGAGGCGTGATCGATGCATAACAAACATACTATCACTCTACCACAAAGAACAATGATCAAAGAACAAAGTTAAAGATGAGCGTCAAGCAACTGTTCAAAGATAACTATCTTCTACACCGGGAGATTGTTCAATCAAGGCAATTCTTCTCACAAGAAAGAAGAATGTCGTGAGAAGCCACCCAAAGCATTATTACATCAACGCCTTCACCGTTTTCATTCATATATACTTGAGGGGAGATTGTTGGAATCACTCCTAAACAGTATTTCAAGTATTTATATTTCATATGTATTAGGTAGCTTTATTATGGCCTTTATGTTTGTTTAAGGTCAAGCTTATGTAGAAGGCCCATAAGCTTAGGCCCAAGCCCAATAAGAAATAGGGAAGGAGATGGAGTGTTGCCCTAGCTCCTTGCCTATATAAACCATGTAATAACCTCACTGAGGGTGGTTGTTCAAGTTATTCTTCACATACACTCTTTCTTAAACCGTATTATTGTTAAATTGTGTGTGTAAGTAGCTTGTTCATCCTCTATCTTCTTCTATTAAGCTTGTGTGGTAAACCTAGGACCTAACAAAAACCATTGCTAAAAAAACATGTTATAAACATGAAATCACTTACAAATTGATGATTTGAAACACGGATTTGTCAAACGATTCTTAGGCGTAGGATCCTTTTAGGTGTAAGTATTAAATGTGATGGAATAGTTAGGTGAGAAGTGTTTTTTATTAAAATAACTTTAACATTTTGGATTTTGGTCCCTCCACCTTTTCCTTTTTCATACAAAGCCTTTTAACTTCCATTTTGTTACCAAACAAAGATTTTAAGAAAGAAACATGACGCATTCCCCTCACTTAATAAATGATGAAAGGTTATAAATTTTAGTCCGAGGAGTGTCAGCTTAACCATAAAAATTTACCACCATTGATAAAAGAAACAACCGATATGATAACATGCAAGTACACTGATGATTTGAAACGGTTAAGTATTTATTTTCTCCTCCTCAACACTTGATCGGAAAAGTATTAAATTTTGAAAGATTAGAGTGTTGATGGAAGAAATGTACTTGCCATGTTGAAAGAAAATTAGATTAGAAGAATATTTTTGTTGTTTTATCGTTTTATATTTTGTATTTTGTTTTTGAAAAATATTTACAAAAGAGATTTTGGTGTTTGATGTGTTTTAAGACTTTAGAGGTCATCCAATTCATCTTGAGTCAAACACCTCATACCAATCTGGTGGACCAACTCATTAAACCTAGCGGAGGCAAGGCTTTGTGAGAAGATCTCAATTGGTATTCTACCACAAAATATAATTCAACAGCACTCTGCTCCACGTGATCCTTGATGAAATGATATCAAGATCGATGTGCTTTGATTTCGAAAATAACCGAAGCACGAGATCGCAATGGCACCGATTGTCGCAGTACATCGATTCTCACAAATACGTGAACCATAGTCTTTGAGATGTGTTCTCATCCAAATGACTTGAGCACAACACGCCGACATGGCTACATATTCTCGCTCGTTGAGACAACATGTACAATCCTCTTGATTGCCATGACACCAGCTTTATCACCAAGAAATTGTAAAGCCCTCAAGTACTTTTCCGTGAGTCTAAGCATCCTCGCGTCAGCTGCCCTAAAAAGCGATTAGTTCAAAACCGTAATCCTTCTGATACCAGATCCCCAAGTTAATGGTTCCCTTTATGTATCGGAGGATTCTTTTAGCCTCAGAGGTGGGTTTCAGCTTGGTCGCGACCGATAACGGAGCAAAGATATACCAAGAAAGACAATATCGTCCTAGTAATGTTAGATACATGAGAGACCCAATAATACTACGGTATTTTGTAGGGTCCACCATTTTCCCATGTAAATCACCGCCTAGCTTGGTATGAGCCATTGGTGTGGCATAGGTGTCATGGGTTTTCATTCCAAATTTGTTTAACAATTCAAGGGCATATTTGGACTGACTCAAGAAAATACCACGGGTGATTGATGAACTTGCAGACCGAGAAAGAACGTGAGTTCACCCATCATGGACATTTCAAAATTTTTCTTCATTAGTTTTGCAAAAGCTTATTGAAAACTTTTATGTGTAGACCCAAAAATGATGTCATCCACGAAATTTGAACAATTAAGATATGTGCCCCGTGATATTGTATAAAAAGAGTTGGGTCAACCGAACCTTTGGTGAAATTATTAGCAATGAGGAAAGATGATAGCTTATCGCACCATGCCCGAGGAGCTTGTTTGAGACCATACGTGAGCTTTGTTCAGCTTTGTAGACGCGGATTCGAAACTCGTGATCAACGATCCATCCGGTTGGTGACATAAACCGCTTCTTTAAGTTGTCCATTGAGAAACGCAGCTTTGACATCCATCCATGACCGCCATATTCATATGAGGATTTTAACGCTAGAAATATCCTACCACTCAAGACGAGCAACCGAGCAAAAGATTCTTCAAAGTCTATTCTTCCTCGACGATAACCCTTAGCCACCGACGCGGACTTATTTCTCGATAACATTTCCTTCAAAGATCCAATTTGTTTTTCCAAATCCATTTGAGACCAATGACGAGACCCTCGGTGGTCTTTCAACCGCCCTATACTTCAAGACGCTTGAATTGGTTGAGTTCTTCTTGCATGGATTCAATCCAGCTTGTCTTTGTCATCAAGGCTTTGATGTTTTTAGGTTCATTGGCAGACAAGGAGTGCATAAATGCAATGTTCACCGCCGTGTGAAGACGCTTGTCTCAGAACGACCGTTGATTCGGTTGCCAATAATGCCAGGATGGTCTTTCGTCCATCTATGTGTGGAGGGTTGATGTTGGTATATTGTGCAGCATTTTGAGGATTCAAATGGTTTGTTGAAGATTCTCGCGACATCGTGTGCAAAGTTCTCATTAGCAAACGGTTAAAGAACGATTTGGATCAAAATCGCAGTGGGGGTACTTCATTCGTAACATCATCACCGATTCATCATTGTTGGAAGCGGTTTGTTCAACCGCTGTGTTGAGTCAATCGGTGCTTCTTCAACAAAGAGTTGTTGTAGCGTGTGTATCGTATAAGAGTATTATCGTTGAGTACGAAATGCGGATACACCCGAGCACGCTCATCAATATCGCCACCGAACAAAGGAGCAAATAACCTTTCCATTTGTTGACGAGTAAGTCGGGGCTTTGTTCATTGATGATGGGGTTTGGGGAAGTTTGCCGTTGTGTCCGGTTCCAAGTTATACTCAAAAGCCATTTTCGTAAGTTCATCAAAATGAGCATGAATCGCTTCCATCACCTCGCTTTGTACGACGATTCCGATTCGAAACCTTTTGAATTATCACAAGATCCGATAAAGACTCCAATGTCAGATTTTGATTTGAGCTTTCCAAAGTCATCACGATCATTATTCGGATAGCAAAGAGATCCAAATACATGAAAGTGTTTGAGATTCGGTTTTCTCGTTATGGACAAGCTCAAAAGGTGTTTTGTTGTATGTAATCATAGAACGGTTTTGAGTATAGCATGCAAGAGATACGTTCGCCCATAAGTAATCCTGAAGTTTAGCATTGATTTAACATGTTGTTCTTGCGGCTTCCACTAGCGTTAGGTTTAGATCTTTCAACGCCTCCGTTTTGTTCGATTATGCGTGCAATAGATGTCGATCAAAATTTACTTTCTCATAAAATTCTGAAGAGTTTGATTAACAAATTCTTGCCTCATCTAATTCCGATTAGTCGAGCAGTGTTCGTAAAGCTGAACTTGTATTTTAGAAAGGTGATGATCATCACAATAGACTTGATCTTTTCTTGAAAAGTAGACCCAGAATGGTGTGAATAGTCATCAACAATTACTAAGATGTAGCGTTTGTTGATCGTTTACGGCGTGGGCCAAATCCATAATGGAAGCACATCTTTGAGAACGTATTCCACCTTTGAAATTTGAGCGCGAGTGCTTTGCCTTGTTCAGGCAAAAGGAAAGGTGATCTTTTAATACCGAAATCTTGGGGTCCTTCAACTAGTTTGTGAGCAAGGTTGGTGATGGTTTGAAAGTTTAGATGTGAGAGCGGCGATGCCATAGCGAGTTTGGTTGATGTTGCCTTTGAAAGTAGCGGATGGGAGAAAAAGCAACCATGTCTTGCATAGAGATAGTGTAAAGACTTGAATTACGCGAGCGGGCATCAGGATGTTTCCTTGTAGATCACGAATGAAACAAGTTTTCTCCACGAAAGCAACCTCAAATCTCCATCACAAATGACCTCTTGAAAGGAATTGCCAATGGGGCCTTCCCAGCCAGCATTTCGATGTTCCCATTAATGTAGTCTCGTGGCCCATGATAGACTGCGTGATCATTCCCGAGACTGACGGTGCGTGAACTTTGCAAAGTTTGATAATTTTAAGATTGCATGTCAGCCGGGGAACATCCGCTATCAACAATCGATGATGCGTATCACGCATTACCACAGACGACACGGATGGAATAGAGTAGATGTGGAACCGAAATGTTAGAGGTTCCATAAGATTATGTAGATATATACGCATCAATAGCTTTAGGTATCCACTTAAATCCTAGTGTGTTATATATCCATTTCTCCATCTCAACTAGTATTTGCTTTAGTCTTAGTGAATGCACTAGGTGGTACTACATTCCTAGGAGGTGAAACCGGAGCTGAGGGATAGCAATGCGTTTCTTAGAATCTAAAGAGGGCGGTTTACCAAGCTGCAGGACTTAGAAAGATTAGTGGGCCTAGAGGTATTCCAGTTCTTAGGATTCCTTAAACGAGATATGATAGCTTTAGCAACACATTTATCATGACAATCAAAATTCATACTTTTACGACAAATAACACAAGGTGCATCGGGCAATATCAAAAGTACTTAACGGTTTAGCATTCGTTACATATTTTATTTACATTTGCCGGGCGTATCTATAGTGGAAGCAACGTGAGTCTTATTCATAATCCTAGGGTGTTCTTCTACTTTAGCATTCCTTATTGATCTTTTCTAGGTAGCGCACTTCCTATTCTTCGTGCTAGTGCTCCTAGGTCAGTGAGGGGACGTTTGGAAAAACATAACTATTCTGTTTCAGTAGAGAGGAGCACGTTAGCAACTTGTGATTAGTAGGGATTCTAGGTTCATGATTACTAAGTGTTACTGGTGCTAATCTCTTAATGATGGTTGGAGGAAGTTGTTCATACTTTCCTAACATTTCTCTTAACTTGAAGATAGTGTGAATCGATCTTGATTTTCGTGCGAATATTTCCAAAGAAAATGCATAACTTCTTTAATGTGTGCAAGATAATGATCAAGTTCATTTGATGCTTCATCACGAGTCTTTTGAGTAAATCAAATATGACACCATATTCCTTTAACTTTTACAAGTTCTTGTTCATATTTTGAGATTTGACACTTAAAAGACCGCTTTTGATCATCCATTGCTCAATTTTAGGTTCAGAAGATTTTGCACGCAACTGGGCGATTTTGTGTTGAAAAGCAAGTTGTTGATCGTGAATATCTTTTTGACACCAATTAAGACGACGTATTGCATTTTGAAAGTTCGTTTGACAATCGTTTGTTTTCAACTTTTAAGGACTCGACCAAGCACATTATCGATGTTCTCAACATTTACCACAGAATGAACAGTATCAGCAGAGATATAATCAAATGCATATGACGAATTCAATAACACATCATTATGGACATCAACACAGATGACATCTTCCAAGAGTCGATCAACATCTTTTCTCAACATTTTCTTTTTACGTTTAGTGTTAGAAATAGATGTTTCAGTTTTCTCGAAAACGACCTTCATTAATCCAAGTTCCTTATGAAAGTCCTTTTCCCAAGACAATGCACAACTTTTCTTTTATATTTTAAAAAGATTTTCTTCAAATTTTTGTCTTTTTTTCGAAATCTCTTTGTTCTCGAGCTTGTGCAATGATTGAAAGTGTTGAACTTTGATTTGTAATGATATTCTATCTCATGTTGTAAAGTTTGAGTCATATGAAAATGTCAAAATATCCTAAGAATTTTGCGATTTTCGTTTTTGAGTTTACTTCACTGATGGAAGGTAAAGGACCATAAGTTTGTGCATAATCTGGTTGGGGATTAACATTAGAGGACTCGTGTGTTTTATGATTATCCTTGGTGTGTTAGAAGAATCCGTTGGTGTGACAAAAGTGACCGCTTTTGAATAGTTAAAAGGTTTGTTGTAAACAACTTTTTCTAATTTGATCGACTCCGCCTTACGCATCTAATTCCTCTTGACGATGATATTCAACAACACTCATATGAATTATCAACTATATACCTTTGAAACTTCGATTTGGTTTGAATGCTTTGGTTGAAAGCTTAGGTTTGTAATCAACGAGATTCGGTCCATATCCATTTGGATTGGGTTTTAAAGTAAACTTTTCAATGGTTTGTACCTCTCGCCATGTTTGTAAACAACAGTTTTAAACTAAAGTCTTTAAGTTTCTTCAAGATGATCATCTATTCGCTTCGTTGAATGCTTTTGTATGCAGAGAAGGCTGTTTGACAAGTTAACAACTCAGCCTTAGCTTTTGATTTTCCAAGGTGAGAGCGTTAATTTGCTTTTTATGTTCATGTTTGCTTTGTTCTATTTCGCACAACAAAGCATTCTTGACGGCTAGATCACATCTGTCTTTCTAAATATTTTTCATTTTGATAAGATTTGGCAAAGGTCGCTTCAAAACTTTCCGTTTTTCTTGAGTTTTGAAAAGTTGAGTTGCTTTTGTAAACATTCAAATCCTTGGTTAACAGTGCATTTTTGCATTTCAAGTCCTGATTAATGGCATGACATTTTTCCACTATGGTCTGTTGGTCTTGTATTAAATGAGCAAAATCTGATGAGGCAAAAGTTCGTTGTTCAACGCGAGTCTCAACATGATCATTACTTGAGATCCTCAAGTATAACCCATTCAATTTGATTATCAAGGGAAAGCGGTCATCTTGATCGTAAAATATAACTACGGGGTCTAGTTGAAAATCGTCGGAATGAGATGTGGACGACGCATTTTGAACATTCTGGCCTGCCGGATTAGATGTTGGCGGAGATATGAGATCGAAATAAATATGGTTTGTTGGTACGAGACAAGCCATCGATTATACCAGGCACTGTGTCACTCATGTGTAACTCATGCATATTAGCCATCAACATAGCATTGGCCGCAAGTCCTCCATATCATCATCTGTCGACATTTGCCATAAAGCTCGTTCTTTGTTTGTGAGAGTTCCACCGCCTTCATCCTTAAGAGCGAAAAGAAGAGCCTCTTTGAAATAAATGCCTTTAGTCCTGGCTTGGGCATGCATTAGCCATGTGTCCCTTCTCATTGCGCTTGTAGCATCGAAGACCATTCAACCCATTCGAGCATTTCCCCGCTGTTCCACCTGGAGCTCGATTGTTATTCCTACCCACATTAGAAAACCCGACCACAGCCCTTCGGCGTCCTAACCAGTCTGAACTTCAACGCGTCCATTGTTCCAACACTTGATTCCTTGTATTAGATGAGGAAATCACGATTGTTGGATTTGTTGGTATAACGCTAAAGGCATTCATAGCAAATCCTTGTTCTGCGTTGCTTCAAGGATCGATTCCTCATTAGCTTGACGGGCGGCATTGTTGTTGTTGTATGGAACCAATTGAGTTTGTTGAGATGGAGGATCATGTGGTGTGATTGTAGCAGTTGGTTGAGTTGCTGGTTGAGGAGAATAACCGTTTTGAGCATATAAGGCAAGTTGTTGATTTTCCGGATGTGTCGATTGGAGCAATTGAGCACGGAGAATCCTTTCCCTATCAAATTACTTTTCATGAGGCTTCAAGTAATCGTACAATAATCCATATGTAGATTGATGCATGTTTTTCACTTGACGGAGAAAAATGACATACTTCTCCCATTCAGGACCAAGACTACTCAGGAACTTAGTATTCACGGCAATTCTTGGCATGATGATGTTGTGTTTATCCAAATCATTGATGATGTCAAAATGGTGATGATAGGACTCTGTGTCTCTCCGTTTCAATCATGAAGTGTTCATAGGCCAAGTAAATTTTGGATTCCAAATCCTCCGATTGAGTACGTATCCTTCCATAAGAAGATCGAATATGATCCCACATTTTCTTTGCAGTCTTTTGAGCATCAACACTACTAAGAATTGGGTTTGGTAATCCTAAGAGGATATATTCCATTGCAAGCTCATCTTCTTCATAGTGTAGAAGTTCTTGAGGATTCAAGTGCCGTGTGTGGGTTCGTTGTTCATCTCTTGGTGGAATGGCATTTGGATCTCCTGTACAATGACATAGGCATCTCAAATGGACCTTCCAAGATAACCTTTAAGAACTTTCCATGTGGCTTCTTTAGATCACAAAACCTAAAGAACCTTATCACCCATTGATTGTAGTTTCCTGGAGTGAGCATTGGAGGTCTATCAAGTGATCCGGCGTCATGAATTGATTGTTAAATTTCAAACATCTTTGCAAACCAAGTGGTTCCTTCATAGTGTTCCTTGATGGATGTTGATTGAAGTCATTTGTGTATGGTTGAACTTGAAGACTTGGTGGTGGTTGAACCATTTGAGGTTGTGGATTTGCAGCAAGTTGTGGAGTATGTTTTTGATTAAATTGTTGTTGATAAATTGCTTGTTGTTGATTCCATTGTTGATGTTGTGAGTAAGTTGTTGCGTTGAGAGAATAAGTGTAAGGGAAATAGTTAGAGTATGGTGGTTGTGACAAGTTGAAAACTTGTGTTGGTAAAATGGATCTTTGTAGTCGAATGAACCTTTGATGAAGTATCCTTAGGTGTAGAAATCACAATAGCCAAGTAACACTTATGCGTAAAAACACCAAAGTTACGCGTAACAATCAAGAGTTACGGGATTTAGCTTAAGCGTAATCTCTAAAGTTCGTAGACACAAAAGATAGGTAGAAACTTATGCTAGGATTACCTTATAAGATTTGGCTTAGGCTGGAATCTTATCGTGAGGATTTCTACGCCGTAAGCTTTATGCTTATGCTTAATTTTAGGGTTTCCCAAGTGATCTTTTACACTACAGTGCAAAAGATATCCAAAGTTGCGTATTTTCTGGCTTATCCAAGCAAGAAAACACGAGTAAACCAATCGAAGATCAAACCAAGGATAAGTTACGCCAGTAGATTTAGGGTTTTCTTCGCGTAGACTTACTCGTAAATGATTTTTGCCCAAATATGTTTCTAAACCAGTTTTGTGTGATGAAATAGCTTCAATAACACCAAAAGACACAAAAGTGTGAAACTTGATGATCCAAAGCTCTTAAAAAGCAGTTATGCGTGAGCGATACCCACGCAAAAACAAGCTTAAAAAATGTAAATCCACGCGTAAAGTTTGAAACTTTTTGCCAAAAACAGTTATTTTAACACCTTAAAACATTGAACTACTAATTCGGTTCTCGGGTTGGTTATGGGTTTGGCAGGTTGAACCGAAAACCGAATTCATATAAATATATATATTTTTATATATTTATATATATATTTATATATTTTTATGTATATTTATATATAAATAAATACTTTATTAAGGGTTATATGAGTAGAGGTTGGATCATTGGAAAACCCCGCCTCTCAACCAGAGTCAGGGGTTCGATCCTCACTCCCCTACAGTCGGAGGTCCTTTCTATTTTGGTAGAACTAGAAGCGACTTCCTCTACCTTAGGTAGGGGTAAGTGTCACATCTATCCCACATGGGAAGCGTGTTGGTACCCATAACCCGTGGAAGACGGCATTGGGTGTTACTCTACTTTACCTTACTCTAAAAGGTTATCATAATATAATAAAACATTTTTTATGTTTGAAATATATTTTTTTGCTAAATATCTATGTAATTATTAATTTTTTTAGAAAAAATAGTGAAATTCAGGTTATTGAGTTAACCAAACTAGAATTAGAATTCAGAACCGAGGCGAAAACCGAATTTGAATTCGGTTCGGTTCAGTTCTCGGGTTAATCTAAAAAAAAAATTAACCGAATTAACCGAATAAATAGAAACAATGGCCGATATAGAGCCGATCAATGATACTATACCACACATTATCTCTCTTTCAAACCGTTAGTTACTTGTATCTCTGTGGATATTGGTTCACAACTTTGGAGCCTTTTCACATGAATTCATTTGTATGTCCTGTTGTAAAATAATTTTTGTAAGGACATGTGTTTAGTTTAAATAAAAATGCTAAATTTTTGTACTTCTTATTAAGTACTTTCTAATGTTATAAACTATATATATCTAATAGCTACTTAAATGATTTAAGTCCATAGAACTCTTTTGGAGAGAACAATTCATAATATCATATCTGACTAGATTTAATGTATAATTCTAGAATAATTTGTAGATCTTATATATGAAAAAGTTCCATAACTTAGCGTATAAGTAGGAAAATTATATACAAGTTTAACGTGTTGCGCTATATTTTCTTACTTGATATTCTTAGTTTCCTACTTATCTCTTACCCACTTAAAAATTTAACATGTGTATACCACTCATTATCTCTCTTTTTCAAACCGTCAGTTCTATCACGTGTTATGATCCGGTGAGTATGATAATTAGTAAGAACACAAGGTAAGAAGAAGTATCATTTCGCAAGTTTAATAAAAGGAAAATGAATATAAAACTTTACAAGTATAAGTACATTAATAAAATGTGTGGTCTTAGCTTAATGGTAAACAAGTTGCAAATCAATTGGAGGGTCACGTGATTCAACTTCATTCCCTCCCCCTCTTTTAGAAACGACAATGTGACAGGCGGGTTTGGGGCATTTCCAAACCCGATTAGCTAGCTACACCCTAAACACGTGTCGATCCTCATTGGTGATCTAACCAAGCTCTTCATTGGGGCGAGATTCTCTCCTAAACCGGCCCCGATCCCTGTTGGGATCTTATCGGTCGGCTTTTTGGGCGCAATGCTCCACCAAGTATACATTGTTCCACATTTATTATTATTTTTGACACCATATATTAGCAATATGATTATATACATTAAGTACGAACCTTAGCAAAAAATATAAACATCGACAATCACTTAAAAAATCATAACTTTTTTTAAATCGTATGACACAAATAATAGTATAAGAATATAGTAGATTTATATGTATGCATATGTTTTGGAGGCGAGGATGTTTGTCTAAGCACCGAACGAATAAAATATCTCCGCTAATGCCAGGAAAAGATAACTTAATAAAGTAGTATAGATATCATAACAAACATGTTATTTTACAATTATTTTTGACCTATTAACTGATTATTAAAATCAGTTAAAAAAATCGATTATTAATAAATAAATAAAAATAAAAAACCTATGACATCTAGCGCAGGTGTTTAAGCCATTATGACTCCTCCGATCACAGTACAACCAACAAAATAGTTTTAGGGGTAAGTTGTAAGGACCCTCCTGTTTTCATAAGTTGTACCCCTGGGTTTTTTATTTATTTACTTTTATAATTTTGTTTATAGTAAAATCGCAAAAAACTACTGAAATAAAAACTGATAAAAGCGCATGTTGTCTAAAATTGTGAGACAAAATGACTTTTTTGTACTTATACCCCCTTTTCTGGTGGGCGAGAAGTACCTATAACAAATCCCATAGTGTTATTTACAAACGAGATTCTATCATTAAAAAGGACATAATAGAAATGTCGGTCTTATATACTAGGTTGGCGTAATTTACTTTCTTCAATAGATTTATGTGTAACGATATAATGTAGCCGGTGCAAAATATCATTTATAGTCGTGAAATGAAATTTTAGTCCATAGTCCCATACAACTACATTTTTTTATTTTAAAATGCTTATCATATTATAACAAAAAAATTATTTTATAATGATTTTCGATCTATTAACCGATTAATAAAACTCAAATCTTGCGGTGAGTGTTTTAAGCCATTTTACTCCCCGTCATAGTACAACCAACAAAAAGACATTATAGGGTCCTTATACTAGGTTGTTGTATCTAATTTTTGTACCTTCTTCAATTGATTTATTTGTATAATTGTGGAGTTGTTACAATAATTTTGTGGAACTTAATAAGATAAGTTTTACTTATGTGATGTTACAATTTCTAACATCTGGTCAATTGGTGCCTTCACATCATGTGACTTTATATAGATTTGTTGACCTAGTGACGATGAAGTTTTCAAATTTTCATTGACCTAGTGTCGATCACTTGTTAAACAGAATGATACAATGTACTCTAGTCAGCGTATATAGTTGTATCTCTATTCTAAACAAAATTTTCTTCTTTAAATTGATTTTGTTTTTGCAGCTTGGAAATGGACTAATTTTATGAGGATGCAGATGGTTCAAACGTGTTCCCCATTTTGGAGGCCCAAAAGTTACATTCCTCTCACCGTTGAAATGGTTGTGATAGCAGAGAGAATAATTTCATCAAATGGCGAATTCATTTGTACCACGTTAAGTTAGTAAAGTAGTTTTGTCGCATGTGAAACTCAGGTGTATCTCTTCCAATGGCTTAATTTTGTAGGTGTAGTATGTGATTTTTGATATAAATCTGTACTTTTCACTCATGGGTTGGCCATGTATACTTTTTCATAGCAAAATAATATATGGAATGTTGATTTATTTGTAACTTAGTGGGGGAAAAGTGATTTTTCACCAGCTTCGGACGCAAGTTTATATACCGTACGTATATAATATATGTTATAGTTATACGGTAGTTTTGCATTCTTCTTGAAGATAACTTCTCAATGAGCTAAGATGTGTCTAAAATGATGTTGATGTGAATGAGACAAAGTCTCTCAAATTGAAACAAGAACTGAAAAAAGGAAAGTATGGAAACAGAAGTGAAATTTGTCCCACATTGGTGGGTGAGCAATCTTTTGAGTGCTTTAAAACTAAGACACTAGAGAATTTGATAAATAGCTTTAACTTTCAAAAATGCGTTTGTGGAGTGTTGTGTGGACACGGGTTCAATAGAACCTCTTCCACGTAACTCTTTTGCCAACACATTGTTGAAAAACAAAAATAATTTTTATAAGACCTAGTTACAAATCCCTCAAAAGATTGCTTTTCATTTCCCTTGGTGGACACTGTTTCGTTGTTGGAGATAACCCATGATTTGTATCTAGTTCTATACAATGCTAAGAAAGGATTTTTTTTTTTTTTTTTTTTTTTTTCACCCGGTGAATAAATTTAGAAAATGATAGGAGTTTACGTACATGGAAGAGTGGTCATGATCCACCCGTCGATATAAAAATATGTGTTTTGGACATGCTCAAAAACACAACACCCAATGAGACAAAGCTAGATAACAAAGAACAAAAAAACGAATACAATAAACTACACTAGCCCTCTAGCTCACCAAATGCAAATAGTCAACCTGCATTCATTAGAATGCTCGAAATCCACCATGTCTTGCGCATCTTGTCTACCCGAGCCTTCTTCTTGAATTGAATATAGGCAAGCTTTATCTAACCATATCAACAATAACCTTGGACAGAAGCTTGGGATTCCTCTCGCCATGCCATGGCGATAGTTCCACTCTTGCCATACAAAATACGAAGTCGCAGGCAAGATAAGACGAGCCACAATAGTGTCAACATTATTTCAATTAGAAATGGGTAATAACCAGGCCATAATACCACTCCATTTCTCTGAAGCAAACTGAATTTCAGCCACTTGCAAAACACGAAACCAAAAACGGAAAGTTATTTATCTGGTTACAGTAAAAAGTTTGTTGGTTATTTGTGTTAGACGTTGTGAATCCTGTAGGTATAACTTTATTGATGACCATTATTTATAATGGTAAAACTCTAATTCCCAAAACCCACAAACCAAGCTTGGGCCTAATTATCCACTAATACTCTCCTGGGTTGTGAAATCGCCGGCTCGAACTGAGGTAATATAAACAAAGCAAAATAAAACAATAAACCAAAATAAAACGGGATAACCCAAAGTATCCCCTATTCTAATTTATTGTTTACGGATAATCAAAGTATCCGAAGGATAAACCAAAGTATCCCAAACAGTCGACTCGGGAGTAAGAACCCTAGATTCAACACTAACAAAAGTCGTATCGGGAATAAGAACCCTAGATTAGACACCAACAAAAATCGTCTAGGGAATTACTGGATTCGACATAAAACAAAAACATTTTTTTAGGACATTAAAACAAATGTTCTGAGATGCGATACGTGATAAAACTCCACCTGCTTGATTGCTTCCTTCCATAACTCATGAAGATAATAAAAGAAAAAAGCTACATGTGTGCTTGCTTCCATAAATTCACGTCTGAATGCCATGCAATTCACTTGACTTAAGATTTAAGGGTAGACAATCAATATATATATATATATATATCTATACATTATATATAAGAGGAGGCATGCCACATAAAATGCCACTTGGCATCCCATAATGCCATGTCATATTTCCATGTCATCATAATTCCACCTAAGCACACTTTGTTCATTAATTTTGCTTTAATAAAATTATTTAATTAAATTTTCGGAATAATTAATTTTACTAAAAAATTCGGATTTTTTAAGAAATTTTGCCACTTGCAAGGATTGAACCTAAGGTGTTTCTATCATTAACAAGCATGATAACCACTAGACCAACATATTTTTTCATTATATCTTGCAAAACCAAATATATAAACCTACACAAGTAATTATTGACAATTTTAATTAATTTAAAAAGGAATGTATTTATGTAAAAAAAATTATATAGCACATATCCATTCCTTAATTATAAACTTTAACCTAATCCATCTCATTATGAAAATTCACGTTTACAATTACAAACACACAAAAAACCTCTTTGCTCATTTGTATTCTGCATAAAGTTTTTTTTTCTTATAATTTGATGTTAAAACTATTTTATTCTGATATACATGTATTATTCATTAACTTGCGCTTTTAGTTTTTTAGGTAAATCGTTGGGCATGCGATGACATATGGTGTTTATTGTGTCAATGAAGCCGTTTAGGCGAAACTTTGGCTACTCAGTAGATGATTTTTGTCAGCAAGCAGGAAAAGAAACCGGAAGAACGAGAACTCAAGAGACCACGCATAGCTATCGGTGCGTTTTAGAATAGCACCACTGTTAACTTATCCAAAGTTAGTAGTTACTACAAGGTATGAAAATATTTTCGTTGGAATTTAGTTTAGAATTTGAGACAACATAAGAAATTTGGTTGGCGTTAATTAATTTAATTTGATTTCAACTATATAGGAATTGGATATAAATATTCTCAACGAGACTACCCATGTTGAAAGCCCTGGAAAGAAAGACATATACATGGTGAGTATAGATAATTCTGCCTCTTGATTAGTTGTAAGACATATTGCTTCGTAAGTTATAGACCCAAAATAAATGACACATGTTTGGATGAACAAAGGAACTACAAATACGTTGTAGATGGTATCACCAAGATGGTGAAGCAAAGGGGTGTCACCAGCCTATGGAGAGTCTCATCTTTATCCGATGCAGATTAAGAATAGTACCACTGTTAACTTAGCCAAAGTTAGTAGTGACTACAAGGTATGAAAATATTTTCTTTGGAATTCATTTAGAATTTAGGACAACTTATGAAATTTGGTTAGCATTAATTTATTTAACTTGATTTCAAGCGTAGGGATTGGATATAATTATTTTCAAGGCTACCCGTTGAAGCATAAAGAAAGACATATCGTGGTGAGTATAGATAATTACTCTCTGATTAGTTGTATGGTTCAATAAATTTGACTTTAGACATACCAGATTGCTTTGTAAGTTATAGACACAAAATAAGCGGCGCTGTATTATGGATGAACGAAGGAACTACAAATATGTAGCGATGGTATCACCGGGATGGTGAAAGCAAGGGGTTGTCACTGACCTATGGAGAGTCTCATCTTTAACCGTACGCGGCCAAGGATTGTGACGACTTCCGGCTTGCATCGTATGATCGGATCAACGAAACAATGTTAGCGAGAAGGTGTGATGAAACATGGTTTGGGGATACATGTAGCTGTTGCGTCGAATCGGTACGTGATAGATTAGAGTGACGAATGTGAAGGTGGCGGAAGGAGTCAAGCGCCGTATAAAGGCGATCAATTATCTGAGATAACACGCTTAAGGCGGAAGGGCCAATGTCGTTATACTATCACTTACCACACGGACTATTTATCAAACCTATCAACTGTCGATCATCAGTTACCCTAACTATAAGTTCATTCACAAAGGTTGATGCTCCATTAAAACTTCGAACTTTTTCTCCACAATATGCTTTTATTTTATCACGACCATGGTCCGCAGATTTCCATTACCAACCATAATTGTTGTGTTAATGTGATATTGACCATCAATTGTAGATTAACATACTAGATGCCTTGCTTAAGTCCGATTTATATGTGAGCTTCTATTTGAACGGTTTGTAGTTGTACTTTTGATTTAAAGTTTTATATCAGAGATCTAAAATATTCATGTGAGTTTGATTATTTTAGGGTTTCTACATAAGACACCCACCACTGATGACAAGAGATTGCAAAGCACAATAAGCAGATAAGCAAGTAAGAAAGCAATTCCAAACAACCTCTAACTACATGTTTACTTAACCTTCAAAATAATGTCTTTTTTATCCCTTTCATATGTTTTACATTGAATTGTAATGTGTCTTGATTAGTAAGGTTGTCATTTGTAGCATTGGGTTGTTAGGGGTGATGGAGCGAATTTGATGGACGAGCTAATCGGCAACACAAGGCATTTAATGAATGTTGTGAATTCATTACCGAGTTACTGGCGTAAGAAAATGATCGATAAACACATGAACATTACAACCGCATTGCTTAGAGAGATCAAGGAGCGGTCTCTTAATTCCTATGTGAAAAAGGAGTATGAGATGATGGCAAGAGGTGGCATTGACCACGGTGAACTTCTTCAGCGTTGCTTAGGGAAGGGTACTAAAATGGATAAGCTTCGATTTTTGCTATCATGTTTCTTATTTCAACGAAACCATCCCTCGAGAAGTTGAAGCGTTGAATCTGCATTAAGAGAGGTGGATACCGTGCATTTCAGTATGTTAAAAAGATCAAGTCATTAAATGTTTCGTTACCATCGACAAACTCTACAAGCGAAGCAACATTGTTGATTGGGATAAGAAGCTTTATGGTCAATCTATCGGTCGCATAACTCTGGTGTGAACAATTTGTTATCTGTTGATCATCAATTGGCAATGGCAAGGATAGTTGAAGCCGATGGAAGGAAATCAAATCGAGATCAAATCTTATCTCATGTTTGACCTCGTGCTCAAAGTCGGTGCAAGCGATAGTCATATGAATGGACCATTCAAAGAAGCGATTGTGTTTATGATTAGTGGTGGAAACTATGTGGAGTATGTAAGCTTGCAACATCTTGCACGTGGTGACCCGACTAAGCATATAATCTACGGATCAACGAGATTGACGGGGAGGTGAATTTGTTGATCACGCTTGCACTCTTGGGACGAGAGATGGGGTTGGGTAGTACCCTTGCACCTTCTGCCACTTGCCCACTAAAATGCCGCGACGAAATGAATATATGATAAAGTTTGATCCAGCGTTTATGGTTTTTCAGGCATATCAGTCTTATCATAGGGATCTATGACTAAAAAATGTATCGAGCCGCTTCTTGACCAGAAGGTATGCTCCTTACTCATCCTTCGAATTGATTTTATTGGTATAATTTCTTTTTCATTCTCTTGGGTTGTAAAGAAAAAGCCTCTTGCTTGATTCGTAGATGGTCTAGCAACTTTGATTCAGGTAGATGGTCTATATGAATGTGAGGGGAGGAAGGAGGATGGGCATTAAGCAATTTGTGAATCGAGTTGGCATAATTTTAAATTTTACTCCATATATCATTAAGATCGCTCATAATTCGCGAGATATATAAAGTAGCATAGATTATGTTATAGGTGATATGAGATAAAAATCAATGGTTCATATAGCATAGTTAAAGTAATATACCATAATGTTTGGAGAACTTATGCTAATTTCCTTTTGCGAGTTGCGAGAAAACACTTACTCAAACGAGCTCTATATGTCGGGTATGCATCACCCCCTTTGCTTTTTTTTTTTTTTTTTTGTGATTTTCTAGCGACATTTATCATTTCCTATTAAGGGTTGCGGTTATGGCTACATTAAGTCAGTTAACAATTGTAAAGTAAGATTGCCCCTTCTTTTAATTACTTGTCATTTGCCTAACCCTCAGATGGCTAACAATGTATGCAAGTAGAACTTATCTTCTATAGTATTTTTTTTTATCATGTTTCGGTTTGTATAAAACCATACACAAACACCCGCGATGGCACTTTGTGGTTTCTACTACTTGATATGCGGATAAGTTCAAAGCCAGCGTAAGATCATGCATCGTGATTCAAGAATGTAAACTAAACCAATGAATCATCATGTTTGCTATTTCTAATCATAACCGGCATCATTTCCAAAATAGATAGCGCAGTAACAATTCTCTTTCTCTTGTTCATGACTCCCAGCTTTTAACTTTTCATGAAATATGTAGCTCTTGAAAGATGGTAGCCAAACAGGGGATTTGTAGTACAATTTGATTAGTGGATATTTGAATAAGCAAGTTGAGAAGAAATCTGGAAGCGGCCACAAAAGAAGATATTGTTAAGGAATTGAAGTATGGGACATTGGACATCTCTCACGATACGCCTTTCACCGCCGACACTGTTACTAACGGTAAAGTTGGTGCTACAATGCATTGTAGTTCAACTTTAGTATAGTGTAGTCGACATTTTTCATATGAACTGACACAATTTCTTTATGTATTTCGAATGTTTGTGTATGTATAGTACAATGTAATGACGCGTTTCTTCGAGGTGTCAAGGTTAGATTAAGTTTAAATACATTAATTACTTGGAAATCTCAAACACGTTGTCGATGCCAAGATAGCTTATTTATTAACTTCCTATAAGCAAGCTAAATGGCTGGACATGAATATAAGTCTTTTTAATTGCTCACAAGTAACAGTCAGTTATGAAGCATTTGGCCAATTTAGCAACAATTGAAGTTTGTTTTTCAAGTAAGCAAGTTCGAATGAGGGTTTTGGGGTTGCTTATTAAAGTGCTTATTCTGCTGCGATTGCTTTTGATAGGTAGATATGAAGTTTTGAGGGTGTATGTGGTTGCTTTTCGGGAATAGGAGATAATAAGCAATTTTGTGGTGTTTGCCATTTCGTCTTTACCTATGAAAGATGAAAACATACTAATATGGACACCGGGTACAACAACAAATGATACCTTCAAAAACTTCTTGAAGGTACAAAAACCATTGGCTATTACCGCCTTATCCAAAGAAAAAATACATCTTACATGTTGCCAGAGTCACTAATTCTCTAAAAACGGTTACTCAGGACGTTCGCTTCACTGTACCATTCATTTGTGGTACTATAATGTTTTAACGTATTAGTCATCTTCTTCGTATTTGGGCAATGATGGGTTATCTTTCCAATAATTTGAAGAGGCTGAAAATTTGTATAAAATGGTTTCGGAAGAGTTTAGAAGACCCTGAGAATGAAGCGTTGAGTTTTAAATAAAAGGTAATACAAAATCCACCATCCTCGAACTCAAACTACGTTGTTGATTTCAAGAGGCCTATTGAGTTAATGGGTTTTCTTTATTCCGATTTTAGGTGAAACTACTGCAAGAGTGCAATACTATTTAATATCACTAAGCATCAAGTAACATAGTACATTAACTAAAAGAAGTTCTATATAAGTGATTTTTAATATGTTGCTTTTGGATAATCATGGTATAGTTTTATTATATATTTACATAGATGACAAGCTGCAATTGCAATCAAGGATGTGCTTAAGAAAGTGAAAATATTGAGAGCTCTTCGAGTCATAAGCATCGATCCTTTTACGATATGAAGATACAAATAATGTATACATAGTGATGGAGTACGTATTTGTGATTGTTGCTCTGACTTATCCATGGTTGTCGAGTGAAAGCCATCCTATCCTCTTGATTATTTTAATTTATAAATTGGTGAAATCGTATCTTCATGCTTCTCCAATCAAACGTGATGCACTTAAGGTATTGTCTTCTTAGTCTTGCTCAAATGATAATATATCAATATGCTATGACTTAAAACCACGGGCCTAAGTGGTTTGAGTAACAATCGGTGGATGTGATATTTTGGTTAATTTAGATTATCAAAGGACTTGACATAGAATGAATTGGTTTATCTCCAAGCCCAATTTATGCTTTTGGAACCAAACAAAGACGGGTGTGTATTCCTTCATAACTTTAGAATGCTAAAGTAGTCTTATATTTCCCTTATCTGTAAAAGTAATATATGCATGGTATCATATTTATACATGTTTTAGCATTAAGCTTGGGCTTTTTCAACACATTATGCAACCTCCTCTACGTAATACTATAGATGCAATGAAAGAGTCTCGAGTCCCTAATATTTTAAATGCGGTGAGCCACCAACATCTACATGGATAGTCATATTAGATAGCTTATCATTAAAGCTTAGCACGTAGTTAATTATTTTTTCCCCATTGTTAGTAAACATGTATTGGATCGAAACAACATATAAACAACCTTGCATTGGTACCCGTGGAGCGATTCCATGGAAGCTTCATGTTACATAAAAGCTTTTCCACAGTGGTTCATCAGTGGTTACTATAACGTTTCATTTGTTTACTACTTTATAATTTTTTTATAACAAATTTACAATAGTCAATAGAGTTCAGCTTGATTCATTCACCTTCTAGGTAGGAATTAGTTTGCCAATTATTAGAAGGTAAGATTCTGGTCTATTTAGTTATTATTTTTAATCTCTTAAAAAAATTTATTATTTTAATTAAGCACAGTTATATTACAGACCAACGATCATAGGTCCAACCACAACTGTAGTACAAAACACTTTGAACCAATAGGAGTTGTTCATTGGTGGCTCAAACATATATTCCTTTTAAATACGTATTTGAGCATGCTAATTCTTCTTGTGATGGCTTCCTTTGGCTGCATATGGAAGGTCGTTTGAATATACCATTGGATCCATTTTAAGGTGTATTAGGTTCTTGCAATTTGTCATTATTACAACAGATACTTGAGGCCGTTGATGCCATTAATAGATCAAATAATCCTATTAATCGAGGTACACGATCGTTTTATGCTTATGCTATTTTTACACGGAACATGTAAGTGATCATTTAAATTATACTTATCAACAAAGATTTGCTGCGTACCAATATTTGATATATCTCTTGGATATTCGCTATCGTGATCCAAGCTATAAATCTGTGTATCGGGATGTTCAAATGGTATGCATCTGGCGATTCAATGGGTGCCAAAATTACCAAATTCCCCAAGGCCGGTTTATGAATGTGATACCTCACACAAAAATCCCCAAAGAGGCAAGTAAATTTCATGTCTTTATGTGCTTAATGACACAAAAATATAATCATTGTGAGGGTTTTGTACCAAGGGGATTTAGAGCGAGAATATGAACCTTTTTGGTTTTTATTACTTGATCGTCTTTTTGATTTCATCGATTAAGCTTACTAATATATTATGTTTAATTAGGTTCACACTGACAAAATTAGATTGAAGACTATAAATGTAAGTTATTGTATTTTTTTTCTTTAGATATTGTTTTTGATTTATTATGTTTATATCTTTTTTGTTAACTTACTTTTTCAACGATAATGTATAAATAAAAATGGGTAGCCGATATCTAGTATATATATATATATATATATATATATATATATATATATATATATATATATATATATATATATATAATGTAAGCATTCTGGCAAATTTTTGTACGAACCTACAACCAACCTATTTACTTTTAATAATGCATGATGTACATCATATTAATGCAAGATGTCATTTTTTGAATATCCACCAATTATTTTAAGGAAAAATAAATAAATCAAGGCTATTTGAGGTATTTTGTATTCACCCCTAAATAAAAGGCAGTAACCATAATATTAGGTCAACCTCTCTCTAGCCGTCTTCATCACAAAGTTTTCTTATTTCATCATAAAAAACCTCTCTGCATCTTA
>OU343225.1:105851874-105887911 GCA_910596185.1 Chrysanthemum makinoi | reverse complement strand
AACCATAGAGACTAATGATGTAATTTCGGATTTCCAAGGGACCAATCATGTAGATTCTGAAAGTCTCTCTCAAGGATCAAACTTGTCATTCTCAAATAACCAAAGGGTGAATTTGCAACATTTGAATCTTCAGGGGCCATTTCTGCCAAAAACTCAAAGTTGAGGGGCCATTTTTGCCAATTCTTCTAACTTGATTAAAACTTCCAAAGATTATCCTTGGAGAATAAAATCTTCATAAATGCTCAATTATGATCTTCCGGCTCGGCTTAAGCTCTCTTAATCTCCCGTGCTCGGATTTACGTCTGATTTGGTTCCTTTTTGCGTGTTTTTACATATCCATACCTGCACAAGCACAAACTCAAGAAAACCACAAATATTAGCAATAAACGGCTCTTTCTTGGTTATTTTGGGTCAGTTTTGATAACAAAAAGGTGTGTGTTTTAGCACATACCAATTGGTTTGCCGTGATGATGGTGACTGATAAGTGTTGTTGTTAGTGTGTTCCAGTGCCATTGGGTTTTCATTTTGGATGTTTTGCTAACTTTTTGGCTCCTTTCTCACTAAGAAATACTACGTACTAATGTTCAGTACTTTTTAAGTGTAGTGGTTTTGCTTTAAAGCAACTTTAAAAAAAAAAAATAATAAATAAGTGGGTGGGGTTGTTGAAGAATTTTGATTGTCGGTCATGGATTTTTTTTTCAGTAGGTCACTTGGTTATATTATTTCTAGTCGTGGGTTTGGTTGTTGGTTATATTATTTTTACCTTTTGCTTTATGTCGAATCCAGGGTATCAATTCCCAAGACGACTTTTGTTTATGTCGAATTCAGGGTATCAATTCCCGAGACAACTTTTATTGATGTCGAATCCAGGGTATCAATTCCCGAGACGACTTTTGTTGGTGTCGAATCCAGGGTATCAATTCCCGAGACGACTTTAAAAAAAAAAAAAAAAAAAAAATCTGCCTCTCCTTCAACCTTTACTGTCTTCTCACCTCTACGCTGCCTTCTCATCTGCTCATCTTCATCAGACTCTTTCCTCACCTCCATTCTCTATCTTCTCCAAAAAAAAAAAAAAAAAAAAAATTGGATCTTTATGTTTTTCTATGGAAAAACACGCCCCGTTTGTTTGGAAGGTTCTTTGGGGGTTGAAGTTTTAGAACCAACTTTCGAATCCACACACATTATTATGTTAATGTTTTGTTTTTCTTTTCTAGTTTTGCTACTCCAGTCCGAGCTTTCGCGATTTCGCTGCTCAAACTGCGAGGGAGTGTTAGACTATCATTAGTATTAGTAAGTAGGCCCAAGCCTGTTGTTGGGCCTAAAGCCCATTGTGTTCTAAGGTTTATCGTGTATATGTATGTCCCAGTTATGAGATTATCAATCAATCAATAAAACATTATTCCATCTATTATATCATTCTTACAAGTATACCCTAACACTGCCCGACCATGCACTCCCTCCTCTCTTTATTTCATTTTCATATAGCATATATTATCTATTAGAATCTAACAAGCAGCCACTATCCGACAATTAGTATACAACAAGTTTTCTAAAAAAATTGGTAAAAAGAAAAAAAGGTAGTTTAAAGGGTAAGTCTTCACCGGTTTGGGAGACCGGGAAAGTTTGTCCGTAACCTCAGTGCAAACTATTTGAATGCCTTCAGCGTCACTTTAGTCACTGAACACAGCCTACGCTTTGGGTAAAATTGGCATCCATAGAAACTGCACGAAAATTTTATTGTATCAGTTTTATGCCACTAAGTTACTGGTGGTGGATTACCTTTAAATTATACACTTAAGAGCGTAAAACTAAAACCAACACATTTAACCCACTTGACCCGTTCCAATTTGAGCTAAAACTATTTATTAGCTATTTTGAGATTGAGCATAACCTAAATCGGCTCGTTATCATGCGAGCACATTACAGGTGCTACCTATAACATAAATTGTTAACCTAAACATAGTCATGTTTATAATCCCTCGAAACTAAAAGAAAACTTTTGTATAATGTCACGTTATCCCTATATAACAGATATTTCCTCGTTCCCCGATGCGCATGCAGGAAAAAAGGCAATTATCTTACGACAACAGCAAAAGAAAATATACCTGATCTAAGGTTAAATCAAAGTTTATTGACATTCTGAACTATGGCTGACACGTGTGGCTGGAAGAGCTTCATGTAATGGCAAGTGACAAAGAACCTAAAGGTAGTTTTCATTCAGTAGACGAAGTGTATAATAGACAGTACATATGCACAAAACCAACTCGGATAGTTACCTGTAAAATGTCATCAAGGACAGTTTGTGTTTCAATAGTTGCTTGATTCAGCCATGAAGCTAAAATCATCACATCTCCGTTTGTCAGAAACCTGCAGTTCCATTAAAGGATGATTAAAATATTAGAACTTAACGACTGATGTTGATGTCAAGTGTCATATGCAATGTACATGGCAACAATTTTGAAGACTATTATTTTAGGTTCTATCTCTTGTAGACAAATGGTTTGAGATATCCATACTCATGGTGTATATCCATACTCATGGTGTTCCTATAAGACTTGTATTATCTACAGGTGCATGTTTAGTATATTTGATGAATTAAGAGATAATGAAGAAAGTATCACTGAGTCTGCTATTTACTGTGATAGAAAAAAATAATGCTACTGCCTTAATTTTTGAGTAAATAAGCAAAAAAATTACTAAGAAGAATGAAAGTTTCTAGATCTTGATTTTTTTTTTTTTTTTTTTTTGCAAAAACTACTGTTTCAGTCGCATGGCATTTTCTATAAAAACCATTAAAAAATACCACAACAAAGGTTAAAAAAAGTCGAGTTTGACCCATTTAGTTATGAGCAAGTCTTTGGAGAATATGTATTTTTACCTTATGTCTACAATGTCAAATAGTTATAATCTGAAAATTGCTAAAAATGGAACACTCGAACGGGTCTAATAGTTACTCTAATTTATTTCATAAGAATTATAAGATTATTGATTTAATATAAGTTCTGTAATAACCTTCGAAACACTGGGCAATTATAGAATAAAAAAAAAAAGACAAAATTACACGGTTGGTCCTTGTGGTTTGCTCGTATTACAAGTTTGGTCCCTAAGTCATTTTAATTACCCCACAGATACCTATTTTTGAAACGTTGCACTCTTTTAGTCCCTATTTTGGATGGCCGTTAGTGCAGTCCGTTAAGTATTTTGCGTTGTTAGTCCTTCGTTAATAAATTTTGCACCGTCAGTCCTTAAAGTTATTTGCATAAATCGTCCTTGTGGTTAGCCCGGTCAACGGGTCGGTCAACGCCACGTGTCACCACCTGAGTGGTGCCACGTGGCATCGGGTCGGGTCGGTCAACGGGTCAAGTCGGGTCGGTCAACGGGTCGGTCAAGTCGGGTCGCCACGTGGACCAATGAGGTGGTGCCACGTGGCATTGGTAAAATAATGCACCACTTTGTCACGCATGGGATTCGAACCCGGGTCGTTTGGGTTGGAAGCAATGCTTTGCCCAACTGGGCTAAGCATAGCTTCAATTATATTTCTCTAAATTTAATACATAACCCTTTCTAAACTTATATTATTAAAAGGTTCAATTTAGTTTTTGGTCTATTAATTTACGGAGTTATATGGACCGTAAAAAAATAAATAAATATACCGTCGGACTCGTTTTTTCGTGCTCTTTCCAATGGTATGCTCGGGAATTTTTTTTGACTTCGTTTGAACCTCGAAAAATGCGAAAATCACCATTTTTTCTTTGTTTTTGCATTTTTCGAGGTCCAAACCAAGTCGAAAAAATTCACCAAACATACCGTCGGACTCGTTTTTTCATGCTCTTTCCAATGGTGTGCTCGGGAATTTTTTTTGACTTCGTTTGAACCTCGAAAAATGCGAAAATCACCATTTTTTCTTTGTTTTTGCATTTTTCGAGGTCCAAACCAAGTCGAAAAAATTCACCAAAAATTCACCAAACGAGTCCGACGGTATGTTTGGTGAATTTTTTCGACTTGGTTTGGACCTCGAAAAATGCAAAAACAAAGAAAAAATGGTGATTTTCGCATTTTTCGAGGTTCAAACGAAGTCAAAAAAAATTCCCGAGCACACCATTGGAAAGAGCACGAAAAAACGAGTCCGACGGTATGTTTGGTGAATTTTTTCGACTTGGTTTGGACCTCGAAAAATGCAAAAACAAAGAAAAAATGGTGATTTTCGCATTTTTCGAGGTTCAAACGAAGTCAAAAAAAATTCCCGAGCATACCATTAGAAAGAGCACGAAAAAATGAGTCCGACCGTATATTTATTTATTTTTTTACGGTTCATATAACTCCGTAAATTAATAAAAACTAAATTGAACCTTTTAATAATATAAGTTTAGAAAGGGTTATGTATTAAATTTAGAGAAATATATTTGAAGCTATGCTTAGCCAAGTTGGGCAAAGCATTGCTTCCCACCCAAACGACCCGGGTTTGAATCCCATGCGTGACAAAGTGGTGCATTATTTTACCAATGCCACGTGGCACCACCTCATTGGTCCACGTGGCGACCCGACTTGACCCGTTGACCGACCCGATGCCACGTGGCACCACTCAGGTGATGACACGTGGCGTTGACCGACCCGTTGACCGGGCTAACCACAAGGACGATTTATGAAAATAACTTTAAGGACTGACGGTGCAAAATTTATTAACGAAGGACTGACAACGCAAAATACTTAACGGACTGCACTAACGGCCATCCAAAATAGGGACTAAAAGGGTGCAACGTTTCAAAAATAGGTATTTGTGGGGTAATTAAAATGACTTAGGGACCAAACTTGTAATACGAGCAAACCACAGGGACCAACCGTGTAATTTTGTCAAAAAAAAAAGATAAAATGATCGATATAAAAAAATATGTCGCTACAGTACCTGTGAGACAAATGGGACTTTTGTGCGCCAGCCTCTTCAAACGAAAATTGGTAACATATTCCCTTTGCTTTGTGTTTACGTGTTTCATCATCATTTTGATAGGACCTGAGTTAAAATTTATAATAAAAGTAATGGATTCCGAAATTGGTCTCAAATGTAGATCAAGCAAAAGGGAATTTTATATCCTAATTCCCATCTATAGTATTACTGTAATGTAGCATTTAAGCTAAGCGATAAAATTCCAATATACCTTCAAATGATGATTGTTAGGTGCACGTGGTGTGCTGAAAGTTGGAAGTATTTGAAGAGGCTGCGTTTGAAAGACCCATAGTCTAAACTCCGTTATAGAGCTGTGGGTTTCAGAGTAGAAGAATTTAATCGCGAGTGCTTACCCAATAACTCTGTAGTAAGCAAGCCTTCAAAATGTTTTTGAACGGACCCAATACACCCTCAAACCTCTGGTCCTATAATAGCAAGAGTCTAATTGTCATTAGTGATAATTTCACTACAATAAAAATGCTTACATGTAATAGCGCTAAACCGAATTTCATAAAAAAAATCCAATAAATAATCATTTCAATAAAACAAAAATTAACCATAAATCAATTAAAACACCAAAATCTTGGTGATTTGTTCCACACACATTTTTTTTTTTTTTTAATCAAAACGCCATAATCTGTTTGAGAAGCCACACTCGGATCACAAACCCAAATCTTATCAATATCCAGTTAAACTAAACAGAAATTAACCACAAATTAGTAAAAAGGATGAAGTAATGGGTGTACCTTGATTTAAAAAATTAACTCCAAATCTTATCAATACAGAAATTAACCACAAATTAGTAAAAAGGATTAAGTAATGGGCAAACAAAACAGAAATTAACCCCAAATCTTATCAATATCCACTTAAACTTAAACTATTACATACCTTGATTTAAAATATTCATGGCAGCGGCACTTCAGCCTCTTTTGCAATCCGTGTTCAAACCTGCAATTATACACAAATATGTTTGGTTATAGATGATAAAGTAATGGGTATATTTTGTATTTGAATATTTGATAATTCACCTCTTCAACGATTCTTGTTTGATGTAAATTTTCTGGGTTGTGTGTTAGTGTGTGGATTGTGTGTGGGGAACTTTTGAGAAGGAGTGTGGGTGTAAGGTTTTGGTAGGAAAATGATGAGATGGAGGAGCTGCTGGAATTTTCTAGGAGCTCAAGGAAGTATGGTGTGAAGCGGGTAGGTTTTAGGAAGAAAAAAAAAGGAGTAGCATAACGGGCCTACAGTGCAAAACATTGCTATAACGGTGTGTACTGTTCATTGGGCACTGTAGCGAGTGGAGATGATTGATTTTAACAGCCAATAATATGCTGCCTTTTGTCCCACTACCGATAAACTATACCTGATAGAGTGATAGACCAATAGGAAGGAAGATTAAAGTGATAATTACTCCGTAATACAATAGCTTGGAACCCTGTTCACTAACACTTTTTAGTATATAGTATAATCTGTAGAGTAGCCTTCCAACTGACTCGAGCCATTTTATAATGGGGGGCAAAATGAAAAGGAAGTTGTTTACGAAAACTAAATTGAAATGTGGCTTCTAATAAAAAGTTGAAAATTATAGTCTTTATTACTCTCTAATTATATTTTTAGCACTCTCAACAGGTATAAACACAATAAAATAAGTAATCCAAAACTTGGTCGGCCATTTGCAGATTTGCCACCTCCAGTCAGCTTAAATAGTTGTTTTTGCAGCTTGGAAGTGGCCTAATTTTATGAGGATGTAGATGGTTCAATCGCCTTCCCCATTTTTGAGGCCCCAAAGCTACATTCCTGGCACCCTTGAGATGGTTGTGAAAGCCGAGAGAATAATTTCATCAAATGGCGAATTCATTTGTACCATGTAGTAAAAGTAGTTTTGTCGTATGTGAAACTCATCTGTATTCTCTTCCGATGGCTTAATTCTGTAGGTGCATTATGTGATTTTTGACATAAGTCTGTACTTTTCACCAACTTCGGAGACAAGTTTATATACGTATATGTTACTGTATATTTATAAGTAAAAGATGGTGGTTTTTAGTTCTTCTAGAAGATAAATTTTTAATGAGCCAAGATGTGTCTAAAATGGTATTGATGTGATTGAGAGAGTGTCTCTCAAATAGAAGCAATAACTGAAATAAAGAAAATATGGAAATGAAAGTGAAATTAGTCCCACATTGGTGGGAGAGCAATCTTTTGAGTTCTTTAAAAATAAGACAAAAGAGAGTTTGTTAAATAGTTTTAGCTTTCAGAAATGCATATGTCGAGTGTTGGGTAGATGCAGGTTCTACGGAACCTCCTCCTCCTCAAAAGATTGCTCTCCCACTAATGTGTGACACTTCTTTAATTACCTTGGTGGACTGTTATATGACAAAATGGAAGAGTCACGTGCTATGCACGTGACTAGTTTAAACAAACCCAAACGCGCCCAACCAACAATAACTACTTTGTATAAATACTTGTCTTTTCACATTTAGCAAGTTAGCCAAGAATTGTAATCAGTTTCCTATCTCAAATTCTCTCGAGTTTGTATTGATTGTAATCATTCAACTCTTATCAATAACATTCGGTTACGGATCTTGTTTCTATTCCATAGATTCCTAATCGCTTGTTGCCATTGTTGTGATTAACTACCAGTTATTGAGAACTCTAGTTAAGCACGTTACAAGTGGTCTCAGAGCTCTTTCCTGGCACCAAAGCTCAAATCCGCCATTGATTCTTGGCATTAAAAAAAAAAAAAAAAAAAAAAAAAGTGTAATCGCCATTGATTGTGTTGAAAAATTGTTATAGTTAGTTAGTTGTTGTAACTGAATCAAGAAGTTGTGACAATCTGTTGTTGCAGTTGGTTAGTGGGGAGTCAAAGAAACGATAGCCGCCAAGTGTTTGATGAAATGACAATGTTAAAGGATATCAAAAAATTCAGTTGGAAGTTTGTATTTTGAGGGTCACGGGGGTTGTTCGATGGCTAATGATAATGATAGTGATGTGGTTTTTGGAAACAACAGTGGAGGAAGTGGTGGAACTAGTAAGGGTAAAATTGATGCACATAAGGTGTATGTCGAAATGACAATGAGTAGATTTCTCCAAAAATATGGTACGGTTAGCGAATATTATGATTCATTTAATTCACATTGGTCTTCGATTCTGACAACAGTGGAGGAATGGTATCTAGCTGATCTTTTTACTTGTGGGCTGCCTATGGAAATCAGAGACAAGGTTAGAATTTTTAAACCCAAAAACCTTTTGGATGCATGTAGTTTGGCTTCATTACAAGTGTACGTTTACAATCTCATGAAAAAGAAGTTAAATGAATCAAAAGAAAACGAGAAAGATAGAAATGGGTTGTTGGTTTTGGATAAACTTTGTAAAGATGATGCTAAATGTAACAAAACTAAGTTGAGGGTAAGTGAGATGGATGATAGCTTGACAGCTCAAGTAGGGTCGGAAAACATTGGGTTAAAGAGTTATGAAGAGTCTTGTGAAGAAAATGTCATAGGAAAAGAAATTGAGTGTTTGGGATTGACTAATCTTGATGAAAATGTTGAAGATTCAAGTGAAATGATAAACAAGGATTTTGGTTTAGTGAACATTGATGAAGTTTGTGAAAAAAATGTAAAAAGTAAGGAAAATGTGTTGCATAACTCAAGTAAAGTGTGTGATAACGAACAAGGTTCGGTGTTTTTTGATGAGCTCATTCATGAAGATGAAGAAAGTGACGAACTTGAGTTGATAGGTAATGATTCTTTTGGGTCTGTGAAGATGAATGGAGTCGACGGTAAAAAGTTTGTTGAAAATGGGTTTAAGCTCAACAAGATTCAAGAAGCTAAAATGGGTATTGAAGATTTTGTAGTGGATTTTAATAGAGGTTGTGATGAAGTTGGGAAAAGTAGCGAATTGGAAGTGAATGAGTCAAGTAGAGTGGACGACAACGGGGTGGTAAATTGTGAAGAGAATGGGAAAGATCATGATATTGAATCAAGGGGAATGATCGATTACAATATTCGTTTGAAGGACCTTGTGGAATTTAGTAAAGAAGTGGATAAAGTTGGGAAGATGGCATTAAATGATTCGAGTATAGCTGGAAATGATAATACATGTTCAGAGAGATTTGATGAAATTGTTCAAGAAAGTGAGGAAATTGAGTTGTTTGGTTATTGTTCCTCGAATACGGGGAAGTCATTTGAAGTTGGTCAAAAGGCCCGTTTGAAGTTGAGAGCGCCTTGTATTTCAATTAGTGATGAGATAGGTAGGCAAAGAGGAGCGGGTTTAGGATGGGGAATTGATGAAAGGGAACAGACCCTTCATCAGTTGTTGGCAGAAATGGAAGAGTTTGCAGGTAATAATACGGGAGTTAGTGTATTGACTGCTAGTAACAGGGTTGAGGATGTTATTGATTCGGATTTGTTGGAACCAGGGTGTTTGGATAGGTACTTGTGTGATGATAGAACCGATATAGTTTCCGCTTATGGTTCTGATATTGCCAATCAAAGTAGCAGATGGAAAAATGTTTCAATAAGGAAAGAAGATGTTATTGGAAAGGAATCTAGTTTTGGTCAATTGAAGTTTTATATATGTAAATGGTCGAAAAGGAGAAAGAAATATGTGACTGTTGATTATTGGAAATGGCCTACAAGGAAGAAAATGGGTGACACACAATGCAACGTTAAGTTTAGAAAAGGGAAGTTTGATATGTGGAAATGGCCAAGGAGGAAAAAGGAAGTTATGGTTGTTTGGGTAAGAATGAGGATTGCTAGCACACTTGTTGACCGAGAGTGGGAATGTTTGGATTTGAGTTGCTGATATGGGATGTTGGAGCTGATGTAAGGTTTCGTATAATCCCGATTCTTGAGGTCAAGAATCTTTTAAGGGGGATGGAATGTTATATGACAAAATGGAAGAGTCACGTGCTATGCACGTGACTAGTTTTAAACAAACCCAAACGCGCCCAACCAACAATAACTACTTTGTATAAATACTTGTCTTTTGACATTTAGCAAGTTAGCCAAGAATTGTAATCAGTTTCCTATCTCAAATTCTCTCGAGTTTGTATTGATTGTAATCAATACTTGTCTTTTGACATTTAGCAAGTTAGCCAAGAATTGTAATCAGTTTCCTATCTCAAATTCTCTCGAGTTTGTATTGATTGTAATCATTCAACTCTTATCAATAACATTCGGTTACGGATCTTGTTTCTATTCCATAGATTCCTAATCGCTTGTTGCCATTGTTGTGATTAACTACCAGTTATTGAGAACTCTAGTTAAGCACGTTACATGGACTTCGTTTCCTTATGGTTGTCGGAGATAACCCCTACGATACCGAAGACGAAAAGCTATTTATCTACTTATGTGATTAAGAAATTTAAAAGGGGATCAGAATTTTGGTTACTATAAAAAGTTTGTTGGTTATTGGCAAGAGTGGTGATGTGATGATTGATGGTGAAAAGGCGATAACAATGTGACAATATGTATGGTCAATAATAATGAATTTTGGTTGCTATAAAAAGTTTGTTGGTTATTGGCAGAAGTAAGAGTGGTGATGTGATGATTGATGGTGAAAAGGCGATGACAATGTGACAATATGTATGGTCATTAATAGTTAAAATCATAGTTGTCAGGATCCCGATCCTAATCTTAGGATCTTACGATTTTACGATACTGCAAAGCAAAAACGATCCGGATCCTACATAGGATCTTTGCAAGCTTAAGATCTTATAGGATCCCGATCTTGACCATACGATCTTATGATCTAATCCGATCCGATCTTACTTTTCTCGGATTACAAACTAAAAAACTATAAATTTATGGGTTGTTTGTTTGTAGAATTCAAAAAACAACATGTTAATTTTTTTAAACATTTTATAATCATAATTTAGGACAACATTTATATGAAACATTCATAGTATTTTGTGGTTATAATGTATTAGAATTTGTAGATTTGTATAAAATTACATAAACTATTAAGAAATAACATCAGAGTAGGATCTTAAGATCCCGATCCGATCTTACGATCACGATTTTGCAAGGACGAAAACGATCTTGGGTAAGATCCCGATCTTGACAACCTTGGTTAAAATGATTAGAACTTGATATGTGTTGATATGTATTGATATGTAAGCTTATGCTTTTGAATGTTTTGTTTTCGCTCTAACTGGATATTGGATTTTGCCTACATCCAAAAGAAAATCTGTGAAAACTATTGTTGGGCGCTTAATTCCGGCAGCAACGTCTTACTTTGTTCAGCGTGAACGTAAATACAAGATTCATGGTAAAGGAAATCAGACTTCGGAACAAGCGCTCAGTATGCTCTTGATTCAGTAATATTGAAGTTATGGAGACGTGGAAATTGAGTTATGGAGGCTGATGACATTTTAGTCTTGTTTTGGTGCTAGAGGATTAAGCTTGCATTGTTTTTTCTTTTTTGTTTTCTCTAGCTAGTTTTTGGTTGTCATGCTTTTAAATCTGTTCCAGCATGCTGTTTCGTATTTGTCAAGAGTGGTTCATAGCTACTCTTTTCTTGTATGTTTTTCATTTTAGTAATATATTCACCGGGTACAATCCCTTTACCCAAAAGAATATTTGTTCTGTTAACTTTGGTTTTTTTCTTTATTGAATGTTATCTTATAAAAGCACAACATTATGTGTAGGAAGATAGTAAATGAGGTGTGGTTTTATTTGAAAAAAAAAGTTTGTTGTATTAGTATACGCACACACACACACAACACACTTGTTGTATTGATAACTGGATATGACTCAGACGTCTAAATTGTATCTGCATTATGGCATTTGTTATCTTTCCTTAAGATCAAATTTGATTGCCTTTTGTTGTTTTACTCTTGTTTCCTGCATTGTGTTTGTAGGAATATGACTTATGTAACATGATTTGACCATTTGTTTCAGTACGGTTTTTGGCTTATCTCCATTATGATTTTAAGCCACGTACTGCAGGCTCCATGTCAATCATAAGTGTTGCAAAAGGTATGATGATAACTAGAAATACATATGCATATTGCTGTATTCTTTTTGCACATATGATCACTTTCAAGAATGCAAAAGGAATAAAATGCAACCTTTTTGAAACAATGAAAACATTGCTCACCAAACTAAAAGGTCAAAAGCCACCCAAAGTTTATCTAATCACATAAGAATTTGTTAAGAATTTTAGATAAGTTTAATTTTACTGAATTACAGGTCACGACTATATATAAAGCTTTAATAAAAGGCATGTTTTTGGGTCTTCCTGACTCAAGCAACACCAAAGTTGCACCCTTTCTACACCAACCCAATCTGACCCGTTACCCAACCAACCATACCATGCATATTACCACCTCCGATTTTTACAATTCATAGTGCTTCTGATCATTGTCTCTCTCTTTCTTTATGTATCCGAAACACAATCACATGTTTTGCAAGATTCTTACCGCTACCTTCCAGGTGATGGACTTTAACCAGCAAATCGAATATTGCGAGGCTGAAAATGGACCTTTTACTATTGTCTCCTTCCCTTTTTAGCTAAACATTAAAATTGTTAGCTACCTAAAGATGGTCACAGGATGAGGAAAGTATCATGTTTGGACTTAAGAGCTTCGCTTAGTACCCTCCATGGTCTATACCATGTTGATTTCTTTAAGCGTACAGCAAATTAATTGGAGTTGTGCTGGCAGCATAGGTTTAGTAGGTCGATTTCATTATAGAAATTCAAACTGTGTGATTTGCTAATGAAAGAGCAGTTGACATTCTGGTTTTCGCGTGCAACATGAGGGTAGAGAGTTGGAGGGTTGCTATAAACTCGTGGTAGACTAGTAGGTACATGACAGATTGACAGGAAAATGACAAGTGTTTATACTTTTCGTGTATAAATGCATCGATCTATTGTTGGTATGTTGTCCGCCTCTTGATGAGTTTATTCATGAACTTACTAGCGATGATTGTTTTGCATTGGTGATAATGTAGAGTTGCAATTAATAAAAATAAACTTTTATCGTGTTTACGTTTTTTTTCGCTTAATAGCTATGATTGTTTATCACACCCTTTTAGTTGGCCTTGAGACTGATAAGTTTAAGTATGTTTGTTTATCACACACCCTTTTAGTTGTATTTAGTTAGATCAAGAGTTGGATTTGTACGCTCCATAACATGGAGAAGACAACTGTATTGTAAGGAAACCAGAACGCACTAAAGGGTATATTTGTTTATCAAAAGAATGTTAACAACCTTAGACTGAGGTACATAACACCTACAGTTTTTAGTAGATTTTTAATGTCACCTCAACGTCACATCAACTTTTCACTCAACTACCATATTCTCCACCAAACACCCGTAGTCATGATCACCGACTCCACCACCAATGTTGGAGTGTATCTCCCATAACAGGGTTAAGACAATCAATGACAATAGCAATACCACTAGGTGGTTACCGGATATCACTTGGAATCGTGTGATCACTTTCCAAAGTAAACTATTCGACCCTAATGCCTGGGTATCACGAATATCTACTTGGGATAAGACCAAATGCAGTTTGAGAATTAGGCACAATTCTATAACCCTTTCGCTAATAAGTGTTTACGTTTTCTGTGTATTTTTCATGCATAAACAGATCTCCAATTTATAGGAGGTTACTCTTAGCTAGTCAAATGAAATTATGAGTATTAATCGGCCCATTAATAGCCTCATAATTATCCCCATTATAGCTGTTAGTGGTTACATGACTAATTAAACGTGGTCATTAAGCAGTTGTAACTGCCATTTAGCAGTACTTTAACACTAGCAGTACTTTAACACTAGCAGTACTTTCATACCATTAGCAGTACTTTCACACTAGCAGTGCTTTCATACCATTAGCAGTACTTTCACACTAGCAGTACTTTCATACTAGCAGTACTTTCATACTAGCAGTACTTTCATAGTGCTATCAGTGGATACACTGCTTCAGTGGAAACACTGCTTATCAGTGGAAACACTACTTATCAGTGGAAACCACAAGCAGTACTTTCCAATACAAACCACTACAAGAGTCAGGGTGTTCATGGACCTTATGGGTGTACACTCCGTACCTCCTAACCCATTACAAGGTGTGAACTAATCCCACAAGTGCACTAAATTTTCCAACAATCCTCCCCAAATTTAGTTCACTTCCTTTGCATGAAAATAAACATCAAACAAAACATGTGCATAAATGAAAATGTCCTGAGGATTGAATTTTCATCTTAGTAAACTACACGTTTCAAATATTCGAGAATCAGGGTGTTCTAAGAATTCAACCCTTCAACCCATTTGAATACCTGAAGATAAAATACACACAAGTTTTCAAACACTTATCAGCTCCTGACACTATACAAGCCATGTGTCCATATCCAAATTCATAAATGTTGTAAAAGCTAAAGTCCAAAGCTTCCTGAAGCGGCAAAAATTCAACATTTACATAGGTGGTTCCTCTTTAGTCATGCTCCTACCAAGCATTTTTTCAAAGAAAATTAACCATTAAGAAGTAAAGACTTCATCCTCCTTTCAGCAGGTTCTGAGCACAACCTTGGGATGTAAATAAAACATGTGCTCCAGTCCACTGAATGTTCAGCTTTCCACATTGAACTCAGCTCCTAAGTTTCCTCAGGAGGGAGTTGGGTGTCCTAGCATTCAGTGACTAAGTTGGACTTAAACCCCATACCTTTAGCAGACTTTATAACCAAGTCTCTAGCCAGACCCTTCATCAAGTGATCAGCTAAGTTCTGTTGAGATCTCACAAACTCTATATATACCACCCCATTCATGATAAGCTCACGAATCATGCTATGTCTGACACCTAAGTGTCTAGACTTACCATTGTACATCTGGCTATAAGCCTTAGCCAATGTAGCTGCACTATCACACCGGATAGAAATAGGTGCTATAGGTTTAGGCTACAATGGAATCTCAAGGAGCAAGTTTTTCAACCATTCATCTTCTTTACCAGCAGCTGCTAAAGCCACAAATTCAGATTCCATTATTGAACTGGTGATGCAAGTTTGTTTCTTGGATGCCCAAGAAATTGCACCTCCACCAAGTAGGAATACCCAGCCACTGGTAGACGAATTGTCTTCAGTGTTACTGATCCAACTTGCATCAGTGTATCCTTCCAACACTGATGGGTAACCAGTATATGAGAGACTATAATCCATAGTTCTCTTCAAATACTTCAGTACCCTTTGAACTGCTTGCCAGTGATGAGCACTAGGATTACTAGTATACCTGCTCAATTTTCCCACTGCAAAACCAATATCAGGTCTTGTACAAGTCATGGCATACATCAGGCAGCCAATTACCCTAGAATACTCAAGTTGAGATACAGCCTTGCCATGATTAGGCATCAGCTTCTCACAAGTATCCATAGGTGTACTCACTGGAGTACAATCAAAGTAATTGAATTTCCTCAGTACCTTCTCAATATAATGAGAATGAGATATAGAAATTTTTTACTTTCATGTTTAATCCTTATACCAAGGATAACATCAGCCTCCCCCATGTCCTTCATGGAGAACCTTGATGACAAAAATTCCTTTGTCAGGTCAACCTGATTTTGGTCAGTGCCAAAGATCAACATGTCATCAACATATAGACAAATGATGACTCCTTTACCAGATTCATCAAATTTGCTATACACACATTTGTCAGCTTGGTTAAGAACATAACCACTAGACAAAACCACTTCATCAAATTTTTGATGCCATTGCTTAGGTGCCTGCTTAAGTCCATAAAGAGACTTAATCAGTTTACACACCTTGTTTTCATTGTCAGGCATGATGAAGCCCTGAGGTTGGTTCATATAAACCTCCTCATCCAATTCACCATTCAAGAAAGCTGTCTTCACATCCATCTGATGAATAATCAGATTGTGAATAGATGCCATAGCAATCAGCAGTCTTATGGTACTGATACGAGCCACAGGGGCATAAGTATCAAAATAGTCTATCCCTGACTTTTGTTTAAAGCCCTGAATAACTAATCTAGCCTTGAACTTTTCAATAGTTCCATCTACCTTCATTTTCTTTTTGAAAATCCATTTGCAACCTAGAGGTTTGCAACCAGGAGGTAGATCAACCAACACCCAAGTGTTGTTCCCCATGATGGAATCCATCTCATCATTGATTGCTTCTTTCCAGAAAGCAATATCCTGGGACTTCATTGCTTCTTCAAATGTCTTGGGATCATCCTCAACAATGAAGCAATATGAGTATTGGTCTGAGACCTCATCCCTTGTTCCTTCAACTAAGTATAGTTGAAACTCAGGTCCAAATGACTTTGGATTCCTGACCCTTTTGCTCTTCCTGAGCACAGGTTCAGGTTGTTGAACCAGAACCTCATCAGGGACCACTGATGGTTCATCATCAGGGACCTCTGATACAACAGTGTCATGAGTTCCATTAGGAATCCTCTGACTTGGTCTAGGGACTGATGAGAATCTATTCTCATCAAAAGTTGCATCCCTTGATTCAATTATAGAGTTAACTGAAACATATTCATTAGGTTCAATAACATAGAACCTATAAGCCTTGGAATGCTCAGCATATCCAACAAAGATGCAGTCAATGCCTCTTTCACCCAAAGTCTTTTGCTTTGGATCAGGGAGTCTTACAACAGCCCTACAACCCCAAACCCTGAGATAGTTCAGGTTGGGTTTTCTTTTAGTCAGGGTTCATAAGGGGTAACCTTGTTCCTTTTGTTGGGAACCCTATTTAATAAATAGCAAGCTGTTAACATAGCTTCACCCCAGAACCCTTGACTCAGTCCTGAAAAGGACAACATGGAATTAACCATCTCCTTCAGCACCATGTTTTTCCTTTCAGAAATACCATTTTGCTGAGGAGTATAAGGGGTAGTCGTTTCATGGATTATACCAACAAACTGAAAATACCGAGTATCCATGTACTCACCTCCCCTATCAGTCCTTAATCTTTTGATCAAAGACCCAAGTTGTAATTCAACTTCAGTTTTAAACACTTTGAATTTATCTAATGCTTCATCCTTGGAATGTAACAAATAAACATAACAAAACCTAAAAGCATCATCAATAAATGTCACAAAGTACTTCTTGTTCCCCAAAGAGGGAGTGGCATGCAAATCACACAGATCACTGTGAATAAGCTCCAAGAGATTAGTCTCACGACTAACACCCTGAAAAGGTTTCTTGGTAATCTTGGTCAACATGCAAGTTTTACACTTTTCAGTGTCCATGTCAAAGGCTGGGATCAACCCATCCTTAGACATATCTTGCAACCTTTTATAATGAACATGGCCAAGTCTAGCATGCCACAGGGTAGAGACAGTCTGGTCAGTGGTGGTCACACAGGCCGAATTTACACTATCAGTGAAAATAAATGCACTATCACTGGAAATATTAAGCCTGAACATTTGATTACATAAATAACCAAAACCAATAAAAATACCATGCTTAGAACGCACAAATTTATCAGACTCAATAACTTGTTTATAACCATGATTATTCAAAATACTACTTGAAACCAAGTTCTTCCTAATATCAGGAACATGAATAACATCAAACAAAGTTACAATCTTTCCAGAACTAAACCTAAGATCTACACAACCACGACCATGCACAAAGGCTGTTGACTCATTTTCCATGTGAAGAATAGAACCATCATTCAGTGACTCATAAGTCTTGAACCAACTTCTATCTTTACACACATGAACTGTTGCACCAGAGTCAACCCACCACGCAACATCATCATCCTGCACATAAAAAGATTCAGATACATATGTAACATAATAAATCTTAAAAGACTTATTAAACATATTCTGACCTTTCAGTGAGTTGGCTGAACCACCACTCCCTGAACCATTAGTGCCTGATCCATTGGCTTTACCACCAACTTTAACACCCTTGCAGTCCCTTTTAATGTGACCAGTTTTGCCACATTTCCAACAAGTAGGTGTTGCCTTCTTGTTTGGATCTGCCCTTGTGTTGTCATGATATTTGCGTTTGCCTTTGTTGTCATTGTACCTGGTGGAGTTGTTATGCTCCACCATATTGACAACTGATGATCCAGCAGCATTGCTACTCTTTGGCTTGTCATTATCCTGCATCTTGAGAGATTCCTCAATGCGCAGATGACTGCCCAACTCAACCAGAGTTAACTCCTCTTTCTTATGTTTCAAGGTATGCTTGAAATCTTTCTAAGAAGGAGGGAGTTTGTCAATGACACATGAGACTTTAATGGCCTCATCCATGTTCATATTGTGTTGTGTAAACCTTCCAAGTATTCTAAGAAGTTCATTGTATTGTTCCATAACTGGTCTTGAATCAGTCATTTTGTAATTTTTGAAATTACTAACAAGGAACTTCTTACTTGATGCATCCTCAGCCATATATTTGGCATCCAAGGAGTCCCACAGTTCTTTGGAAGATTCAAAGTTCTGATAAATATCAAACAGAGAATCAGACATACCATTGAGAATAAGACCTCTGCATATGTAGTCATCATTCTCCCATTTGCTCCTCCTCCTAATCTGCTCCACTGTAGCATCATCCCCATCATCAGGAATAGGTGTGGTTAGCACATACACCACACTCATGCTTGACAGCAAGAAGTGCATCTTCTTCTGCCACCTCCTAAAGTCCACCCCTTCAAACTTATCTAGCTTAGCAAAGTTTTAAGCCATGTGTTTCATTGCAGCAGTTGCCATTGATTATCACAAAATAGTTTACTTTGATTGTTGGAGTGTATCTCCCAGAACAGGGTTAAGACAATCAATGACAGTAGCAATACCACTAGGTGGTTACCGGATATCACTTGGAATCGTGTGATCACTTTCCAAAGTAAACTATTCGACCCTAATGCCTGGGTATCACGAATATCTACTTGGGATAAGACCAAATGCAGTTAGAGAATTAGGCACAATTCAATAACCCTTTCGCTAATAAGTGTTTACGTTTTCGGTGTATTTTTCATGCATAAACAGATCTCCAATTTATAGGAAGTTACTCTTAGCTAGTAAAATGGAATTATGAGTATTAATCGGCCCATTAATAGCCTCATAATTATCCCCATTATAGCCGTTAGTGGTTACATGACCAATTAAACGGGGTCATTAAGCAGTTGTAACTGCCATTTAGCAGTACTTTAACACTAGTAGTACTTTCATACCATTAGCAGTACTTTCACACTAGCAGTACTTTCATACTAGCAGTACTTTCATAGTGCTATCAGTGGATACACTGCTTCACTGGAAACACTGCTTATCAGTGGAAACACTGCTTATTAGTGGAAACCACAAGCAGTACTTTCCAATACAAACCACTACAAGAGTCAGGGTGTTCATGGACCTTATGGGTGTACACTCCGTACCTCCTAACCCATTACAAGGTGTGAACTAATCCCACAAGTACACTAAATTTTTCAACAACCAACACCATAATCAAACAACCGCGTGTTAAATCCAATATGTAAGCATGATTTAGCGAAATAACATTAATGTTTTGGTTACATATTCTTTTTTTTTTAAATGTTTGAGTACATATTCTAAAAAAGTTCTAACCTAATAGTGATGGAAATTACAAGAATTATAATATAGTTTGGCATGTTTTCCTTTGCCTAGATAATATGAAAATGAAATACCAATCACATATTTAAAATGTTTCTAATATAACAACGAAGAAAAGATGCAAGTATGAAGTTGGGTTGTGTTCGCAACAAGCTAAGATGTGTTCAATATGGTGTTGATGTGAATGAGATATAATCTCTCAAAGTGAACACTAGGCGTAAATTAAAAAAGGAAATATAATGAAACTTATCCCACATTGTTGCAAAAACAATCTTTTGAGGGCTTTATAACTAAGACGCTATACATTTTGATAAATAATTTAAGCTTTCAAAAATGCGTATTCAGAGTTTCTTGTGGATATTGGTTCACAGGTATGAAACCTTTCCCACACAGAACTTTCGATTACGCTTTATTAGAAGACAAAATTATTATTTCTCCTAAACCTTACATGAATATAAACACGTAAAAAGATTGTTCTCCCACTGTTGTGGGACAAAATAAAATGGGGTAGGTAAGATCATTAATACTACGTAATTAAAAATGATTAGAACTTGATAAGTATGATCATTAAAGGTGAGAAAGCTTTTTATTCAGTATTTGTTCTTTTCTATTAACTTTGGTTTTTTGCTTAATTCAATGTGCTTATTTGGAATGAAAAGTGATTCGGAGATCTAAAATTCATGCCTAAATTCGTGTGACAATAATGCATTGGTTGTTGCAACCGAGTCCATTTTTCACATAAGTCATTATCTATGTGGATGATGTGTTTTCTAATTTGGCCTTGGGACTAGCTAGCCAAATATGTACGAGATTGTAGGGAAACACTGTGAGTTTTGAAAAAGGAAATGACATTTGATCGTTTGGTTTTAACCCTTCCAATTGAGGCGAGAGTTGTAGGGTTGGTAAAGGCTCGTGGTAGACTGGTAGGTGCATACTCGCATCTGCGGGCCAGCCCGAACAGTCAGTGATTCAAAGAAATTGTCAATACTCTATTACGTAGTACTAGTAACATTTATCGTTGTTAGTATTCTTTCTGCCTCTTGATGAGTTTTTTTTATGAACTTTACTAGCGATGATTGTTTGTCGATGGCGGCAATGTAGAGTTGTTATCAGGATTAGTAATGTTGCAATTTACATAGCAAATGACATTCACCTAGCTTAGCAATATAAAATAGCTAATTAGCTACAGCCAATAATATATGGTATGTTTATTATGTATACAAGTTAGTGGGGAAAAGTGCCTTTTTGTCAACTTTGGACGCAAATTTTACTATATGTATATGATGTTTACATAAGTAATAGTTTGCGAATTTGTATTCTTCTTGAAGAGAGCTTCATAACGATCTAAAAATTATTCAAAATGGTGTTGATATTGATGAGATGTCGTCTCTCGTGAAGCATTTGAAGCACAAACTCAAAAATGAAATAAAATCAAACTTGTCCCACATCCGTGCTAGAGCAATCTCTTGAAAGCTTTATAATTAAGACCGTAGAGCTCTCATTAAATTGTTTTAGCTTTCAAAAATATGTATCCAGGTATTCTTGTGGGTAATGGCTCACAACTTTGGAGCCTTGTTCGCAAGGATCTCATAATACGTCTTGTGGAGCCTTGTTCATTAGGAACTCAGGATACGTCTTGTTGGAATGTAAAATTATTTTTTTAAGGACCTGTGTTTAGTTTTAATAGAAATGCTAAATTCTTTGTAGTTTTTACCAGGTCCTTTCTAATGTTAGAATTATATATACTACGTATCTTATAGCTACTTAAATGATTTAATGTATAATTCCTAGAATAATTAGTAGATCTTATATATGAAAATGAAAAAGTTCCATAAGTTAGCTTATAAGCAGTAAAATCTCATGTGTGGTCTTAGCTTAATGGTAAACGGGTTGCAAATCAATTGGAGGGTCACAGGTTCAACTTTCATTCCCTCCCTATCTTATTCTCGTTTTTCTTTATTTATTTTTCTTCTAAAATCACATTTTAACCCCTTATAATGTAACACTTTTAACCGGTATTAAGATGTTACCTTAATTAACAAGCTTATGTTGTTGAATGTTTGGCAATCTGATGAAATGAAATATATGACTACTTTTTATGTTCACTACCACTATCATCAACTCTACGTTTACATCAATCATTCATACCACAACTTCACCATCTTTTACCTTTTATGGTTTCCACCAAATCCAAAATATATAAAATAGTCACTTTGTACAAACAGACCCACAATATATACCACACATACTCACAAACGAAAATGAAAAAAATGAAGGTGACATTTATGATGGTGACTCTTGATGTAGGTAATAAAGGTGTTGGATCACCCTCAATAAAAACCAGCTTATCATTCGCAGACTCATAGAAAAATGCATGTTTTATTGTTTTAAAATGAGGTCTCGAGCCACCGCAGGCCAACTTTCCTCTTTATTAAAATGTATAATTTTAGCCCATACAACATCATAAAATATTTTATTTTAAAATTCTAATTATATCATAACAAAAACATAATTTACAATGAATTTGTTCCTATTAGCCGATTATTAATAAAATGGTTTTTCTATTATGTGCCCTAGGGCACATGATAAGAAGTGAAAAAAGTACATAAAAGTACATGGGGATCCACGAAAAATACATTTTTTATATGTACTTGTGTCCTTTTTCGTGGATCCCTATGTACTTTTATGTACTTTTTTCACTTCTTATCATGTGCCCTAGAGCACATAATAGAAAAACCCTTAATAAAAACCTACAAAATCTAGGCACGGAGTGCTTAAGCCATTTTGACTCGTCCCATCATAGTCCATCAACAAAACTCAAACAAGATTCTACCATTAAAAATATATAATAGGAATGTATGTCCTTATACTAGGTTGTTGTATCTAATATTGTACGTTCTTCAATTGATTTATATGTATAATTGTCGAGTTATTACGATAATCTTGTGGAACGTAATTAATAAGGTGCAGTTTGGTTTGATGGTTTAGAATGAAAGACTAGGATTTAGACTCTAAACTAATGTTTGGTATATTTTAATTCCTTTCCCATACAATAGTTAATTCCCAAAATTAACCTTTTTAGAATCTAGGCTAAGGGGCTCGGTTTGAAAAATTAGAGTTGGTTTCAATTTGTCTCATTCAATTACAACCACAAATCATTTTTATATTTAATTAACATGTTATTATTTTATAATTTTTTAAGTTATTTAAATTTTAAAATAATATAAAACATTTTATTTTATTTCTAACTCCAATATAAAACAAATAACTTTTATATTTTCTTTCACTTACATTAAATTCAAATCAAAATCTAAATTCAATTCCTAAACCAATCTACAAACCAAATGGGCCATAAGATACGTTTTGGTCAATTGGTGCCTTCACATCATGTGACTTAGATGTACAGTAAAACCTCTATAAATTAATAGTGTTGGGACCGAGATATTTTATTAATTTAGCGAGATATTATTATATCGATAAATTAATAATTTATTAATTTAAAGATGTTTTACGTATGATCATTAAATTTTCAAGTCTAATATACTAGCTAGTTACAATATATACTCATTAGAGACGAAATAAATTTGAAAAACAAGTTCCAATTAACATTTTATGAATTAACATTCACACTTTATGAAAATAAAATTAACACTTTTTGTTGCAATACGAGAAGACAATGCACCAACTCTTTAGTGCAATAAGGAGATTCTAAGATAAACTCAATATAAATTTGAAGTTCAACGAAAAAGCAAGTGACTATGGATTCATTTGTTACTAAACAATCTTAGAATTTTGAAGTGTATCTCTCTTTCTCTCTCTCACGCGCACACACACGCACACACATATATATACATATATATGAAATTTTTAGTAATTATTAATTTATAGTTTCGTTGGGACTAATATATATACACTAGGGTTTAAAAAAAATTATTATCTTATTATTTTATCGATTGGGGTCCAAATTTGTACTGGTCCCAAGTTGGGATTGGACAAATTATTAATTTTATCGAGGTTATTAACTTATCGAATATCAAATTATAGAGGTTTTACTGTATAACTTTGAATATATTTTTATAGTTTTGTTGACCTAGTGTCAATGAAGTTTTCAACTTTCCATTGATATATTCCCGATCACTTGTCAAACAGAATGATACAATTAACTTTATTGAAGAAATTATGTTTGGAAAAGAGCTAAATTTAGTATTTTTGAACACTTACATAAAATGCAACCATTAGTTTAACAACGATAATATTAAATAGTAAAATACAAATTCGTCCTATTGTTGATTTCTTTTTCTTCTATAAGCAGAATATATTTGTTTTCTTCTTCTATAAATTGATTTTGTTTTTGCAGGTTAGAAATGGACTAATTTTATGAGGATGTAGATGGTTCGAATCTTCTCTCTCACCCTTGAGATGTTGTGAAAGCAGAGAATATTTCATCAAATGACGAATTCATTCGTACCATGTTGAGTAAAAGTAGTTTTGTTGTGTGTGAAACTCATGTGTATTCTCTTCCTATAGCTTAATTCAGAAAGTGCATTATGTGATTTTTTATATAAGTCTGTACTTTTCACTTATGGGTTGGCTATGAAGACTTTTTCATAGAAAATAATATATGGTATGGTGATTTATTTGAAACTTAGTGGGGGAAAAGTGACTTTTCACCAACTTCAGATACAAGTTTATATATGTATACGTTATATTTATACGTAAAAGTTGGTGGTTTGGGTTCTTCTTGAAGATAACCTCTCAACGAGCCAAGATGTGTCTAAAATGGTGTTGATGTAAATGAGATATAGTCTCTCAAATTGAAGCAAAAACTGAAATAGGGAAAGTATGGAAATGGAAGTGGAATTTGTCCCACATTGGTGGGAGAGCAATCTTTTGAGTTCTTTAAAAGTAAGACACTAGAGACTTTGTTAAATACTTTTAGCTTTCAAAAATGCGTGTGTGGAGGTCTGTGTGGATACCGGGTCGTATGAACCTCTTCCACATAGGACTTTTGAAGAACGCCTTGCTGAAAAACAAAAATATATTTTTAGAGTAAACTACACCATTCGTCCTTGTGGTATACATTGACCATCAAGTTTCTTCCTTTGACCAAAAAAATTGCACCGTTGGTCCTTAAGTGCGAAACGTTACTCAGCGTTGGTCCCTCACCCTAACTGGCGTGACTAACGGGCGTTAAGCTTATTTAAGTCGAGGGTATTTTTGTCTTTTCCCACCCTCACCACTTTTGTCTTTTTCCACCCACTTCATCTTCATCAAGTCATCACCATCTTCATCATCTAGATCCAAATTAGAAAATCCAAAGCTTACAAAAAACCCACCAATCTTTGGATATTATCAATTATATTTATATCTTTACAAATCCATGAAATCCAAAAATCACAAACAACAAATCATAAACAACAAATCCAAAAATCATCAATCACAAACAACAAACAACAAATCATTAACAAGCATAACAGACAAATCCAAAAATCACAAACAACAAATCCATGAAATCCAAAAATCATGAAATCCAAAAATCACAAACAACAAATCATATTTATATCTTTACAAATCCATGAAATCCAAAAATCACAAACAACAAATCCAATTATATTTATATCTTAACAAGCGTAACAGACATTTGAAGCCTTCAATTATATTTATATCTTTACAAATCCATGAAATCCAAAAATCACAAACAACAAATCATGAACAACAAATCCAAAAATCACAAACAACAAATCATAAACGGGTCGACTGATTCGAAACCCTACACGGGTTTACATCCGACCCGAGACCCAAATCAATCAAACAAACACCTTTCTGTTAATCTTTACCACATATGAGACAGTCTTGATGATGATGAGGGAGGCGACATGGTGATGGTGGTGGCTGTGGTGGCTAACTCGAACCAAACAAACCCCAGTCACAAACCTAACGCGACCCTTATCAAAAACCTTAATCAAACACACCCTTGGCTCCTCTTGATGGTGATGGCAGCAGGAGGTGGGTGGTGGCAGCTGTGGCGGTTGGTGGTGAGGCAGTGGGCTGTGATGATTATTAAGAGAGAAGGAGGAGAGGGAGTAAAAATGAGTAGTAATCATCACAAAAAATATACAGAAACTTAAAGTGGATGGGTTTCAAGTGGTGTGGGTGAGAAAAGACAAAATTACCCTCGACTTAAATAGGCTTAACGGCCGTTACTCACGCCAGTTAGGGCAAGGGACCAACGCTGAGTAACGTTTCGCAGTTAAGGACCAACGGTGCAATTTTTTTGGTCAAAGGACGAAACTTGATGGTCAACGTATACCACAAGGACGAATGGTGTAGTTTACTCTATATTTTTATAAAACATGGTTATAAACGCTTCAATAGATTGCTCTTCGCTAATGCGTGGAAAGTTCTTTCATTTCACTTGGTGGACTTTGTTTCCTTATGGTTGTCAGAGATAACCCCTGATATGTATGAAAATTAAACGAAGATGTGAAGTTTTGTGTTACTGTAGAAAGTTTGGTGCTTATTGGCAGAGGTAGGAGTGGTGATGTGATGATTGATGGGGAAAAAGCGGTAACAATGTGACGATAAGTATTATTGTGTTTTCGAATTTTGTTTGTTAATCAACATAATAACGAATAAAGGTGCAAACTTTATTGAATATTTGTTCTATATGTGTTATATATATAAGTGATGGTTTGTGATTTTGTACCTTCTTCAATTGATTAATGTGTATAATAGTCGAGTATTTATAATAATCTTGAGGAACTTAATAAGACATGTTTTACTTATGTGACGTTACAATTTCTAACATCTGATCAATTGGCTCGTTGATGCCTTCACATCATGTGACTAATTGAATGTAAAACTTTGGACATAATTTAGAGTTTTGATATAAGTCTGTACTTTTCACTCGTGGGTTGGCCATGTATACTTTTTCATAGCAAAATAATATATAGTATGTTGATTTATTTGTAACTTAGTGGGGGAAAGTGGTTTTCACCAACTTCGGACGCAAGTTTATATATGTAAATGTCAGGGACGGAGACAGGACTCTTCAATCGGGTAGGCCAAAACAAAAATATTTAGAAGTCGAAAAAAACAAATATAAAGGTTTTAAGAGTCATACAATTAAAGTTTTCATTTCAACCGCACGTAACACTTTTTAACATGACTAAAATCATCTAAAACACTATATAAATTAAAGATATCTGCAATATATCCATTTCAATATTTTTTTATACTAAAGGCGTCGAACTTCCGTCATCCGTAAACCATGGCTCATCCTAGCCATATAGTGGCTCCCTCCCTGGTATATGTTATATTTTATAAGTAAAAGACGGTTGTTTGCGTTCTTCTTGAAGACAACTTCTCAATGAGCTAAGATATGTCTAAAATGATGTTGATGTGAATGAGACAAAGTCTCTCAAATTGAAGTAAGAACTGAAAAAAGGAAAGTATGGAAATGAAAGTGAAATTTGTCCCACATTAGTGAGTGAGCAATCTTTTGAGTGCTTTAAAAGTAAGACACTAGAGAACTTGATAAATAGTTTTAACTTACAAAAATGCGTTTGTGGAGTGTCGTGTGGACACGGGTTCAATAGAACATCTTCCACGTAACTCAATTGCAAACGCATTGTTGGAAAACAAAAATAATTTTTTATAGAGTAAATTGCATTTTTGGTCCCTAAGGTATGGCCAAATTGCAAGTTTTGTCCCTAACGTTTTGAAAGTGCAGCGGTAGTCCCCATTTTGAATGATTTGTTGTATGTTTGGTCCCTAAATTGCAGATTTAGTCCTTAAAACTTTGAAGTTTTCGTTGCATGTTTGGTCCCTAAATTGTAGATTAGGGACCAAACATGCAGCAAAACCTTCAAAATGAGGACTATTGCTGCACTTTCAAAACGTTAAGGATGAAACTTGCAATTTGGCCATACTTTAGGGACCAAAAATGCAATTTACTCTTTTTTATAAGACCTGGTTACAAATCCCTCAAAAGATTGCTTTTCATTTCCCTTGGTGGACAATGTTTCGTTGTTGGAGATAACCCCTTTTGGCTGGTACAACCACTCGATTGTCCACTTCTAATAAACGTAATTGACCCAATTCTAGATCATCTTCTGGACTGGATTAATATATAGGAATATAGGATGAATCTCCGGGATGGGTAATAATATAAAGTTTATTTCAATGCTTTGCTTATGTACAACTACAAAGTAATAAGAAACATTATGATCCGATCCGCAAGGACCATGATTGGGAATTGTTTGATCGTCTTTCTCTGAGGAAGAGGCAAAATAGAATCAACTTGAATTCGGGCCCACTATTCGAAATCTTAGTGAAACACTGGATTTGTTATCTCATGTAATTGTTGTCTGATAGAGCCCCCCCCGGTAGACATCTCTCGATTTCGAAATGTATCGAAGCTCCGGGTAGTAAAAAAAATGGGGATCCTGTATTTCCAGGCTTGGATTTCGTATTCTAATAAACCCCATAATCTTAAAAAAGTGGGTTTTTTTTTTTATCTATGGGCCTAGTAAAATAAAAATTGGGATAGGATCTCCCCCCTCAAAATCGGACGTGCTGATTTGTATCTAGTTCTATACAATACCAAAAAAGGAAAGTTATTATTATTATTTTTTATTTATTTATTATTATATTTTTTGTTAAAGTGATTATACCCGGTGAATTAATTAAAAAAATTGATAGGAGTTTACGTACATGGAAGAGTGGTCAAGATCCACCTTTCGATATAAAAACAATGAGTTTTGGACATGCTAAAAAACACAACACCCAATGAGACCAAGCTAGAGAACAAAAACAAAAAAACGAATACAATAAACTACACTGGCCCTCTAGCTCACCAAATGCAAATAGTCAGCCTGGGTCCATTAGAATGCTTGAAATCCGCCATGTCTTGTGCATCTTGTCTACCTGAGCCTTCTTCTTGAATTGAATAGAGGCAAGCTTTAATCTAACCATATCAACAATAACCTTGGACAGAAGCTCGGGATTCCTCTCGCCTTTTTCATGCACACGATAGTTCCACTATTGCCATACAAAATACGAAGTCGCAGCCAAGATAAGACGAACCACAATAGTGTCAACATTATTTCAATTAGAAATGGGTAATAACCAGGACATAATACCACTCCATTTCTCTAAAGCAACTGAATTTCAGCCACTTGCAAAACACGAAACCAAAAATGGAAAGTTATTTATCTGGTTAAGGTAAAAAGTTTGTTGGTTATTAGCAGAGGTAGAGTGGTGATATGATGATTGTTGGTGAAAAGGCGATAACAATGTGAGGATAAGTATGATCATTAATAATTGAAATGATTAGAACTTTATACGTAAGTTTATGTTTTTGAATGTGTTGTTGTCCGTCAAACTAATAATGAATAAAGGTGCAAGCTTTATTGAATATCTGTTATGTTAATTTGGCCTTTTTCTTTATTGAATGTTATCTTATGAAAGCATAGCATTTGTGTAGGAAGATAGTAACTGAAGTGTGGTTTAATTTGAAAAAAAGTTTGCTATATTAGTATACGCACGCACAAACACTTGTATGGATAACTGGATATGACTCGTATATCATGATCGGACCCTTTGTTTCAGAACGGTCATAATGTTTATCTGCATTATGCCATTTGTCATCTTTCCTTAAGGTCAAATTCAATTGTCTTTTGTCGTTTTTTCTCTTTTTTCGTGCATCGTGTTTATATGAATGTGACTTATGCAGGATGATTAGACCATTTGTTTCAGTACGGTTTTAGGCTTATCTACATTATGATTTTCAGCCACTGCAGCTTCAGTCGATGATAACCGGAAATACATATGCATATGCCTTCTGAATCATGACTAGAACATCTGTTTGGATTTTAAGTTGTATCTATGTTATGATTATCAGCCAGGGGAGGCTTCAGGTGTATCATGAATGTTACAAAAGGTACCTGATTGACGAAAATGGAAATACATATCCATACTGTTTTTGCTCGAGTATGAAAAAAAGTGTAAAAAATATCTGAATTTAGGATTTTTTTTGCACAAATGATCATTTTTAAGAATGCAAAAGGAATAGAAGGCAACCTTTCTAAGACATTGAACAATTTTGCACTCTGCATTTCTAACTTGTTTATCTACAAATGGATAGATGTAAATTAATTATAAGTCTAAACGGGCTTGTTAATTTTTTTTTTCATTATTATTATTATTATTATTATTTTTAAATGTGAATAATATATTAGCTAAAACAAATAATGTTCTTTACGCTGAAATGGCTTATTGATTTTTTACGCTAAAAGATTTAATAGAGGAAGTGTCAAACGAGTCAAAAGCCATTCAAAGTCTATTCAATTGCATAAAACCTCACAAAATGCTTTATCCAGAAAGAATACAGTATTTGATTGTAAAAAAAAGTGTAACTACTAATATTCTAATAAAGTTTTAACATATGGTAGGCTTTTGGGTCTGCCTTTTGGGTCTGCCTAACTAAAACCACACCAAAGACACGCTTTTACATGAACACATTTTGACCCATTACCTAACCCAACTAAGACCCTCCCCCCTCGCCACGTCTAGTTCTCATAGTTTATGGCTCTCTGTATTTATGTATTTGAAACACAACCACGTCTTTTGCAAGAAACCTACCCCACTTATGTTAGTGGACTATAACCAGCAAATCGAATTTTGGGAGGCTGAAAAAGAAACGTTTGGTTTGTTGTCTCCTTCCCTTTTCAGCTGAATATTGTTATTGTTTGCTACCTAAAATTGGTCAAAGGAAAGTATCTTGTCTGGTCCTTGAAAAAAACGGAAAGCTTCAATCCATGGTCCATACCATGTTGATTTCTGTAGGCCTGCCCCATGATTATTTGGCATAGTGATGGCTTCATGGGTTCTAATTTGGCCTCGGGGACTAGTGGCCAAATATGTCGAGAAACATTGCGTGAGTTTTAAAAAAGGAAATGGCAGTTGATCGTTTGGTTTTCGCCATTCCAATTGTAGGCCAGAGTCGTAGGGTTTTATTTATTTATTTATTTTTTTTTTTTTTGTGCAAAAGGTGAATTCCATATATTAGAAAGAACAAATACATCATAAAGAAGAGATAGACAAGACCTATCCTTCTTGAAATACAACCAGAGATACAATAGACATCCTAAACAACAACTCAGACAACACTAACTAGGGGTGTCCATGATACTGGAACCGTCCAGAACCCGAACCGGAACCGAAACCGAAAGAACCGAGAACCGAAAATAAGGAAAAAGTGGAACCAAGAACCGTCTCAAGTTTTTTGGTTCAGTTCCAGTACGGTATCGGTTCCGGTACGGGAATTTTCGGTAATTCCCATAAGTACCAAAGTGTTAAAAAAATATGTTTGGATGGATGTGAAATTATGGTAATCGGTTCGTAAAACTTCGAAATAAGTTGACAACCACAAAAATAATTTATCAATCATTCATTATTGACGAAAATAATTACAAACTCACTGTGAATATTATATATCAAGTCATTGTGACTAGCTTACAATAACTTGCATGGTGACAATATACCATGCAATAACGCCATAATAGTTAATTGTTGCTCACTTTCTCGACTTTTATCATTAAATTTAATGAATAATAAATACCAATAGTTAATTACAACTTCTTGTTACTAAGCAACACAAAATTGTTCATAATTTTAGTTAGAAAAAACTTACTTTCATGTCGATGAATGATGTTTGAATCTTTGAATGAATCAATGGATTAAAGGTTAAGGTTTATAGGTTTTTAGGTTTACGTAGGGTTTTTTCTATTTTCTTAAAAGGCCGCATACATACATGTGCACAATGTCCCAAACAAACCTTAAAAAATTACATATTTTCATAAAAGTCGGTTCTTTTGGGAAAGTACTACCAGAACGCTCCGATCCTCAACCGTCCCGAGAACCGAAATTTTGAAATTTTAGGAACCAAGAACCGTACCATGGTTCTAATATACGGTCCCGCTCCCGATCGGTGCGCAGTACGGTTCCTCGGTTCTTTTGGTTCCTCGGTTGTTTTGGACACCCCTAACACTAACTATATATCAGATACAACTGAAATACTATCTTTGAAACAATAAGTCTCGTAATGAACCAAACTAGCAAGAAACAGATTTTACCCAAACAATCTGTTCCAGCAATTCACCTTTATGCACTATACCATATCCTCTTGACTACATTTCCCACCTCAGTTCAGAGCTCAAATCATTCATCCCACATCCACAATAGAATGAGATGAAACAGAGGAGGCATCATCAAGAAGGATATAGCCCCATTCACACTATAAGAGAGGCTATACCATTATAGCTACATTTCCTATACATTTCCTATATAGTCGTAGGGTTGCTAAAGGCTCCTGGTAGACTGGTGGCAGTTGTTAATACTCCAATAGCATTATCGATGTTAGTATTATGTCTGCCTCTTGATTTGTTTTTTCGTGAACTTACTAGCGATGATTGTTTGTCGATGGCGTCAATGTAGAGTTGTAATAAAGATTAGTAATGATGCATTTTACATAGCAAATGACATACGCCTAGCTTACCAATATAAAATAGCCACAACTAATTATGTATGCTATGTTTATGTTTGTTTACAAATTTGTGGGGAAAAGTGACTTTTCATCAACTTTGGACACATATTTAACTATATGTATATGTTGTTATATATAAGTAATAGTTTGCGATTTTGCATTCTTTTAGAAGAGAGCTTTGTTGTAACACCCCCAAAATCAGTCTAGCAGCGGAAGTCGACAGAAGGTGTTACTTCATAGTTCAAAGTTTCAGTCATAGAAAACGACCTTTGATCACCTGAAATGCATGAGAAAAACAGGTCAACTATGAAAATAGTTGGTGAGTACACACGTTTTAAATAATATGAAAGTCTTTTTAGAGGAAGAGTTCAGATATATTTTCACAATAAAGTTAAGTCTAAAGTTTTTGAGAAAGGTCCAAAGGCAAAGGCTCATTAAACCATCCAGCTTGCAAATCCCGCCATACAAGACTTGCAACCTATGTTTTCACAAACCATCAATGTGATAGCACAATTTATGGTCAGCACACGTGGTCATATCAAATAATAACACCTCATATTAAAGTTAATGCGCAAAGCCCCAAAAATAAATAATATGCATTCAGACGAGGGAAAGAGGTTGGCCTACCTCTAATAGCGCTATCCATATTACCTCACGCCTACACAAGGAGGCCGCATCAACGGTAGTCGTATAAATGGAGTGCGAACGCAAACCAATCGGGACTTACAATGCGAATGCATCGTTTGTACAAACAAATCATAGAAACTATTATATATTATCACATAGTGACCGCTCAACATGGGAGACTCCTAAGACGCCTGGTCAGGGGAGACTTTAGGATGCTCCAAACATGGGAGACTTTAGGTCAAGGTCTCCAGCTCGAACAAGGGAGCCTTTAGTCTACTCCAACATGGGAGACTTTAGGTCAAGGTCCATCCAACAAGGGAGACTTTAGTCAGCTCCAAACATGGGAGACTTTGACAACATGTGAGACTTTATGCGAAGGAAGTACGGTCCATTAGATTCAAACAAGTCATAAGTTCATAATTAAGTCCAAGATTCTTAGTAAAGTTCAAAAGTTCAAGTCAAGTTATAGGGTCAAGACAAGTCAAACGAGTTTAAAATATGTCAAAAGGGTTCAAATAGTTCATAATAAAGTGCAAACAATATAGCTTAAATTTAGGTTCATGCATCCCACCCCAAAATGATTAAAATAATTAAAAAGGGGGTTCGTGAATACTCATCAGTAGTGATTAGCAATGATTACAATGATATAACGTAGATCAAGAAGTTGCGAGCTTCTAACGACCTAAAAATTAAATAGTCGCGTCTTAAATATATAACGAGAAAGTACAAAATAACTTTCATAAAAGTATTTATATACATTTGACATTGTACACATTTTGTAAGTTTACAAAAATGTATAAGTTTAGTTCTTGCTAAGTTTTAAAATGATGACAAGCCTCATTGGTAAGCTACTCTATGTTCGGGTTTATATAACTTTTATTAATCCAATCATCCCGTAAATATCAAGTTAGCCTCTTATATGGACAAATAGGTCATTTTCCAATAGTAGTTCTTACTACTTTGGTGTTTACATAAAAGTGTAACAATACTCCTATCAATTTTTGGTTATTAATTATATGTTTATCCCGACTTGGTTAACACTTTATTCCTAAACCTTAAATTATTATCAATTATTTTTTATGTCCTAAAAATAGTATCTACATATATTTATCATACTTAGGTGTTCTAAAGTCTTTATTAACTTATATCATAAGTTAATTGACAAATTTACACTTGTATTTCATTGCAGAAACTTTGGTACGCACATCCACCTCAAAACGATCATAAGTTGAGTTCCACAACTTGTTTTGAACGGCTTCGCCAAACTTCACGTTTATGTCTTAGCTACATTTCATAAAACTGGGCCGACTACCAGAAATGACTAGAACTACCAGCTTTTCCAAATGAAATCTGGTGTGCAGATTTTGACATGTTTCGCCCTTTTGGTTCTCATTTACTCATCGGGATGAGTTATGAGGTGCGCCACCCAAAGAAACGACCGTAAGAAATAGATCTACAAGTCTGTCTTATTTAATTAGGGAAATGGATCCAGTAAGAAGAGAAATAAAATAAGAAGAATGAGAAATGTTTGTAGCCACATATTTCAAATGAAGAAGGAGAATTTCATGGGAGATGCATCTTATTTTGTAGGTGCATCTAAAATGCATGACTTTAGTTACTTCTTATTCTTCTCATTCTACTTTTATTTCATTTGACCCTACTCTATTTAATTAACCTCAAAGTTTATTGAGATGATCGCCTTTAATCAATCTTTGGACTCATGTAATTCAAACTCATAAAACCCACCTAAGGCTTGTTCTAGCTTCTTTTCATTGTTTAAACCTTGTGTACAATGTCAAATACATATATAATCTTACAAATATCATAAAAATAAATATGGTCCGTAACCTATTACAACCATATTGAATGAAAAACATAAAGAAAAACACAAATCTTACAAGGATTTGGTTGGAAAGTTACAACTACAACAAGAACAATTCAACACTTAACCCTTCTAATCTTCAAACCTTCTCTTGAATCTTTTAACCAAACTTTATAACCCCTTTTAACTCTTCTAAATGTCCTTTCTATCTCAGCCCTTGAACCTCCTAATCACCTTGAATATCTTCTATTTCAACCATGGAATCAAAGACTTGTTTAAAGATAGTGAACCAAGAACTAGTAATTAATTTGCTTTCAATCTTGGTATATAGAAATTTTAACATGAAAAGTTAGATGATAATGGTGTTTGGTATTTGTGTAGTTCACGGCCAAAGAAAAACACAAAAAAGAAATGATGAAATTTTGTTATCTTTGTATGTAAATGAAATGAAATAATAATTTTTTAAAGTGATTAATCACTAGATAAGTTATCACTTTACCTAAAATTGAGACATGTGTCTTAGGTGTATGTAATCATGGAATAAGAGAGTAAAAGGAAATTTGTATGCTTATCTTGTGATATAAAGATATAATTAGAGTATAGAGGGTACAATTTGGTTTCGGTAATTACTAACGTTAAACCCTTGAATAACTTAAACTTAAAACCGAAGCAACATAAGAATGTAACACTTATGAAAACGTCTAAACTTATCAATATACCTCAAATAAGTATAATTAATGTGTGATAAGTCTAATGGGGTGCGTTTATATTGTTAAAACCTAATAACGTTGGTTCAAATACACGCGTATTAATGAAAAAGTACAAAGATTACGTAAAAATGACAAAATAGCCACAGTTCATATAAAAAATATGACTATTGAAGAAAATAAAATATATAGAACACCTAGACTCATCATAGTCTTGTGTTGATTACGAGAAGCTCACTGATTGAACTTACATAATTACTTATAAAAGTAATATTACTTAAAATTAAAATAATAATAAATCAAAATAAATAGTCAAATTATATTTTTGAATGTACTGAAGTTGCTACATTCAGTAACTAGCTAAAATTTATTCAAAATAGTGTTGATATGAATGAGATATCCTCTATCGAAGTAAAGTTTTTTAGCATAAACTGCAAACGAAATAAAGTAAATGATTTAAGAACCATAGAACCTTTTTGAGAGAATAATCATAATTGTACTTAAAGTATAAGCAACACAAGCATGAACAATAGAACCTTTATTCAAACCTAAGCCACAATATCAGCTTAGAGGCGTTACACAGACCAAATAGCCATAAGGTTAGATTAATGTCAATGAGACAATAACTGTAAGTACAAAGACAAGACAAGATCAATGAAATGATCGAAGAAGAGAAGAGGTGATACAATGACTGCACACTCAAGTGTATCTAACCCTAGATTAAGGGAGTTATTAAATAGGAGATTAAGTTACACAAAGACCCCTCTAACGGCTATAAATGACTCATTAGCAGAAATGAGAATACCTTCACAGCAAAACTCGCATCTTGGAACTTTTAAACCTTTATTCTTTTCCC
>OU343225.1:105688546-105851774 GCA_910596185.1 Chrysanthemum makinoi | reverse complement strand
CCCTCTAATAGAACCTATTGGCTACACAAATGGATCTTTAAATCAAATATAAAGCCAAATGGTGAAGCATTGGATAGGCGCTAGATTAGTTGTCAAAGGCTATAACCAAAGGGAAGGAATACACTATGATGAAACTTTCTCTCCTGTTGTGAAAATGTCTACTGTTAGATGTCCTATTGCCTTAGCCGTGAAAAAATAAATGGCCTCTTTTTCAACTTGATGTTAACAATGCTTTCTTGTATTGGGATCTTGATGAGGATATCTATATGACCATCCCCAAGGGGTTCTGTAATGAGAACAATAAGAATAAAGTTTGTAAACTTGTCAAGTCTCTATATGGCCTAAAAACAAGCTCCCTGTGAAATAATGAAAACTTGTCGTTTTAAAAGAAAATAACTTTGTTCAACTGTAATGATCACTCTTTATTCACCAAAACAGAGAATAACAAGTTTATTGCTCTGCTTGTTTATGTGGATGATATTGTCCCATCGAAACCGCATTGATGAGATAAACCTATTCAAAGAGTTTCTAAAATAAAAATTTCATATTAAAGACTTGGGAAATCTAAAATATTTTCTTGGCATTGAGGTTTTAAAACTGGGAATGACATTTGTCTCTCCCAAAGAAAATACTGCCTTGAACTCCTCAAAGAATTTGGCCTTCTTGGGTGCAAACCTGTGTCCACTCTATGGAACCCAACTCTCGCCCTTCCATACATTCCCCACAGATGATCCCTTACTTGTCAACATCAATGGTTATGGGGTTACTTGGGAAACTTATCTATCTCACCCATACAAGACCACATCTCATACTCGCCATTGTTCCGCACAATATATGCATTCTCCCTTGAAATCTCATCCGGATTGTGCCCCTCAATGTTCCGAGATATCTAAAAGGAGCTCCGGGAAAAGGTCTAGGTACAATTTCAAAGCAACTCTCTAAAAATCATCTTGAAGGATATAGTGATGTGATTGGGCCAAATGCAAGAAAAAGTGTATCCGTCATGGTATTGTGTTTTCTTTAATGACAGTTCGATCTCATGGAAAGTAAAACAAAACACTCTTTCAAAATCTTCCACGGCGAGTATAGATCTATGTCTATCGCTTCCTGAAATCATTTGAATTCAAAAAATCTTAAAGGATCTAAAAGTTGATATTAATATCCCTCATAATCTTTTTGTGATAACAAATCTCGCCATTAAACTTGCTGCCAACCCTGTTTTCCATGAAAGATCAAAACACTTTGAAATTGATGTTCACTTCATCGGGAAAAATTGCTAGAGGTGTTATAAAGCTAAGCTAAAAGATTGGCTCTCAAACCAAATCGACATACTTACTCAAAAACCTCCCGCTTCTATCAAGATAAATTTTTGTGTGAAAAATTGATATTGTTTGATATGTTTGCCCATCATATTAAGGGGGAATGTTAAATTTTGGGGTATCAATCTGTGGCAAACATATCATTCTATCAATTGCTAATGGCTTTCAAGTTATGTTCGCGCAGGATTCTTGCCAGGTTAATCATGGACAAAGAATAAAAGGTTTAAAGTTCCAAGATGCTCGCTTCTCTGCCAAGTTATTCTCATTTCTCACATGAGTCATTTATAGCCGTTAGAGGGGTCTTTGTGTAACTTAATCTCCTATTTAATAACTCCCTTAATCTAGGGTTAGATACACTTGAGTGTGCACCATTGTATCACACTCTACTCTTCTTTCTGATCATTTCATTGATCTTGTCTTGTCTTTGTACTTACATGATTATTGTCTCATTGACATTAATCTAACCTTGTAACATTTTGGATACTATTGTAACCTTACTCTAAGCTGACTATTGTGGCTTAGGTTTGAATAAAGGTTCTATTGTTCATCTTGTGTTGCTTATACTTTCGTACAATTATGAATTGTTCTCTCCAAAAGAGTTCTATGGTTCTTAAATCATTTACTTTATTTCGTTTTTGAGTTTATGCTTCAAAAACTTTACTTTGATAGAGGATATCTCATTCATATCAACACTATTTTGAATAAATTTTAGCTAGTTACGAATGTAGCAACTCGTACATTTCAAAATATAATTTGACTATTATTTTGATTTATTATTATTTTAATTTTAAGTAATATTACTTTTATAAGTAATTATGTAAGTTCAATCGCGTGAGCTTTACTCGTAATCAACACAAGACTATGATGAGTCTAGGTGTTCTATATATTTTATTTTCTTCAATAGTCATATTTTATATGAACTGTCGCTATTTTGTCATTTTTACGTAATCTTTGTACTTTTTACGTAGTACGCGTATTTGAACCAACGTTATTAGGTTTTAACAATATAAACGCACCCCATTAGACTTATCACACATTAATTATACTTATTTGAGGTATATTGATAAGTTTAGACGTTTTCATAAGTGTTACATTCTTATGTTGCTCGGTTTTAAGTTTCGTTATTCAAGGGTTTAACGTTAGTAATTACCGAAACCAAATTGTACCCTCTATACTCTAATTATATCTTTATATCACAAGATAAGCATACAAATTTCCTTTTTACTCTCCTTATTCCATGATTACATACACCTAAAGACACATGTCTCAATTTTAGGTAAAGTGATAACTTATCTAGTGATTAATCACTTTCAAAAATTATTATTTCATTTCATTTACATACAAAGATAACAAAATTTCATCATTTCTTTTGTGTTTTTCTTTGGCCGTGAACTACACAAATACCAAACACCATTATCATCTAACTTTTCATGTTAAAATTTCTATACCAAAGATTGAAAGCCAAATTAATTTACTAGTTCTTGGTTCACTATCTTTAAACAAGTCTTTGATTCCATGGTTGAAATAGAAGATATTCAAGGTGATTAGGAGGTTCAAGGGCTGAGATAGAAAGGACATTTAGAAGAGTTAAAAGGGTTATAAGAAGTTTGGTTAAAAGATTCAAGAGAAGGTTTGAAGATTAGAAGGGTTAAGTGTTGAATTGTTCTTGTTGTAGTTGTAACTTTCCAACCAAATCCTTGTAAGATTTGTGTTTTTCTTTATGTTTTTCATTCAATATGGTTGTAATAGGTTCTGGACCATATTTATTTTTATGATATTTGTAAGATTATATATGTATTTGACATTGTACACAAGGTTTAAACAATGAAAAGAAGCTAGAACAAGCCTTAGGTGGGTTTTATGAGTTTGAATTCTGCAACAGTCCCAAAGATTGATTAAGCTGATCATCTCAGTAAACTTTGAGGTTAATTAAATAGAGTAAGGGTCAAATGAGAAATAAAAGTAGAATGAGAAGAATAAGAAGTAACTACAGTCGCACATTTTAGATGCACCTACAAAATAAGATGCATCTCCCATGAAATTCTCCTTCTTCATTTGAAATATGTGGCTACAAACATTTCTCATTCTTCTTATTTTATTTCTCTTCTTACTGGATCCATTTCCCTAATTAAATAAGACAGACTTGTAGATCTATTTCACGTCGTTTCTTTGGTGGCGACTCATAACTCATCCCGATGAGTAAATGAGAACCAAAAGGGCGAAACATGTCAAAATCTGCACACCAGATTTCATTTGGAAAAGCTGGTAGTTCTAGTCATTTCTGGTAGTCGGCCCAGTTTTATGAAATGTAGCTAAGACATAAACGTGAAGTTTGGCGAAAGCCGTGGGTCAAAACAAGTTGTAGAACTCAACTTATGATCGTTTTGGCGGGACTGAATGTGCAGCCAAAGTTTCTGCAATGAAATACAAGTGTAAATTTGTCAATTAACTTATGATATAAGTTAATAAAGACTTTAGAACACCTAAGTATGATAAATATATGTAGATACTATTTTTAGGACATAAAAAATAATTGATAATAATTTAAGGTTTAGGAATAAAGTGTTAACCAAGTCGGGATAAACATATAATTAATAACCAAAAATTGATAGGAGTATTGTTACACTTTTATGTAAACACCAAAGTAGTAAGAACTACTATTGGAAAATGACCTATTTGTCCATATAAGAGGCTAACTTGATATTTACGGGATGATTGGATTAATAAAAGTTATATAAACCCGAACATAGAGTAGCTTACCAATGAGGCTTGTCATCATTTTAAAACTTAGCAAGAACTAAACTTATACATTTTTGTAAACTTACAAAAATGTGTACAATGTCAAAAGTATATAAATACTTTTATAAAAGTTATTTTGTACTTTCTCGTTATATATCTAAGAAACGACTATTTAATTTTTAGGTCGTCGTTAGAAGCTCGCAACTTCTTGATCTACGTTATATCATTGTAATCCGCTGCTAATCACTACAGTGAGTATTCACGAACCCCTTTTTAATTATTTTAATCATTTTGGGGTGGGATGCATGAACCTAAATTTAAGCTATATTGTTTGCACTTTATTATGAACTATTTGAACCCTTTTGACATATTTTAAACTCGTTTGACTTGTCTTGACCCTATAACTTGACTTGAACTTTTGAACTTTACTAAGAATCTTGGACTTAATTATGAACTTATGACTTGTTTGAATCTAATGGACCGTACTTCCTTCGCATAAAGTCTCACATGTTCGGAGCAGCGTAAAGTCTCCCATGTTTGGAGCAGCCTAAAGTCTCCCTTGTTCGGAGCAGACCTTGACCTAAAGTCTCCCATGTTCGGAGTAGACTAAAGGCTCCCTTGTTCGGAGCAGACCTTGACCTAAAGTCTCCCATGTTTGGAGCATCCTAAAGTCTCCTCGTCAGAGCGAAGTCTCCCATGTTCGTGAGCAGTCACTATGTGATACTATATAATAGTTGCATGATGGACTTTTCTTACAAACAGTGCAGTCGCATTGTAAGTCCCCGATTGGTGCCGTTCTGCACCCCAGTTTATACGTACCGTTAGTGCGGCCTCCTTGTGTGGGGCATAGGTAATATGGATAGCGCTATTAGGGTAGGCCAACCTCTCTTTCCCTGTCCTAGGAATGCAATTATTTATTTTTGGGGCTTTGCCGCATAACTTTATTATATATGAGGTGTTATTATTTGATATGACCACGTGTGCTTGACCATAAATTGTGCTATCTGTTACGCAATGGTTTGTGAAAACATAGGTTGCAAGTCTTGTATGGGCGGGATTTGCAACTGGATGGTTTGACAGAGCCTTTGCCTTTGGACCTTTCTCAAAAACTTTAGACTTAACTTTATTGTGAAAATATATCTGAACTCTTCCTCTAAAAAGACTTTCATATTATTTAAAACGTGTGTACTCACCAACTATTTTCATAGTTGACCTGTTTTTCTCATGCATTTCAGGTGATCAAAGGTCGTTTTCTATGACTGGAACTTTGAACTATGAAGTAACACCTTCAGTCGACTTCCGCTGCTAGACTGATTTTGGGGGTGTTACAACGAAGCTCTCTTCTAAAAGAATGCAAAATCGCAAACTATTACTTATATATAACAACATATACATATAGTTAAATATGTGTCCAAAGTTGATGAAAAGTCACTTTTCCCCACAAATTTGTAAACAAACATAAACATAGCATACATAATTAGTTGTGGCTATTTTATATTGGTAAGCTAGGCGTATGTCATTTGCTATGTAAAATGCATCATTACTAATCTTTATTACAACTCTACATTGACGCCATCGACAAACAATCATCGCTAGTAAGTTCACGAAAAAACAAATCAAGAGGCAGACATAATACTAACATCGATAATGCTATTGGAGTATTAACAACTGCCACCAGTCTACCAGGAGCCTTTAGCAACCCTACGACTATATAGGAAATGTATAGGAAATGTAGCTATAATGGTATAGCCTCTCTTATAGTGTGAATGGGGCTATATCCTTCTTGATGATGCCTCCTCTGTTTCATCTCATTCTATTGTGGATGTGGGATGAATGATTTGAGCTCTGAACTGAGGTGGGAAATGTAGTCAAGAGGATATGGTATAGTGCATAAAGGTGAATTGCTGGAACAGATTGTTTGGGTAAAATCTGTTTCTTGCTAGTTTGGTTCATTTCGAGACTTATTGGTTCAAAGATAGTATTTCAGTTGTATCTGATATATAGTTAGTGTTAGGGGTGTCCAAAACAACCGAGGAACCAAAAGAACCGAGGAACCGTACCGGTACCGATCGGGAACGGGACCGTATATTAGAACCATGGTACGGTTCTTGGTTCCTAAAATTTCAAAATTTCGGTTCTCGGGACGGTTCGGATCGGAACCGTGCAGTTCTGGTACTTTCCCAAAAGAACCGACTTTTATGAAAATATGTATTTTTTTAAGGTTTGTTTGGGACATTGTGCACATGTATGTATGCGGCCTTTTAAGAAAATAGAAAAAACCCTACGTAAACCTAAAAACCTATAAACCTTAACCTTTAATCCATTGATTCATTCAAAGATTCAAACATCATTCATCGACATGAAAGTAAGTTTTTTCTAACTAAAATTATGAACAATTTTGTGTTGCTTAGTAACAAGAAGTTGTGATTAACTATTGGTATTTATTATTCATTAAATTTAATGATAAAAGTCGAGAAAGTGAGCAACAATTAACTATTATGTCGTTATTGCATGGTATATTGTCACCATGCAAGTTATTGTAAGCTAGTCACCATGACTGATATATAATATTCACAGTGAGTTTGTAATTATTTTCGTCAATAATGAATGATTGATAAATTATTTTTGTGGTTGTCAACTTATTTTGAAGTTTTACGAACCGATTACCATAATTTCACATCCATCCAAACATATTTTTTTAACACTTTGGTACTTATGGGAATTACCGAAAATTCCCGTACCGGAACCGATACCGTACTGGAACTGAACCAAAAAACATGAGACGGTTCTTCGTTCCACTTTTTCCTTATTTTCGGTTCTCGGTTCTTTCGGTTTCGGTTCCGGTTCGGGTTCTGGACGGTTCCAGTACCATGGACACCCCTAGTCAGTGTTTTCTGAGTTGTTGTTTAGGATGTCTATTGTATCTCTGGTTGTATTTCAAGAAGGATAGGTCTTGTCTATCTCTTCTTTATGATGTATTTGTTCTTTCTAATATATGGAATTCACCTTTTGCACAAAAAATAAATAAATAAATAAAACCCTACGACTCTGGCCTACAATTGGAATGGCGAAAACCAAACGATCAACTGCCATTTCCTTTTTTAAAACTCACGCAATGTTTCTCGTACATATTTGGCCAGCTAGTCCCCGAGGCCAAATTAGAACCCATGAAGCCATCACTATGCCAAATAATCATGGGGCAGGCCTACAGAAATCAACATGGTATGGACCATGGATTGAAGCTTTCCGTTTTTTTCAAGGACCAGACAAGATACTTTCCTTTGACCAATTTTAGGTAGCAAACAATAACAATATTCAGCTGAAAAGGGAAGGAGACAACAAACCAAACGTTTCTTTTTCAGCCTCCCAAAATTCGATTTGCTGGTTATAGTCCACTAACCGGTCAGGGGTAGGTTTCTTGCAAAAGACGTGGTTGTGTTTCAAATACATAAATACAGAGAGCCATAAACTATGAGAACTAGACGTGGCAGAGGGGGGGGGGGGGTCTTAGTTGGGTTAGGTAATGGGTCAAAATGTGTTCATGTAAAAGCGTGTCTTTGGTGTGGTTTTAGTTAGGCAGACCCAAAAGGCAGACCCAAAAGCCTACCATATGTTAAAACTTTATTAGAATATTAGTAGTTACACTTTTTTTTACAATCAAATACTGTATTCTTTCTGGATAAAGCATTTTGTGAGGTTTTATGCAATTGAATAGACTTTGAATGGCTTTTGACTCGTTTGACACTTCCTCTATTAAATCTTTTAGCGTAAAAACTCAATAAGCCATTTCAGCTAAAGAACATTATTTGTTTTAGCTAATATATTATTCACATTTAAAAATAATAATAATAATAATAATGAAAAAAAAAATTAACAAGCCCGTTTAGACTTATAATTAATTTACATCTATCCATTTGTAGATAAACAAGTTAGAAATGCAGAGTGCAAAATTGTTCAATGTCTTAGAAAGGTTGCCTTTTATTCCTTTTGCATTCTTTAAAATGATCATTTGTGCAAAAAAAATCCTAAATTCAGATATTTTTTACACTTTTTTTCATACTCGAGCAAAAACAGTATGGATATGTATTTCCATTTTCGTCAATCAGGTACCTTTTGTAACATTCATGATACACCTGAAGCCTCCCCTGGCTGATAATCATAACATATATACAACTTAAAACCCAAACAGATGTTCTAGTCATGATTCAGAAGGCATATGCATATGTATTTCCGGTTATCATCGACCTGAAGCCTGCAGTGGCTGAAAATCATAATGTAGATAAGCCTAAAACCGTACTGAAACAAATGGTCTAATCATCCTGCATAAGTCACATTCATATAAACACGATGCAGAAAAAAGAGAAAAACGACAAAAGACAATCGAATTTGACCTTAAGGAAAGATAACAAATGCCATAATGCAGATAAAAATTATGACCGTTCTGAAACAAAGGGTCCGATCATGATATACGAGTCATATCAGGTTATCCATACAAGTGTTTGTGTGTGCGTATACTAATATAGCAAACTTTTTTTCAAATTAAACCACACTTCAGTTACTATCTTCCTACACAAATGCTGTGCTTTCATAAGATAACATTCAATAAAGAAAAAGGCCAAATTAACATAACAGATATTCAATAAAGCTTGCACCTTTATTCATTATTAGTTTGACGGACAACAACACATTCAAAAACATAAACTTACGTATAAAGTTCTAATCATTTCAATTATTAATGATCATACTTATCCTCACATTGTTATCGCCTTTTCACCAACAATCATCATATCACCACTCTACCCTGCTAATAACCAACAAACTTTTTACCTTAACCAGATAAATAACTTTCCATTTTTGGTTTCGTGTTTTGCAAGTGGCGGAAATTCAGTTGCTTCAGAGAAATGGAGTGGTATTATGTCCTGGTTATTACCCATTTCTAATTGAAATAATGTTGACACTATTGTGGTTCGTCTTATCTTGGCTGCGACTTCGTATTTTGTATGGCAATAGTGGAACTATCGTGTGCATGAAAAAGGCGAGAGGAATCCCGAGCTTCTGTCCAAGGTTATTGTTGATATGGTTAGATTAAAGCTTGCCTCTATTCAATTCAAGAAGAAGGCTCAGGTAGACAAGATGCACAAGACATGGCGGATTTCAAGCATTCTAATGGACCCAGGCTGACTATTTGCATTTGGTGAGCTAGAGGGCCAGTGTAGTTTATTGTATTCGTTTTTTTGTTTTTGTTCTCTAGCTTGGTCTCATTGGGTGTTGTGTTTTTTAGCATGTCCAAAACTCATTGTTTTTATATCGAAGGGTGGATCTTGACCACTCTTCCATGTACGCAAACTCCTATCAATTTTTTTAATTAATTCACCGGGTATAATCACTTTAACAAAAATAATAATAATAAATAAATAAAAAATAATAATAATAAGTTTCCTTTTTTGGTATTGTATAGAACTAGATACAAATCAGCACGTCCGATTTTGAGGGGGGGAGATCCTATCCCAATTTTTATTTTGCTAGGCCCATAGATAAAAAACCCACTTTTTTACGATTACGGGGTTTATTGGAATACGAAATCCAACCCTGGAAATACAGGATCCCCATTTTTTTTACTACCCGGAGCTTCGATACATTTCGAAATCGAGAGATGTCTACCGGGGGGGGCTCTATCAGACAACAATTACATGAGATAACAAATCCAGTGTTTCACTAAGATTTCGATAGTGGGCCCGAATTCAAGTTGATTCTATTTTGCCTCTTCCTCAGAGAAAGACGATCAAACAATTCCCAATCATGGTCCTTGCGGATCAGATCATAATGTTTCTTATTACTTTGTAGTTGTACATAAGCAAAGCATTGAAATAAACTTTATATTATTACCCATCCCGGAGATTCATCCTATATTCCTATATATTAATCCAGTCCAGAAGATGATCTAGAATTGGGTCAATTACGTTTATTAGAAGTGGACAATCGAGTGGTTGTACCAGCCAAAAGGGGTTATCTCCAACAACGAAACATTGTCCACCAAGGGAAATGAAAAGCAATCTTTTGAGGGATTTGTAACCAGGTCTTATAAAAAAGAGTAAATTGCATTTTTGGTCCCTAAAGTATGGCCAAATTGCAAGTTTCGTCCTTAACGTTTTGAAAGTGCAGCGATAGTCCCTATTTTGAAGGTTTTGCTGCATGTTTGGTCCCTAATCTACAATTTAGGGACCAAACATGCAACGGAAACTTCAAAGTTTTAGAGACTAAATCTGCAATTTAGGGACCAAATATACAACAAATCATTCAAAATGGGGACTACCGCTGCACTTTCAAAACGTTAGGGACAAAACATGCAATTTGGCCATACCTTAGGGACCAAAAATGCAATTTACTCTATAAAAAATTATTTTTGTTTTCCAACAATGCGTTTGCAATTGAGTTACGTGGAAGATGTTCTATTGAACCCGTGTCCACACGACACTCCACAAACGCATTTTTGAAAGTTAAAACTATTTATCAAGTTCTCTAGTGTCTTACTTTTAAAGCACTCAAAAGATTGCTCACTCACTAATGTGGGGCAAATTTCACTTTCATTTCCATACTTTCCTTTTTTCAGTTCTTACTTCAATTTGAGAGACTTTGTCTCATTCACATCAACATCATTTTAGACATATCTTAGCTCATTGAGAAGTTGTCTTCAAGAAGAACGCAAACAACCGTCTTTTACTTATAAAATATAACATATACCAGGGAGGGAGCCACTATATGGCTAGGATGAGCCATGGTTTACGGATGACGGAAGTTCGACGCCTTTAGTATAAAAAAATATTGAAATGGATATATTGCAGATATCTTTAATTTATATAGTGTTTTAGATGATTTTAGTCATGTTAAAAAGTGTTACGTGCGGTTGAAATGAAAACTTTAATTGTATGACTCTTAAAACCTTTATATTTGTTTTTTTCGACTTCTAAATCTTTTTTGTTTTGGCCTACCTTATTGAAGAGTCCTGTCTCCGTCCCTGACATTTACATATATAAACTTGCGTCCGAAGTTGGTGAAAACCACTTTCCCCCACTAAGTTACAAATAAATCAACATACTATATATTATTTTGCTATGAAAAAGTATACATGGCCAACCCATGAGTGAAAAGTACAGACTTATATCAAAACTCTAAATTATGTCCAAAGTTATACATTCAATTAGTCACATGATGTGAAGGCATCAACGGGCCAATTGATCAGATGTTAGAAATTGTAACGTCACATAAGTAAAACATGTCTTATTAAGTTCCTCAAGATTATTATAAATACTCGACTATTATACACATTAATCAATTGAAGAAGGTACAAAATCACAAACCATCACTTATATATATAACACATATAGAACAAATATTCAATAAAGTTTGCACCTTTATTCGTTATTATGTTGATTAACAAACAAAATTCGAAAACACAATAATACTTATCGTCACATTGTTACCGCTTTTTCCCCATCAATCATCACATCACCACTCCTACCTCTGCCAATAACCAACAAACTTTCTACAGTAACACAAAACTTCACATCTTCGTTTAAATTTCATACAGATCACGGGTTATCTCCGACAACCATAAGGAAACAAACTCCACCAAGTGAAATCAAAGAACTTGCCACGTATTAGCGGAGAGCAATCTATTGAAGCGTTTATAACCATGTTTTATAAAAATATAGAGTAAACTACACCATTCGTCCTTGTGGTATACGTTGACCATCAAGTTTCGTCCTTTGACCAAAAAAATTTCACCGTTGGTCCTTAACTGCGAAACGTTACTCAGCGTTGGTCCCTTGCCCTAACTGGCGTGAGTAACGGCCGTTAAGCCTATTTAAGTCGAGGGTATTTTTGTCTTTTCTCACCCACACCACTTGAAACCCATCCACTTTAAGTTTCTGTATATTTTTTGTGATGATTACTACTCATTTTTACTCCCTCTCCTCCTTCTCTCTTAATAATCACTACTCCCTCTCCTCCTTCTCTCTTAATAATCATCACAGCCCACCGCCTCACCACCAACCGCCACAGCTGCCACCACCCACCTCCTGCTGCCATCACCATCAAGAGGAGCCAAGGGTGTGTTTGATTAAGGTTTTTGATAAGGGTCGCGTTAGGTTTGTGACTGGGGTTTGTTTGGTTCGAGTTAGCCACCACAGCCACCACCATCACCATGTCGCCTCCCTCATCATCATCAAGACTGTCTCATATGTGGTAAACATTAATGAAAGGTGTTTGTTTGATTGATTTGGGTCTCGGGTCGGATGTAAACCCGTATAGGGTTTCGAATCAGTCGACCCGTTTATGATTTGTTGTTTGTGATTTTTGGATTTGTTGTTCATGATTTGTTGTTTGTGATTTTTGGATTTCATGGATTTGTAAAGATATAAATATAATTGAAGGCTTCAAATGTCTGTTACGCTTGTTAAGATATAAATATAATTGGATTTGTTGTTTGTGATTTTTGGATTTCATGGATTTGTAAAGATATAAATATGATTTGTTGTTTGTGATTTTTGGATTTCATGATTTTTGGATTTCATGGATTTGTTGTTTGTGATTTTTGGATTTGTCTGTTATGCTTGTTAATGATTTGTTGTTTGTTGTTTGATTTTTGTTTTTTTTGTTTTTTTGGATTTCATGGATTTGTAAAGATATAAATATAATTGATAATATCCAAAGATTGGTGGGTTTTTTGTAAGCTTTGGATTTTCTAATTTGGATCTAGATGATGAAGATGGTGATGACTTGATGAAGATGAAGTGGGTGGAAAAAGACAAAAGTGGTGAGGGTGGGAAAAGACAAAAATACCTTCGACTTAAATAAGCTTAACGCCCGTTAGTCACGCCAGTTAGGGTAAGGGACCAACGCTGAGTAACGTTTCGCACTTAAGGACCAACGGTGCAATTTTTTTGGTCAAAGGACGAAACTTGATGGTCAATGTATACCACAAGGACGAATGGTGTAGTTTACTCTAAAAATATATTTTTGTTTTTCAACAAGGCGTTCTTCAAAAGTCCTATGTGGAAGAGGTTCATACGACCCGGTATCCACACAGACCTCCACACACGCATTTTTGAAAGCTAAAAGTATTTAACAAAGTCTTTGGTGTCTTACTTTTAAAGCACTCAAAGGATTTCTCTCCCACCAATGTGGGACAAATTCCACTTCCATTTCCATACTTTCCCTATTTTCAGTTTTTGCTTCAATTTGAGAGACTATATCTCATTTACATCAACACCATTTTAGACACATCTTGGCTCGTTGAGAAGTTATCTTCAAGAAGAGCCCAAACCACTAACTTTTACGTATAAATATAACATATACGCATATAAACTTGTATCCGAAGTTGGTGAAAAGTCACTTTTCCCCACTAAGTTTCAAATAAATCCGCATACCATATATTATTTGCTATGAAAAAGTCTTCATAGCCAACCCATAAGTGAAAAGTACAGACTTATATAAAAAATCACATAATGCACTTTCTGAATTAAGCTATCGGAAGAGAATACACATGAGTTTCACACACAACAAAACTACTTTTACTCAACATGGTACGAATGAATTCGTCATTTGATGAAATTATTCTCTCCGCTTTCACAACCATCTCAAGAGTGAGAAGACATTCGAACCATCTACATCCTCATAAAATTAGTCCATTTCTAACCTGCAAAAACAAAATCAATTTATAGAAGAAGAAAACAAATATATTCTGCTTATAGAAGAAAAAAAATCAACAATAGGACGAATTTGTATTTTACTATTTAATATTATCGTTGTTAAACTAATGGTTGCATTTTATGTAAGTGTTCAAAAATACTGAATTTAGCTCTTTTCCAAACATAATTTCTTCAATAAAGTTAATTGTATCATTCTGTTTAACAAGTGATCGGGAATATGTCAATGGAAAGTTGAAAACTTCATTGACACTAGGTCAACAAAACTATAAAAATATATCCAAAGTTATACATCTAAGTCACATGATGTGAAAGGCACCAATTGACCAAAACGTATCTTATGGCCCATTTGGTTTGTAGATGGGTTTAGGAATTGAATTTAGATTTGGATTTGAATTTAATGTAAGTGAAAGAAAATATAAAAGTTATTTATTTTATATTGGAGTTAGAAATAAAATAAAATGTTTTATATTATTTTAAAATTTAAATAAGTTAAAAAATTATAAAATAATAACATGTTAATTAAATATAAAAATGATTTGTGGTTGTAATTGAATGAGACAAATTGAAACCAACTCTAATTTTTCAAACCGAGCCCCTTAGCCTAGATTCTAAAAAGGTTAATTTTGGGAATTAACTATTGTATGGGAAAGGAATTAAAATATACCAAACATTAGTTTAGAGTCCAAATCCTAGTCTTTCATTCTAAACCATCAAACCAAACTGCACCTTATTAATTACGTTCCACAAGATTATCGTAATAACTCGACAATTATACATATAAATCAATTGAAGAACGTACAACATTAGATACAACAACCTAGTATAAGGACATACATTCCTATTATATATTTTTAATGGTAGAATCTTGTTTGAGTTTTGTTGTTGGACTATGATGGGACGAGTCAAAATGGCTTAAGCACTCCGTGCCTAGATTTTGTAGGTTTTTATTAAGGGTTTTTCTATTATGTGCTCTAGGGCACATGTTAAGAAGTGAAAAAAGTACATAAAAGTACATGGGGATCCACGAAAAAGGACACAAGTACATATAAAAAATATATTTTTTGTCGATCCCCATGTACTTTTATATACTTTTTTCACTTCTTATCATGTGCCCTAGGGCACATAATAGAAAAACCATTTTATTAATAATCGGCTAATAGGAACAAATTCATTGTAAATTATGTTTTTGTTATGATATAATTAGAATTTTAAAATAAAATATTTTATGATGTTGTATGGGCTAAAATTATACGGAGTACATTTTAATAAAGAGGAAAGTTGGCCTGCGGTGGCTCGAGACCTCATTTTAAAACAATAAAACATGCATTTTTCTATGAGTCTGCGAATGATAAGCTGGTTTTTATTGAGGGTGATCCAACACCTTTATTACCTACATCAAGAGTCACCATCATAAATGTCACCTTCATTTTTTTCATTTTCGTTTGTGAGTATGTGTGGTATATATTGTGGGTCTGTTTGTACAAAGTGAGTATTTTATATATTTTGGATTTGGTGGAAACCATAAAAGGTAAAAGATGGTGAAGTTGTGGTATGAATGATTGATGTAAACGTAGAGTTGATGATAGTGGTAGTGAACATAAAAAGTAGTCATATATTTCATTTCATCAGATTGCCAAACATTCAACAACATAAGCTTGTTAATTAAGGTAACATCTTAATACCGGTTAAAAGTGTTACATTATAAGGGGTTAAAATGTGATTTTAGAAGAAAAATAAATAAAGAAAAACGAGAATAAGATAGGGAGGGAATGAAAGTTGAACCTGTGACCCTCCAATTGATTTGCAACCCGTTTACCATTAAGCTAAGACCACACATGAGATTTTACTGCTTATAAGCTAACTTATGGAACTTTTTCATTTTCATATATAAGATCTACTAATTATTCTAGGAATTATACATTAAATCATTTAAGTAGCTATTAGATACGTAGTATATATAATTCTAACATTAGAAAGGACCTGGTAAAAACTACAAAGAATTTAGCATTTCTATTAAAACTAAACACAGGTCCTTAAAAAAAAAAATTTACATTTCCAACAAGACGTATCCTGAGTTCCTAATGAGCAAGGCTCAACAAGACGTATTATGAGATCCTTGCGAACAAGGCTCCAAAGTTGTGAGCCATTACCCACAAGAATACCTGGATACATATTTTTGAAAGCTAAAACAATTTAATGAGAGCTCTACAGTCTTAATTATAAAGCTTTCAAGAGATTGCTCTAGCACGGATGTGGGACAAGTTTGATTTTATTTCATTTTTGAGTTTGTGCTTCAAATGCTTCACGAGAGACGACATCTCATCAATATCAACACCATTTTGAATAATTTTTAGATCGTTACGAAGCTCTCTTCAAGAAGAATACAAATTCGCAAACTATTACTTATGTAAACATCATATACATATAGTAAAATTTGCGTCCAAAGTTGACAAAAAGGCACTTTTCCCCACTAACTTGTATACATAATAAACATACCATATATTATTGGCTGTAGCTAATTAGCTATTTTATATTGCTAAGCTAGGTGAATGTCATTTGCTATGTAAATTGCAACATTACTAATCCTGATAACAACTCTACATTGCCGCCATCGACAAACAATCATCGCTAGTAAAGTTCATAAAAAAAAACTCATCAAGAGGCAGAAAGAATACTAACAACGATAAATGTTACTAGTACTACGTAATAGAGTATTGACAATTTCTTTGAATCACTGACAGTTCGGGCTGGCCCGCAGATGCGAGTATGCACCTACCAGTCTACCACGAGCCTTTACCAACCCTACAACTCTCGCCTCAATTGGAAGGGTTAAAACCAAACGATCAAATGTCATTTCCTTTTTCAAAACTCACAGTGTTTCCCTACAATCTCGTACATATTTGGCTAGCTAGTCCCAAGGCCAAATTAGAAAACACATCATCCACATAGATAATGACTTATGTGAAAAATGGACTCGGTTGCAACAACCAATGCATTATTGTCACACGAATTTAGGCATGAATTTTAGATCTCCGAATCACTTTTCATTCTAAATAAGAACATTGAATTAAGCAAAAAACCAAAGTTAATAGAAAAGAACAAATACTGAATAAAAAGCTTTCTCACCTTTAATGATCATACTTATCAAGTTGTAATCATTTTTAATTACGTAGTATTAATGATCTTACCTACCCCATTTTATTTTGTCCCACAACAGTGGGAGAACAATCTTTTTACGTGTTTATATTCATGTAAGGTTTAGGAGAAATAATAATTTTGTCTTCTAATAAAGCGTAATCGAAAGTTCTGTGTGGGAAAGGTTTCATACCTGTGAACCAATATCCACAAGAAACTCTGAATGCATTTTTGAAAGCTTAAATTATTTATCAAAATGTATAGCGTCTTAGTTATAAAGCCCTCAAAAGATTGTTTTTGCAACAATGTGGGATAAGTTTCATTATATTTCCTTTTTTAATTTACGCCTAGTGTTCACTTTGAGAGATTATATCTCATTCACATCAACACCATATTGAACACATCTTAGCTTGTTGCGAACACAACCCAACTTCATACTTGCATCTTTTCTTCGTTGTTATATTAGAAACATTTTAAATATGTGATTGGTATTTCATTTTCATATTATCTAGGCAAAGGAAAACATGCCAAACTATATTATAATTCTTGTAATTTCCATCACTATTAGGTTAGAACTTTTTAGAATATGTACTCAAACATTTTTTTTTAAAAAAATAAGAATATGTAACCAAAACATTAATGTTATTTCGCTAAATCATGCTTACATATTGGTTTTAACACGCGGTTGTTTGATTATGGTGTTGGTTGTTGGAAAATTTAGTGCACTTGTGGGATTAGTTCACACCTTGTAATGGGTTAGGAAGTACGGAGTGTACACCCATAAGGTCCATGAACACCCTGAATCTTGTAGTGGTTTGTATTGGAAAGTACTGCTTGTGGTTTCCACTTATAAGCAGTGTTTCCACTGAAGCAGTGTATCCACTGATAGCACTATGAAAGTACTGCTAGTATGAAAGTACTGCTAGTGTGAAAGTACTGCTAATGGTATGAAAGTACTGCTAGTGTGAAAGTACTACTAATGGTATGAAAGTACTGCTAGTGTTAAAGTACTGCTAGTGTTAAAGTACTGCTAAATGGCAGTTACAACTGCTTAATGACCACGTTTAATTGGTCATGTAACCACTAACGGCTATAATGGGGATAATTATGAGGCTATTAATGGGCCGATTAATACTCATAATTCCATTTGACTAGCTAAGAGTAACCTCCTATAAATTGGAGATCTGTTTATGCATGAAAAATACACAGAAAACGTAAACACTTATTAGCGAAAGGGTTATAGAATTGTGCCTAATTCTCTAACTGCATTTGGTCTTATCCCAAGTAGATATTCGTGATACCCAGGCATTAGGGTCGAATAGTTTACTTTGGAAAGTGATCACACGATTCCAAGTGATATCCGGTAACCACCTAGTGGTATTGCTACTGTCATTGATTGTCTTAACCCTGTTCTGGGAGATACACTCCAACAATCAAAGTAAACTATTTTGTGATAATCAATGGCAACTGCTGCAATGAAACACATGGCTTCAAACTTTGCTAAGCTAGATAAGTTTGAAGGGGTGGACTTTAGGAGGTGGCAGAAGAAGATGCACTTCTTGCTGTCAAGCATGAGTGTGGTGTATGTGCTAACCACACCTATTCCTGATGATGGGGATGATGCTACAGTGGAGCAGATTAGGAGGAGGAGCAAATGGGAGAATGATGACTACATATGCAGAGGTCTTATTCTCAATGGTATGTCTGATTCTCTGTTTGATATTTATCAGAACTTTGAATCTTCCAAAGAACTGTGGGATTCCTTGGATGCCAAATATATGGCTGAGGATGCATCAAGTAAGAAGTTCCTTGTTAGTAATTTCACAAATTACAAAATGACTGATTCAAGACCAGTTATGGAACAATACAATGAACTTCTTGGAATACTTGGAAGGTTTACACAACACAATATGAACATGGATGAGGCCATTAAAGTCTCATGTGTCATTGACAAACTCCCTCCTTCTTGGAAAGATTTCAAGCATACCTTGAAACATAAGAAAGAGGAGTTAACTCTGGTTGAGTTGGGCAGTCATCTGCGCATTAAGGAATCTCTCAAGATGCAGGATAATGACAAGCCAAAGAGTAGCAATGCTGCTGGATCATCAGTTGTCAATATGGTGGAGCATAACAACTCCACCAGGTACAATGACAACAAAGGCAAACGCAAATATCATGACAACACAAGGGCAGATCCCAACAAGAAGGCAACACCTACTTGTTGGAAATGTGGCAAAACTAGTCACATTAAAAGGGACTGCAAGGGTGCTAAAGTTGGTGGTAAAGCCAATGGATCAGGCACTAATGGTTCAGGGAGTGGTGGTTCAGCTAACTCACTGAAAGGTCAGAATATGTTTAATAAGTCTTTTAAGATTTATTATGTTACATATGTATCTAAATCTTTTTATGTGCAGGATGATGATGTTTCGTGGTGGGTTGACTCTGGTGCAACAGTTCATGTGTGTAAAGATAGAAGCTGGTTCAAGACTTATGAGTCACTGAATGATGGTTCTATTCTTCACATGGGAAATGAGTCAACAGCCTTGGTGCATGGTCGTGGTTGTGTAGATCTTAGGTTTAGTTCTGGAAAGATTGTAACTTTGTTTGATGTTATTCATGTTCCTGATATTAGGAAGAACTTGGTTTCAAGTAGTATTTTGAATAATCATGGTTATAAACAAGTTATTGAGTCTGATAAATTTGTGCTTTCTAAGCATGGTGTTTTTATTGGTTTTGGTTATTTATGTAATCAAATGTTCAGGCTTAATATTTCCACTGATAGTGCATTTATTTCCACTGATAGTGTAAATTCAGCCTGTGTGACTACCACTGACCAGACTGTCTCTACCCTGTGGCATGCTAGACTTGGCCATGTTCATTATAAAAGGTAGCAAGATATGTCTAAGGATGGGTTGATCCCAGCCTTTGACATGGACACTGAAAAGTGTAAAACTTGCATGTTGACCAAGATTACCAAGAAACCTTTTCAGGGTGTTAGTCGTGAGACTAATCTCTTGGAGCTTATTCACAGTGATCTGTGTGATTTGCATGCCACTCCCTCTTTGGGGAACAAGAAGTACTTTGTGACATTTATTGATGATGCTTCTAGGTTTTGTTATGTTTATTTGTTACATTCCAAGGATGAAGCATTAGATAAATTCAAAGTGTTTAAAACTGAAGTTGAATTACAACTTGGGTCTTTGATCAAAAGATTAAGGACTGATAGAGGAGGTGAGTACATGGATACTCTGTATTTTCAGTCTGTTGGTATAATCCATGAAACGACTGCCCCTTATACTCCTCAGCAAAATGGTATTTCTGAAAGGAAAAACAGGGTGCTGAAGGAGATGGTTAATTCCATGTTGTCCTTTTCAGGACTGAGTCAAGGGTTCTGGGGTGAAGCTATGTTAACAGCTTGCTATTTATTAAATAGGGTTCCCAACAAAAGGAACAAGGTTACCCCTTATGAACTCTGAACTAAAAGAAAACCCAACCTGAACTATCTCAGGGTCTGGGGTTGTAGGGCCGTTGTAAGACTCCCTGATCCAAAGCAAAAGACTTTGGGTGAAAGAGGCATTGATTGCATCTTTGTTGGATATGCTGAGCATTCCAAGGCTTATAGGTTCTATGTTATTGAACCTAATGAATATGTTTCAGTTAACTCTATAATTGAATCAAGGGATGCAACTTTTGATGAGAATAGATTCTCATCAGTCCCTAGACCAAGTCAGAGGATTCCTAATGGAACTCATGACACTGGTGTATCAGAGGTCCCTGATGATGAACCATCAGTGGTCCCTGATGAGGTTGTGGTTCAACAACCTGAACCTGTGCTCAGGAAGAGCAAAAGGGTCAGGAATCCAAAGTCATTTGGACCTGAGTTTCAACTATACTTAGTTGAAGGAACAAGGGATGAGGTCTCAGACCAATACTCATATTGCTTCATTGTTGAGGATGATCCCAAGACATTTGAAGAAGCAATGAAGTCCCAGGATATTGCTTCTGGAAAGAAGCAATCAATGATGAGATGGATTCCATCATGGGGAACAACACTTGGGTGTTGGTTGATCTACCTCCTGGTTGCAAACCTCTAGGTTGCAAATGGATTTTCAAAAAGAAAATGAAGGTAGATGGAACTATTGAAAAGTTCAAGGCTAGATTAGTTATTCAGGGCTTTAAACAAAAGTCGTTGGATAGACTATTTTGATACTTATGCCCCTGTGGCTCGTATCAATACCATAAGACTGCTGATTGCTATGGCATCTATTCATAATCTGATTATTCATCAGATGGATGTGAAGACAGCTTTCTTGAATGGTGAATTGGATGAGGAGGTTTATATGAACCAACCTCAGCGCTTCATCATGCCTGGCAATGAAAACAAGGTGTGTAAACTGATTAAGTCTCTTTATGGACTTAAGCAGGCACCTAAGCAATGAAATCAAAAATTTGATGAAGTGGTTTTGTCTAGTGGTTATGTTCTTAACCAAGCTGACAAATGTGTATATAGCAAATTTGATGAATCTGGTAAAGGAGTAATCATTTGTCTATATGTTGATGACATGTTGATCTTTGGCACTGACCAAAATCAGGTTGACCTGACAAAGGAATTTTTGTCATCAAGGTTCTCCATGAAGGACATGGGGGAGGTTGATGTTATCCTTGGTATAAGGATTAAACATGAAAGTAAAAGAATTTCTATCTCCCAGTCTCATTATATTGAGAAGGTACTGAGGAAATTCAATTACTTTGATTGTACTCCAGTGAGTACACCTATGGATACTTGTGAGAAGCTGATGCCTAATCATGGCAAGGCTGTATCTCAACTTGAGTATTCTAGGGTAATTGGCTGCCTGATGTATGCCATGACTTGTACAAGACCTGATATTGGTTTTGCAGTGGGAAAATTGAGCAGGTATACTAGTAATCCTAGTGCTCATCACTGGCAAGCAGTTCAAAGGGTACTGAAGTATTTGAAGAGAACTATGGATTATAGTCTCTCATATACTGGTTACCCATCAGTGTTGGAAGGATACACTGATGCAAGTTGGATCAGTAACACTGAAGACAATTCATCTACCAAATGCGGGTATTCCTACTTGGTGGAGGTGCAATTTATTGGGCATCCAAGAAACAAACTTGCATCACCAGTTCAACAATGAAATCTGAATTTGTGGCTTTAGCAGCTGCTGGTAAAGAAGATGAATGGTTGAAAAACTTGCTCCTTGAGATTCCATTGTGGCCTAAACCTATAGCACCTATTTCTATCCGGTGTGATAGTGCAGCTACATTGGCTAAGGCTTATAGCCAGATGTACAATGGTAAGTCTAGACACTTAGGTGTCAGACATAGCATGATTCGTGAGCTTATCATGAATGGGGTGGTATCTATAGAGTTTGTGAGATCTCAACAGAACTTAGCTGATCACTTGACGAAGGGTCTGGCTAGAGACTTGGTTATAAAGTCTGCTAAAGGGATGGGGTTTAAGTCCAACTTAGTCACTGAATGCTAGGACACCCAACTCCCTCCTGAGAAAACTTAGGAGCTGAGTTCAATGTGGAAAGCTGAACATTCAGTGGACTGGAGCACATGTTTTAATTACATCCCAAGGTTGTGCTCAGAACCTGCTAAAAGGAGGATGAAGTCTTTACTTCTTAATGGTTAATTTTCTTTGAAAAAATGCTTGGCAGGAGCATGACTAAAGAGGAACCACCTATGTAAATGTTGAAGTTTTGGCACTTCAGGAAGCTTTGGACTTTAGCTTTTACAACATTTATGAATTTGGATATATGGACACATGGCTTGTATAGTGTCAGGAGTTGATAAGTGTTTGAAAACTTGTGTGTATTTTATCTTCAGGTATTCAAATGGGTTGAAGGGTTCAATTCTTAGAACACCTTGATTCTCGAATATTTGAAACGTGTAGTTTACTAAGATGAAAATTCAATCCTCAGGACATTTTCATTTATGCACATGTTTTGTTTGATGTTTATTTTCATGCAAAGGAAGTGAACTAAATTTGGGGAGGATTGTTGGAAAATTTAGTGCACTTGTGGGATTAGTTCACACCTTGTAATGGGTTAGGAGGTACGAAGTGTACACCCATAAGGTCCATGAACACCCTGACTCTTGTAGTGGTTTGTATTGGAAAGTACTGCTTGTGGTTTCCACTGATAAGCAGTGTTTCCATTGATAAGCAGTGTTTCCACTGATAAGCAGTGTTTCCACTAAAGCAGTGTATCCACTGATAGCACTATGAAAGTACTGCTAGTATGAAAGTACTGCTAGTGTGAAAGTACTGCTAATGGTATGAAAGCACTGCTAGTGTGAAAGTACTGCTAATGGTATGCAAGTACTGCTAGTGTTAAAGTACTGCTAAATGGCAGTTACAACTGCTTAATGACCACTTTTAATTGGTCATGTAACCACTAACGGCTATAATGGGGATAATTATGAGGCTATTAATGGGCCGATTAATACTCATAATTCCATTTGACTAGCTAAGAGTAACCTCCTATAAATTGGAGATCTGTTTATGCATGAAAAATACATAGAAAACGTAAACACTTATTAGCGAAAGGGTTATAAAATTATGCCTAATTCTCTAACTGCATTTGGTCTTATCCCAAGTAGATATTCGTGATACCCAGGCATTAGGGTCGAATAGTTTACTTTGGAAAGTGATCACACGATTCCAAGTGATATCCGGTAACCACCTAATGGTATTGCTACTGTCATTGATTGTCTTAACCCTGTTCTGGGAGATACACTCCAACATTGGTGGTGGAGTCGGTGATCATGACTACGGGTGTTTGGTGGAGAATATGGTAGTTGAGTGAAAAGTTGATGTGACGTTGAGGTGACATTAAAACAATAGATCGATGCATTTATACACGAAAAGTATAAACACTTGTGATAAACAAACATACTTAAACTTATCAGTCTCAAGGCCAACTAAAAGGGTGTGATAAACAATCATAGCTATTAAGCGAAAAAACACGTAAACACGATAAAAGTTTATTTTTATTAATTGCAACTCTACATTATCACCAATGCAAAACAATCATCGCTAGTAAGTTCATGAATAAACTCATCAAGAGGCGGACAACATACCAACAATAGATCGATGCATTTATACACGAAAAGTATAAACACTTGTCATTTTCCTGTCAATCTGTCATGTACCTACTAGTCTACCACGAGTTTATAGCAACCCTCCAACTCTCTACCCTTATGTTGCACGCGAAAACCAGAAGGTCAACTGCTCTTTCATTAGCAAATCACACAGTTTGAATTTCTATAATGAAATCGACCTACTGAACCTATGCTGCCAGCACAACTCCAATTAATTTGCAGTACGCTTAAAGAAATCAACATGGTATAGACCATGGAGGGTACTAAGCGAAGCTCTTAAGTCCAAACATGATACTTTCCTCATCCTGTGACCATCTTTAGGTAGCTAACAATTTTAATGTTTAGCTAAAAAGGGAAGGAGACAAGAGTAAAAGGTCCATTTTCAGCCTCGCAATATTCGATTTGCTGGTTAAAGTCCATCACCTAGAAGGTAGCGGTAAGAATCTTGCAAAACATGTGATTGTGTTTCGGATACATAAAGAAAGAGAGAGACAATGATCAGAAGCACTATGAATTGTAAAAATCGGAGGTGCTAATATGCATGGTATGGTTGGTTGGGTAACAGGTCAGATTGGGTTGGTGTAGAAAGGGTGCAACTTTGGTGTTGCTTGAGTCAGGAAGACCCAAAAACATGCCTTTTATTAAAGCTTTATATATAGTCGTGACTTGTAATTCAGTAAAATTAAACTTATCTAAAAATCTTAACGAATTCTTATGTGATTAGATAAACTTTGGGTGGCTTTTGACCTTTTAGTTTGGTGAGCAATGTTTTCATTGTTTCAAAAAGGTTGCATTTTATTCCTTTTGCATTCTTGAAAGTGATCATATGTGCAAAAAGAATACAGCAATATGCATATGTATTTCTAGTTATCATCATACCTTTTGCAACACTTATGATTGACATGGAGCCTGCAGTACGTGGCTTAAAATCATAATGGAGATAAGCCTAAAACCGTACTGAAACAAATGGTCAAATCATGTTACATAAGTCATATTCCTACAAACACAATGCAGGAAACAAGAGTAAAACAACAAAAGGCAATCAAATTTGATCTTAAGGAAAGATAACAAATGCCATAATGCAGATACAATTTAGACGTCTGAGTCATATCCAGTTATCAATACAACAAGTGTGTTGTGTGTGTGTGTGCGTATACTAATACAACAAACTTTTTTTTTCAAATAAAACCACACCTCATTTACTATCTTCCTACACATAATGTTGTGCTTTTATAAGATAACATTCAATAAAGAAAAAAACCAAAGTTAACAGAACAAATATTCTTTTGGGTAAAGGGATTGTACACGGTGAATATATTACTAAAATGAAAAACATACAAGAAAAGAGTAGCTATGAACCACTCTTGACAAATACGAAACAGCATGCTGGAACAGATTTAAAAGCATGACAACCAAAAACTAGCTAGAGAAAACAAAAAGAAAAACAATGCAAGCTTAATCCTCTAGCACCAAAACAAGACTAAAATGTCATCAGCCTCCATAACTCAATTTCCACGTCTCCATAACTTCAATATTACTGAATCAAGAGCATACTGAGCGCTTGTTCCGAAGTCTGATTTCCTTTACCATGAATCTTGTATTTACGTTCACGCTGAACAAAGTAAGACGTTGCTGCCGGAATTAAGCGCCCAACAATAGTTTTCACAGATTTTCTTTTGGATGTAGGCAAAATCCAATATCCAGTTAGAGCGAAAACAAAACATTCAAAAGCATAAGCTTACATATCAATACATATCAAGTTCTAATCATTTCAACTATTAATGACCATACATATTGTCACATTGTCATCGCCTTTTCACCATCAATCATCACATCCCTTAAGCTTGCTCCTCTCGTCTTTGCAGTATAACGTAAGATCCTAAGATTAGGATCAACACTATGATTTTAACTATTAATGACCAATATACCAACACCATCAATCACTTTTATAGCAACCAAAATTCATTATTAATGACCATACATATTGTCACATTGTTATCGCCTTTTCACCATCAATCATCACATCACCACTATTGCCAATAACCAACAAACTTTTTATAGTAACCAAAATTCTGATCCCCGTTTAAATTTCTTAATCACATAAGTAGATAAATAGCTTTTCGTCTTCGGTATCGTAGGGGTTATCTCCGACAACCATAAGGAAACGAAGTCCACCAAGGTAATTAAAGAAGTGTCACATTAGTGAGAGCAATCTTTTGAGGAGGAGGAGGTTCCGTAGAACCTGCATCTACCCAACACTCGACATATTGTCACATTGTTATCGCCTTTTCACCATCAATCATCACATCACCACTATTGCCAATAACCAACAAACTTTTTATAGTAACCAATATCTTCTGTACCTATCCAAATTTCTCCAATCAATCATCATAAGTCAGTATTATTAATAGCTGATCTGCCCTTTCGGCCTACCTATCGTAGGCGCTTCAACTTCCGACCAACTTCAAATCGTAGGGAAGTTATCCCGAATCATTTAATGCCAGGTAAACGAAGTAAAGAAGGTCACACATTGGGTCAGCAATCTTTGTGGGAGTTCGTCAGGAGGTTCCGAGTTAGCAACACATCACTCATACCTTCATCACACTCGATCATACTTGCAACATTTTCATGAGGTAAAACTATAACTCTTTAACCCAATTTAACAAACTCTCTTTTGTCATTTAGCATCATCTTTACAAAGTTTATCTTTTAAAGAACTCAAAAGATTGCTCTCATTTCACCAATAAAAAGATCAGCTAGGTTAACAAAATTAAATCACTTTCTTATTTTTATATTACTCAAATTTCAGTATCTGCTCCAACCCCCGTGACCCTCAAAATACAAACTTCCAACTGAATATTTCATCAAACACTTGGCGGCTATCGCTTTGACTAATTTCACTTCTCAGTTACAACAACTAACTAACTATAACAATTTTTTTAACACAATCAATTCCATATTTTCTCTGAAACCACTTGTAACGTGCTTATAGAGTTCTCATAATGGTAGTTAATCACAACAATGGCAACAAGCGATGCTTGGAATAGAAACAAGATCTGAACTTTATTTGACAATCAATACATCTCTCAATTAAAAATATTTATACAATACTTCTAGTCACGTGCATTAATATAACACCCAAGGTTTAAAGAAGTGGCTTGATTAGAACCTTATATATCTTCTACAAGAACTAAAACCACCATCTTTTACTTATAATATAATCACATCAATACCATTGTCTCGAAGTATGTAACATATAATATATAAACTTGTGTCCGAAGTTGGTGAAAAGTACAGACTTATGTCAAAAATCACATAATGCACCTACAGAATTAAGCCATCGGAAGAGAATACAGATGAGTTTCACATACGACAAAACTACTTTTACTACATGGTACAAATGAATTCGCCATTTGATGAAATTATTCTCTCGGCTTTCACAACCATCTCAAGGGTGCCAGGAATGTAGCTTTGGGGCCTCAAAAATGGGGAAGGCGATTGAACCATCTACATCCTCATAAAATTAGGCCACTTCCAAGCTGCAAAAACAACTATTTAAGCTGACTGGAGGTGGCAAATCTGCAAATGGCCGACCAAGTTTTGGATTACTTATTTTATTGTGTTTATACCTGTTGAGAGTGCTAAAAATATAATTAGAGAGTAATAAAGACTATAATTTTCAACTTTTTATTAGAAGCCACATTTCAATTTAGTTTTCGTAAACAACTTCCTTTTCATTTTGCCCCCCATTATAAAATGGCTCGAGTCAGTTGGAAGGCTACTCTACAGATTATACTATATACTAAAAAGCGTTAGTGAACAGGTTCCAAGCTATTGTATTACGGAGTAATTATCACTTTAATCTTCCTTCCTATTGGTCTATCAGGTATAGTTTATCGGTAGTGGGACAAAAGGCAGCATATTATTGGCTGTTAAAATCAATCATCTCCACTCGCTACAGTGCCCAATGAACAGTACACACCGTTATAGCAATGTTTTGCACTATAGGCCCGTTATGCTACTCCTTTTTTTTTTTTTCCTAAAACCTACCCGCTTCACACCATACTTCCTTGAGCTCCTAGAAAATTCCAGCAGCTCCTCCATCTCATCATTTTCCTACCAAAACCTTACACCCACACTCCTTCTCAAAAGTTCCCCACACACAATCCACACACTGACACACAACCCAGAAAATTTACATCAAACAAGAATCGTTGAAGAGGTGAATTATCAAATATTCAAATACAAAATATATCCATTATTTTATCATCTATAACCAAACATATTTGTGTATAATTGCAGGTTTGAACACGGATTGCAAAAGAGGCTGAAGTGCCGCTGCCATGAATATTTTAAATCAAGGTATGTAATAGTTTAAGTTTAAGTGGATATTGATAAGATTTGGGGTTAATTTCTGTTTTGTTTGCCCATTACTTAATCCTATTTACTAATTTGTGGTTAATTTCTGTATTGATAAGATTTGGAGTTAATTTTTTAAATCAAGGTACACCCATTACTTCATCCTTTTTACTAATTTGTGGTTAATTTCTGTTTAGTTTAACTGGATATTGATAAGATTTGGGTTTGTGATCCGAGTGTGGCTTCTCAAACAGATTATGGTGTTTTGATTAAAAAAAAATTGTGTGTGGAACAAATCACCAAGATTTTGGTGTTTTAATTGATTTATGGTTAATTTTTGTTTTATTGAAATGATTATTTATTGGATTTTTTTTATGAAATTCGGTTTAGCGCTATTACATGTAAGCATTTTTATTGTAGTGAAATTATCACTAATGACAATTAGACTCTTGCTATTATAGGACCAGAGGTTTGAGGGTGTATTGGGTCCGCTCAAAACATTTTGAAGGCTTGCTTACTACAGAGTTATTGGGTAAGCACTCGCGATTAAATTCTTCTACTCTGAAACCCACAGCTCTATAACGGAGTTTAGACTATGGGTCTTTCAAACGCAGCCTCTTCAAATACTTCCAACTTTCAGCACACCACGTGCACCTAACAATCATCATTTGAAGGTATATTGGAATTTTATCGCTTAGCTTAAATGCTACATTACAGTAATACTATAGATGGGAATTAGGATATAAAATTCCCTTTTGCTTGATCTACATTTGAGACCAATTTCGGAATCCATTACTTTTATTATAAATTTTAACTCCGGTCCTATCAAAATGATGATGAAACACGTAAACACAAAGCAAAGGGAATATGTTACCAATTTTTGTTTGAAGAGGCTGGCGCACAAAAGTCCCATTTGTCTCACAGGTACTGTAGCGACATATTTTTTTATATCGATCATTTTATCTTTCTTTTTTTTATTCTATAATTGCCCAGTGTTTCGAAGGTTATTACAGAACTTATATTAAATCAATAATCTTATAATTCTTATGAAATAAATTAGAGTAACTATTAGACCCGTTCGAGTGTTCCATTTTTAGCAATTTTCAGATTATAACTATTTGACATTGTAGACATAAGGTAAAAATACATATTCTCCAAAGACTTGCTCATAACTAAATGGGTCAAACTCGACTTTTTTTAACCTTTGTTGTGGTATTTTTTAATGGTTTTTATAGAAAATGCCATGCGACTGAAACAGTAGTTTTTGCAACAAAAAAAAAATCAAGATCTAGAAACTTTCATTCTCCTAAGTAATTTTTTTGCTTATTTACTCAAAAATTAAGGCAGTAGCATTATTTTTTTCTATCACAGTAAATAGCAGACTCAGTGATACTTTCTTCATTATCTCTTAATTCATCAAATATACTAAACATGCACCTGTAGATAATACAGGTCTTATAGGAACACCATGAGTATGGATATCTCAAGCCATTTGTCTACAAGAGATAGAACCTAAAATAATAGTCTTCAAAATTGTTGCCATGTACATTGCATATGACACTTGACATCAACATCAGTCGTTAAGTTCTAATATTTTAATCATCCTTTAATGGAACTGCAGGTTTCTGACAAACGGAGATGTGATGATTTTAGCTTCATGGCTGAATCAAGCAACTATTGAAACACAAACTGTCCTTGATGACATTTTACAAGTAACTATCCGAGTTGGTTTTGTGCATATGTACTGTCTATTATACACTTCGTCTACTGAATGAAAACTACCTTTAGGTTCTTTGTCACTTGCCATTACATGAAGCTCTTCCAGCCACACGTGTCAGCCATAGTTCAGAATGTCAATAAACTTTGATTTAACCCTAGATCAGGTATATTTTCTTTTGCTGTTATCATAAGATAATTGCCTTTTTTCCTGCATGCGCATCGGGGAACGAGGAAATATCTGTTATATAGGGATAACGTGACATTATACAAAAGTTTTCTTTTAGTTTCGAGGGATTATAAACATGACTATGTTTAGGTTAACAATTTATGTTATAGGTAGCATCTGTAATGTGCTCGCATGATAACGAGCCGATTTAGGTTATGCTCAATCTCAAAATAGCTAATAAAGAGTTTTAGCTCAAATTGGAACGGGTCAAGTGGGTTAAATGTGTTGGTTTTAGTTTTACGCTCTTAAGTGTATAATTTAAAGGTAATCCACCACCAGTAACTTAGTGGCATAATACTAATACAATAAAATTTTCGTGCAGTTTCTATGGATGCCAATTTTACCCAAAGCGTAGGCTGTGTTCAGTGACTAAAGTGACGCTGTAGGCATTCAAATAGATTGCACTGAGGTTACGGACAAACTTTCCCGGTCTCCCAAACCGGTGAAGACTTACCCTTAAACTACCTTTTTTCTTTTTTCCAATTTTTTTAGAAAACTTGTTGTATACTAATTGTCGGATAGTGGTTGCTTGTTAGATTCTAATAGATAATATATGCTATATGAAAGTGAAATAAAGAGGGGAGGGAGTGCATGGTCGGGTAGTGTTAGGGTATACTTGTAAGAATGATATAATAGATGGAATAATGTTTTATTGATTGATTGATAATCTCATAACTGGGACATACATATACACGATAAACCCTAGAACACAATGGGCTTTAGGCCCAACAACAGGCTTGGGCCTACTTACTAATACTAATGATAGTCTAAATTTCCCCGCATTCGAAATCGAAATCGAAAGCTTTGACGGACTGGAGAGTAAAACTAGAAAAGAAAAACAAAACATTAACATAATAATGTGTGTGGATTCGAAAGTTGGTTCTAAAACTTCAACCCCCAAAGAACCTTCCAAACAACGGGCGTGTTTTCCATAGAAAAACATAAAGATCCAATTTTTTTTTTTTGGAGAAGATAGAGAATGGAGGTGAGGAAAGAGTCTGATAAATAGGGATGGCAAAAAAACCCGAACCCGACGGGGAAACTCGAAACCCGAACTTATTGGAGTGGGGCGGGGCATGCTTATCGGGTTTTGGGGCGGGTTTTGGGGCCTTAACGGGGATTCTTATCGGGTTTGGGGCGGGGATGGGGCACACTATCCCCGCCCCGCCCCACCCCGAAACATGTACATATACATATACATATATCTATATGCCTTAAATATTGTGCTAGTATTTATGTACTAAATATAGTTCTCTAATTTTTGTTAATTTTTATCTTCGTAATATTTCAAAGTGTGTTGGAATCACTCCTAAACCTTTATTCAAGTGTTAGTCACTCATATGTAATAGTTAGTTTAATTATGGCCTTTATGTTTGTTATTAGCCTTAAGCTTATGTAGAAGGCCCATGAGCTTAGGCCCATGTCCATTAAGGAAAGGATGGGAACTAGGAATGTTGCCCTAGCTTCCCTCCTATAAATACTCTTGTAAACCTTCATTTGAAGGTTGGTTGTTCAAGTTATTCTCTTCACTCACTCTCTACGCATAACCGCCTTCATCATAACGTGTGTGTGTGTTTGGTTTACTTGTTCAATCGCCTTTATCTCTTTCTATTAAACTTGTGTGGTAAATCTAGTGACCTAACAGTGGTATCAATCGCCAAATAGTTGGGTGAATCGTTATTGCTTTTGAAGTAAGTTTTTGGTCTTACGCTGCGAAGGTAACGAGAGCTTTGCTTCGCTTAAAAACTCGTTTTTACACTTTTTAATCCAAGATTCTTGTACTTTCAATGTTTTAAGGTGTTAAAATAAGCTTTTGGCAAAAGTTTCAAACTTTACGCGTAGATTTACGTTTTTAAGCTTATTTTTGTTCGTGGGTAACGTTCTACGCGTAACCTGTTTAGCCATTTTAATTCATCAAGTTTCACACTTTTGTGTTATTTTGGTGATATTGACATTATTCCATAACAAAAATCTGGTTTAGAACCAACTTTGGGCAAAATCATTTTTACGAGTAAGCTACGCGTAAGTGAAACCCTAATCTTACGCATAACTTTATCCGTGGTTTGATCTTCAGTTTCATGGTTTACTCCGTGTTTTCTTGCTTGGATAAGCCTGAAAATACGTCGACTTTGGATATCTTTTGCACTATGATAGTGTAAAAGATCATTTGGGATAAAACCCTAAACTTACGCATAAGCATAAAGCTTACGCGTAGAAATCCTACGCTTAAGATTCATCTTACGCCTAAGCCTAGTCTTACGCATAAGGTAATCCTACGCATAAGTTTCTACGCCTAACTTTGTGTCTACGCATAACTTTAGTGCCTTTACCCTACTTACGCGTAAGCTAAATCTACGCGTAACTCTTGATTGTTACGCGTAACTTTGGTGTTTTTACGCATAAGTTCTAATTGGTTTCTTGTGATTTCTACGCCTAAGGACACTTCATCAACAAAGGTTCATTCGACTACAAAGATCCATTTTTACCAACACAAGTTTTCAACATGTCACAACCACCATACTCTAATTATTTCCCTTACACTTATTCTCAACGTCAACAACAACTAACTCCACAACAACAACAACATACTCCACAACTTGTTGCAATTCCACAACCTTAAATGGTTCAACCACCACCAAGTCTTCAAGTTCAACCCTACACAAACGAATTCAATCAACATCCATCAAGGAACACTATGAAGGAAACCACTTGGTTTGCAAAGATGTGTGAAGCGTCAAGTAGCCAACAATCAATTCATGAGGCTGGATCACTTGATAGACCTCCAATGCTCACTCCAGAAAACTACGATCAATGGGTGATAAGGTTCTTTAGGTTTTGTGATCTGAAGAAGCCGCATGGAAAGTTCTTAAAGAAGGTTATCTTAGAAGGTCCATTTCAGATGCCTACTGTTATCGTACCCGCCGATCCAAATGCTAATCCACCAAGAGATGAACAATCCAACATTGCTACTGTTGCCGACCTGAATGCAGAGGAACTTCTACACTATGAAGCTAATGAACTTGCAATGCAATATATCCTCTTAGGATTACCTAACCCAATTCTTCGAAGTGTTGATGCTCAAAAGACTGCAAAGGAAATGTGGGATCATATTCATCTTCTTATGGAAGGATCTGTACTCAATCAGGAGGATTTGGAATCCAAAATTTACTTGGCTTATGAACACTTCATGATTGAACCGGGAGAGACACTAGAGTCTTATCATCATCGTTTTTCAGACATCATCAATGATTTGGATAAACACAACATCATCATGCCAAGAATTGCAGTGAATACTAAGTTCTTGAGTAGTCTTGGTCCTGAATGGGAGAAGTATGTCATTTTTCTCCATCAAGTGAAGAATATGCATCATTCTACATATGGATTGTTGTACGATTACTTGAAGCCTCATGAAAAGGAAGTTGATAGGGAAAGGATTCTCCGTGCTCAAATTGCTCCACCGACACATTCGTAAAATCAACAACTTGCCTTATATGCTCAAAACAGTTATTCTCCTCAACCAAAGCAACTCAACCAATCTGCTACAATCACACCATATGATCCTTCACGGCCTCAATCTCAACAAACTCAATTGGTTCCATACAACAACAACAATGCTCAAGCACTTGTCGATGAAGCTAATGAGGAATCTGATCCGTTCGAAGCACTACAACAAGGATTTGCTATGATTGCTAATGCCTTTAGCCGTTATACCAACAAGTCCAACAACCGTATTCGTTCCTCATCTAACACAAGGAATCAAGCCGTTGTGAACAATGGACGAGTTGAAGTTCGAACCGTGGTTATGGTCGTGAGATGGGCGGTGGTCAGGGTTTAATGCTTGGTAGGAATAACAATCGATCTCAAGTGGTGGAACAGGGAAATGCTCAAAATGGGTTGAATGGTCTTCGATGCTACAACTGCAATGAGAAGGGACATCGGGCTAATGCATGCCCAAAGCCTAGGACTCGGGCAGTGCTTATCACAAAGAGGCTCTTCTTTTGGCTCTTAAGGATGAAGTTGGTGGAACTCTCACAGACAAAAGAACAGAGCTTTATGGCAAATGCAGACTGGGGATGATGATATGGAGGACTTGCAGGCCAATGCAACCGTTATGTTGATGGCTAATATGCATGAGTTACACATGAGTGACGCAGGCCCAGTGTATGACATTGATGGCTTGTCTCGGTACAACAAACCATATTTATCTCTGATCTCATATCTCCGCCAACATCCGAATCCGGCAAGGCTCAGAATGTTCAAAATGAGTCGTCCACATCTCATTCCGACGATTTTCAACTAGACCCCGTCGTAATATTTGACGATCAAGATGACCTTATGGTTTCCTTTGATACCCAAATTGACTACGTGGTTATACTTGAGGATCTAAGTAATGATCATGTTGTGACTCACGTGAACACACCAACTTTTGCCTCATCCGATTTTGCTCGTTTAATACAAGACCAACAGACCATAGTGGAAAAATGTCATGCCATTAATCAGGACTTGAAAAGCAAAATGCACTGTTAACCAAGGATTTTGAATGTTTACAAAAGCAACTCAACTTTTCAAAACTCAAGAAAAACGTGAAAACGGTTTTGAAGCAGCCTTTGCCAAATCTCATCAAAACGAAAAATATTTAGAGAGACAGATGCGTGATCTAGCCGCTTCAAAGAATGCTTTGTTGTCTGAAATGGAACAACTGAAACATGAACATAAAAAGCAAATTAATGCTCTCACCTTGGAAAATCAAAAAGCTAAGGCTGAGCTGTTAACTTGTCAAAAACAGTTCTCTGCATACAAAAAGCATTCAACGAAACGAATAGATGATCATCTTGAAGAAATTGATGAAATCACGTTTATACATGTTTTTTTATAAGAAATACCCGCATTTTAGCTTAATAAAATAACAATATTATGGTTTTAATTGCAAATATTACGTCTTTTTGTTATTTTACTTTAAAGGTACGTTCGAGAAATTATTGGAGCAAAAGTGAAGCAAAGTGATTATTATTTGAAGATTAGAAGATATTAAAGATGTTTAGAAGATATATTAGAGCTTATTCAATGACTTATCAAACTTAAGTGGAAGCCCAATGAAAAGCTCAAGATTCAAGTCTTAATAGATCCGCAAAAGATCGGTCTAAGCCCACTTTATAATGAGAAATTTTAATGATTATTTTTGTTGGAAGAATAAGGACTAAAAATGAAATCAAAGGGTCTAAAATAGCAAATTTGTTCAAACTTGAAATAAATTCAAGTTTCTAGAAGCATGGGTCCCACCAACCATATTAGCACGTTAGATACAATTGAACTGAACAATTGAAATGAAGAATTTTTAGCAGCTCTCCATGCTACGTGGTCCAGTCAGAAGCATATCTCTCAGCCAACGGTCACAAAAGAAGCCTGCAACGGTTACTTCAAAATAGAGGTTATAAATTGAAGAAAAACACAGCTAATCGAGGAGCTATCTTTCATTTTTAGAACGAACGCAACTTTTTATTTTTTTCTCTCTTATCATAATTTCATTTCACGAATGTTTAATTAGTTTTTATAAATGTAGTTTATAATTCTCTTTTTGTATTAGCACACACTTAAGTGTGCAAGTGTGTTTCATCTTTCAAATATTTATCAAATTAACCTTTTACTTTACTTACTTTTGTTTTTAGCTTAATCGTAGCTTATTTTATATAAATTTAATATCTTTAGTGTTTTTATGGTTGGAAGTTTATAAAGTTCAAATCTTTTTGCTAAAAACTCATTTTTACCATGTCTTTTAATTAAAGTTCAATCTTTTTGCAATTTTAGTCTTAAATTAGTTTTACAAATCAAGTTTTATCATTTTTAAGCTTTTTACTTATGAAAGTTGCAATCTCTATCCTAAATCTTACCTCAAATTCACATAAAGTTTCAAGCTTTGGATGATTAGTAGAAGATTAAGGGTTATTAAAGAGTTATTAAGGATAATTATTGGGTACTAAGAAGTACTTCGGGTTAATTATGGAGCTTGATGTGGTTTTAGTTTAGTGTTCTTATCGTCGCCGTTATGCTTAAACCATATCCGGTGCTCTCTTATCCTTATTTTTACCTTTTTTTTATTATGTTAATTGCTATGTTTCGTTTAATTAGTTTTGCCATGCTTAGTTTTATTTTTATGTCTTTTAGCTTTAGTAGGATGTTAGAGTAGACTTTTCCATTTAGCTTATCTTGTAGTTTATGCTTGCTTCCCTTAGTTATTATTTATCTTAGAATTCCCTTTAGTTTTTCTTGTAGTCTATAATTATTAAAAACCCAAAAATAGCGATATCTAAGCATCCAACAAGAACTAAAACGCGTGTCTCAAATCCACCATTCCTTTAGAACGACAACTCGGGAAATCAATGCTTACCGGGATACTTAGGTATTTAGGTTCGTATCCGTATCTTTCCCTCATCCTTACAAATAATTTTTGGTGTGCTCCAACGACAACATCAAAATGGCGCCGCTGCCGGGGAATGGTGCACGATTCTTGCGTTAAAGTTTAAGTTAGTGCCTTAAAGATCCTTTCACTAGAATTCTTATTCTTGTGAGAGTAATTTTCAACCTTCTCGATTTATAAAAAAAAACGGCTACAAAATTCAAAAAAATAAATAAATAATTTTTTTTATTGTGTTTTTCATTTTTTCAATAAACATAAAAACTTTCAATTTTTCAAAATTATAAAAAATCCAAAAATATTTTTCTTCTTATTTTTCTATCTTTTAAAAAAAATGTTGATAATTGCAAAAATATTTTTCATTCTATTTAACTCTTCTTTTCTTTTATATATAATAAAAATCCAAAAATAATCTTCGTTATCCTCTTGAATGTTTAATTCTGATCTCTTTATCCTCTAAATTTGTTTAATTCTTCACAATGCTCGATTATTCACCATATGATTCCCATTCGGACCATGGAGGATTTTTATCGTCCGTCACTTGTCGGTCGAGGAGGACCGATGGCTCCAACATCCGTTCCGGGAACCAATTTTAAATTGAAAAATCATATGGTTCGATTTCTTCGGCAACATTGCCAATTTCATGGATTTCGCGACGAAGATGCAAATGAGCACTTGAACAAGTTCTTATCTATTACTCAATCCATGAAGCAAAATGGAGTTTCTCAAGATATTATCCGTTTGAATCTCTTTCCATTCTCTTTAACCCACGAAGCTCAATCTTGGTTTTATACTCTTAAAACTCATTCAATTCATACATGGGAAGAGATGTTCCTCAAGTTTCTTTCAAAATACTTTCCATATTCTAAAACATTGCAGCTTAGGAAAGACATTCTAAATTTCCAAAATTGTCAAATGAATCAGATATTTGAAGCTTGGGAGAGATTTAAATCATTGATACGAAATGTCCTCGATCATAGAATTTTGCTTCTTGATCAAATCTTAACCTTTTATCATGGCATAAATATGATTGATCGAGACAAAATCATGTTGGTCGCAGGAGGTAATCTCATGCGGAAAACTCCTCAAGAAGCTTATGATTTAATCGAGAATATGACACATCATCACTATCAGTGGGACACCGAGGTCCATTATCACTCTACCACTGATTTGAGTGATCATCATTCTGATTACATGTCCGCAGAGATTGCACAAATTGATGTCCTTGGCAAGAAAGAAAGTTATATAAGTCAACATTGCCAGCAAGGACCAGGTCATCCTAACACTATTTACTTTTAATACTTTGATGAAAGTGATGAGGATGAACCTTTTGAAGAAGAGAACTCAAATATAAATCCACTTATTGAGGACCCTTCGTGATACCTTTTTAATGGGGGACAAGGAAGTCAAAGTCAATCCTCTTAAGGAAATTGATGACCTTGTTCCAATCCCAAAGGTATCCGAGGAACCCTTCGATCTTCCTGATTCTCCTTCAGAAACATTCAATATGACTATCACAAATCCTTTATTTGATTTCGATTCTGAATTTACTCTCGAATCAGATAATCCAATCTTTGATATTCGGAACAAGGAAAGTGATGAGTCTAATACGGAGACAACAATGGACGAGGTGCAAAATTCTAGCCCACAAAGTACCGCACATGTCCCACCTCCGTATATCCCTCCTGAGGTGTTTGTAGATCATGACCCAAAGAGCTTTAATGATAATTTACCGATTAAGGAAAATGTGAGATTCACCTTTAAGGATAGCCATTATCTTTCTCTCACATATGTTATCAAAATTTTCCTTCCTTTTCTCACATATGATGTGAATTCTCCTCTTCTTCACTCTTTCGGGAGTGAGGATACCATTTTTGACCCCGGCATCTCAACTTATAATTTCTATTTAGAGCCGTGGGCATCTCATCGGGGTGGAACTTTCATATGCTTCAATGTTTATCCAAACATCTTGAATGAAAGTCTGATGGAGATTTTCTCTTCCACTTACTTCCCCATGACCAATTAAATTCGGGGCGGGTCAAGCTAACGACTCGATAAAAAAACAAGCGCTTCTCGGGAGGCAACCCGTGTTTTCAAAAATGAATAAGTAGTTTATCTACATTTAGGTTTATTTTAAAGTAATTTTGTTTTTCTTTTATTTAGGAATAAACCTAGCCGTAGTGTTTTTATCCTTGTATCAATCCCTCTACTACATTATATTATGACATTTCTTTTGAGTTTCAGGACTTGTATGAAATTGTCACATTTTGGACGTGATATTTGGACATGGAACGTTGTGGACTTTTATCTTCTATATTATTATTTGCTCCGGTCAGATTGATTCCTGGGATCGTGTAATTTTTCTTGGAAGCTGAGGCTGAGCTCCATTATGCTTATTCGTTTACTACCGATCTGCGAGCGTACACTAGGGGAGTTTATCTGTTCTCTGATCATTATTTTGAATTGCGTTTGACACCCGTCTACACACTTAAAATTAAACATTTTTTTTGTTCTAAGTGTTGGGTACGTCCCAATTTCTAGAACATCGAGGACGATGTTTGATTCTAAGTGTTGGGTGGGTTTTGATCGCATTTGTACCTACTTGTTTGTTTTTTTAGCAACCCCAAAATTGTGCCATTTTTTTCAAATTTTTGAAAAATGTTTTCCAAAATTTTCAAATTTTCGAACTTTGCCAAAAAAATTAAATTATTTTGAAAAAAAAAAAAAAAAACAAAAAATAGTAAAAATAAAATAATGGTTTGATTTTGGGGCGTCGTCGAACGTTGAACTTTTTAATAACTCTTAACTTAATTTCATATCAGTTCTTGTTTGATGAGATGTGAAATTAATTAGGAATCAAGTTTTTACTTAGCTTAATGTTTCTGATGATTTTGCTCGAGGACGAGCAAAGCTTAAGTGTTGGGTAGTGATGAAATCACGTTTATACATGTTTTTTAGAAGAAATACCCGCATTTTAGCTTAATAAAATAACAATATTATGGTTTTAATTGCAAATATTACGTCTTTTTGTTATTTTACTTTAAAGGTACGTTCGAGAAATTATTGGAACAAAAGTGAAGCAAAGTGATTATCATTTGAAGATTAGAAGATATTAAAGATGTTTAGAAGATATATTGGAGCTTATTCAATGACTTATCAAACTTAAGTGGAAGCCCAATGAAAAGCTCAAGATTCAAGTCTTAATAGATCCGTAAAAGATCGGTCCAAGCCCACTTTATAATGAGAAATTTTAATGATTATTTTTGTTGGAAGAATAAGGACTAAAAATGAAATCAAAGGGTCTAAAATAGCAAATTTGTTCAAACTTGAAATAAATTCAAGTTTCTAGAAGCATGGGTCCCACCAACCATATTAGCACGTTAGATACAATTGAACTGAAGAATTGAAATGAAGAATTTTTAGCAGCTCTCCATGCTACGTGGTCCAGTCAGAAGCATATCTCTCAGCCAACGGTCACAAAAGAAGCCTGCAACGGTTACTTCAAAATAGAGGTTATAAATTGAAGAAAAACACAGCTGATCGAGGAGCTATCTTTCATTTTTAGAACGAACGCAACTTTTTATTTTTTTTTTCTCTTATCGTAATTTCATTTCACGAATGTTTAATTAGTTTTTATAAATGTAGTTTATAATTCTCTTTTTGTATTAGCACACACTTAAGTGTGCAAGTGTGTTTCATCTTTCAAATATTTATCAAATTAACCTTTTACTTTACTTACTTTTGTTTTTAGCTTAATCGTAGCTTATTTTATATAAATTTAATATCTTTAGTGTTTTTATGGTTGGAAGTTTATAAAGTTCAAATCTTTTTGCTAAAAACTCATTTTTACCATGTCTTTTAATTAAAGTTCAATCTTTTTGCAATTTTAGTCTTAAATTAGTTTTACAAATCAAGTTTTATCATTTTTAAGCTTTTTACTTATGAAAGTTGCAATCTCTATCCTAAATCTTACCTCAAATTCACATAAAGTTTCAAGCTTTGGATGATTAGTAGAAGATTAAGGGTTATTAAAGAGTTATTAAGGATAATTATTGGGTACTAAGAAGACTTCGGGTTAATTATGGAGCTTGATGTGGTTTTAGTTTAGTGTTCTTATCGTCGCCGTTATGCTTAAACCATATCCTATGTGCTCTCTTATCCTTATTTTTACCTTCTTTTTATTATGTTAATTGCTATGTTTCGTTTAATTAGTTTTCCCATGCTTAGTTTTATTTTTATGTCTTTTAGCTTTAGTAGGATGTTAGAGTAGACTTTTCCATTTAGCTTATTTGTAGTTTATGCTTTGCTTCCCTTAGTTATTATTTATCTTAGAATTCCCTTTAGTTTTTCTTGTAGTCTATAATTATTAAAAACCCAAAAATAGCGATATCTAAGCATCCAACAAGAACTAAAACGCGTGTCTCAAATCCACCATTCCTTTAGAACGACAACTCGGGAAATCAATGCTTACCGGGATACTTAGGTATTTAGGTTCGTATCCGTATCTTTCCCTCATCCTTACAAATAATTTTTGGTGTGCTCCAACGACAACATCAAAATCATCGGCTTGCAAAACAAACTTAAAGAGTTTAAAACTGTTGTTTACAAACATGGCGAGTCGGTCACAGCTATTGAAAAGTTTACTTTAAAACCCAATCCAAATGGATATGGACCGAATCTCGCGATTACAACCTAAGCTTTCAACCAAAGCATTCAAACCAAATCCACGAAGTTTCCAAATGTAGAATATAAAATTGATAATTCTGTTATGAGTGTTGTTGAATATCATTGTCAAGAGGAATTAGATGCAGAAGACGAGAGTCGATCAAAATTAGAAAAAGTTGTTTACAACAAACCTTTTAACTATTCAAAAGCGGTCACTTTCGTCACACCAACGGATTCTTCTAACACACCAAGGATTATCATAAAACGTCTGAGTCTTCTAATGACAATCCCAAACCATATTATGCACAAACTTATGGTCCTTTACCTTCCATCGATGAAGTAAACTCAAAACCTGAAAATCGCAAAATTCTACGATATTTTGACCTTTTCATGGCTGACCTCAAAACTTTACAACATGAGATAGAATATCATTCTGAAATTAAAGTTCAACATTTTCAATCACTGGGCGCGAGAACAAAGAGATATTTTTCAGAAAAATCTTTACCAAATGTTAAAAATTTGAAAAGTTGTGCATTGTCTTGGGAAAGGGATTTTCATAAGGAACTTGGATTGATGAAGGTCGTTTTCGAGAAAACAGAAACATCTATTTCTAATACTAAACGTAAAAAGAAAATGTTGAGAAAAGATGTTGATAGACTCTTGAAAGATGTCATCCGTGCTGATGTCCATAATGTTGTGCTATTGAATTCTTTGTCATATGCATTTGATTATATCTCTGATGATACTGTTGATTCTGTGGTAAATGTTGAGAACACCGATAATGTGCTTCAGATCGAGTCCTTAAAAGTTGAAAATAAACGATTGTCAAACGAACTTTCAAATGCAATACGTCGTCTTAATTGGTGTCAAAAGATATTCACGATCAACAACTTGATTTTCAACACAAAATCGCCCAGTTGCGTGACAAATCTTCTGATCCAAAAATTGAGCAACTGGATGATCAAAACGTGTCTTTTAAGTGTCAAATCTCAAAATATGAACAAGAACTTGTAAAAGTTAAAAGGAATATGGTGTCATATTTGATTTACTCAAAAAGACTCGTGATGAAGCATCAAATGAACTTGATCATTATCTTGCACACACTAAAGAAGTTATGCATTTTGCTGGAAATATTCGGTCTGAAAATCAAGATCCGATTCACACTATCTTCAAGTTAAGAGAAATGTTAGGAAAGTATGAACAACTTCCGCCTACCGTGAGTAAGAGAATAGCCCCAGAAACACTTAGTAATCGTGAACCTAGAATCACTACTGCCAAATCACAAGTTGCTAACGTGCTTCATTCTACTGAAACAGGAATAGTTGCGTCTTTTCCAAACGTCGCGACTTCACGACCTAAGAGCACTACATAGAAGAATAGGAAGTTGCGACCTAAGAAAAGATCAATAAAGAATGCTAAAGTAGAAGAACACCCTAGGACTATGAATAAGACTCACGTTGCTTCCACTATAGATATTGCCCGCAAATGTAATAGAAATAGTGATGTAACGAATGCTAAACCTTTAAGCACTTTTGATATTCAGTCCGATGCACCTTGTGTTATTTGTCGTAAAAGTATGAATCCTGATTGTCATGATAAATGTGTTGCTAAAGCTATCATCTCTCGTTTAAGGAATCCTAAGAACCGAAATACCTATAGGCCCACTAATCTTTCTAAGTCTGTGCTTGGTAGACCGCCTTCTTTAGATTCTAAGAAACGCTTTGCTATCCCTGTAGCTCCAGTTTCACCTCCTAGGAATGTAGTACCACCTAGTGCATTCACTAAGACTAAAGCAAATACTAGTTAGAGATGGAAGAAATGGATATATAACACACTAGGATTTAAATGGATACCTAAAGCTATTGATGTGTGTATGTCTACCATAACCGCTCCGAACCCTCTAACATTTCGGGTTCCACATCTACTTCTATTCCATCTGTGTCGTCTGTGTGTACAGTGTGATACAGATCATCTGGATTGTTGATAGCGGATGTTCCCGACACATGACAGGCAATCTTAAACTATTATCAAACTTTATTGCAAAGTTCATTGGCACTGTCAGATTCGGGAATGATCACTTCGCAGCTATCATGGGCTACTGAGACTATATCAATGGGAACATCGAAATTAGCAGGGTTTATTATGTGGAAGGCCTCGTCACAATCTGCTTTTTGATAGTAGGTCGTGTGATGGAGATTTGGAGGTTGCTTTCGGGGAGAAAACTTGTTTCATTCGTGATCTACAAGGAAACGACCTTATGTCTGGCTCGCGTAATTCCAGTCTTTACACTATCTCTATGCAAGACATGGTTGCTTCTTCTCCCATCTGCTTACTTTCAAAGGCAACATCAACAAAATCCTGGCTATGGCACCGTCGTCTCTCACATCTAAACTTTCAAACCATCACCAACCTTGCTCGACACAAACTAGTTGAAGGACTCCTACGGTTTTGGTATTCTAAAGATCACCTTTGCTCAGCTTGTGAACAAGGCAAAAGCACTCGTGCTCATTTTCCTTCAAAGGTGGAACACAGCTCTCAACATGTGCTTCATCTTCTTCACATGGATTTGTGTGGCCCGATGCGCGTGTAAACGATCAATGGCAAACGCTACATCTTAGTAATTGTTGATGACTATTCACGCTGGACTTGGGTCTACTTTCTTGTAAGCAAAGATCAAGCTCCACAGATGATCATCACCTTTCTCACGAAAATACAAGTTCAGCTACTGAAACACCGTTCGACAAATCGAACAGACAGAGGGCACTGAATTTGTTAACCAAACTCTTCGTGAATTTTATGAGAAAGTGGGAATTGACATCGAGACATCTATTGCACGCATACACGAACAAAACGGAGTTATCGAAAGACGAAACCGAACGTTAGTGGAAGCTGCAAGAACAATGTTAATCAATGCTAAACATCCATATTACTTATGGGCGAAGTTGTATCTACATGCTATACTCAAAATAGTTCTATGATTACAAAACGCCACAACAAAACACCTTTTGAGCTTGTCCACAAGAGAAAACCGAATCTCAAACACTTTCATGTATTTGGATCTATTTGCTATCCGAATAATGATCGTGATGACTTTGGAAAGCTCAAAGCCAAAGCGGACATTGGAGTCTTTATAGGATATTGTGATAATTCTAAAGGTTTCCGAATCTGGAATCGTCGAACAAAGGAGGTTATGGAAGCGATTCATGCTCATTTTGATGAACTTACGGAAATGGCTTCGAGGTATAACACTTTGAACCCGGACACAACCGCTTAAACTTTCCCAAACCCCATCATCACTGAACAAAGCCCCGACTTACTCGTCAACAACTGGAAAAGTTATTTGCTCCGCTGTTCAGTGACGATATTGATGAACGTGCTCGTGTGTATCCATTGCTTCCGCTCAACGATAATACTCTTATATCTGATACACCTGCTACAACAACTACGGTTGAAGAAGCACCACCAGTTGACTCTAACACAACAGTTGAACAAACCGCTTCCAACAATGATGAACCGGCCGATGATGTTCTGAATGAAGTACCCCACCTGCAGATTTTGATCCAAATGCGTTCTTTAACCCGTTTGCTAATGAGACGCTGCACCTGATGTCGCAGAATCTTCAACAAGGCATTTGAATCCTCAAAATCTGCACAATGTATACCAACATCAACCCTCCACACATAGATGGACAAAAGACCATCCTCTGGAAAATATTATTGGCAATCCAATCAACCGGTCGTTCACGAGACAGCGTCTTCACACAGATGCATGGTGAACATTGCATTTATGCACTCACCGTTTTTTATCAATCCCGAACCTAAAACATCAAAGCGCAATGACAAAGGACAATGGATTGAATCCATGCGGGAAGAACTCAACCAATTTAAGCGTCTTGAAGTATGGGAATCGGTTGAAAGACCAGACAGGGTCTACGTCATTGGTCTTAAATGGATTTGGAAAAACAAATTGGATCTTTGAAGGAAACGTTATCGAAACAAGTCACGCCCGGTGGCTAAGGGTTATCTTCGGGAGGTATTGACTTTGAAGAATCTTTTGCTCCGGTTGCTCGCCTTGAGGTCGCTCGGATTTTTCCGGCATTTGCGCTCATGACATCACGGTCTTTCGGATGGATGTCAAAACTGCTTTTCTCAATGGACAAGCTGAAAAGCGGTTTATGTCGGTCAACGGAAGGATTCATTGATCGAGTTCCCTAATCATGTCTATAAACTGAAGAAAGCTCTCTATGGTTTCAAACAAGCCCCTCGGGCATGGTATGATAAGCTATCATCTTTCCTCATTACCAATAACTTTATCAAAGGATCGGTCGACCCAACTCTTTTCATACAATATCACGGGAACATATTTTAATTGTTCAAATTTATGTGGATGACATCATTTTTGGGTCAACTCATAAAAGTACTCAATCGCTTTTGCAAAACTAATGAAGAAACATTTTGAAATGTCCATGATGGGTGAACTTACGTTCTTTCTAGGACTACAAGTTCATCAATCACCCCGTGGTATTTTCTTGAGTCAGTCTAAATATGCCCTTGAATTACTACACAAATTTGGAATGCAAACACAGCGACACCTATGCCACACAATGGCTCATACCAAGAAGACGCATGATTTACATGGGAAAATGGTGGACCCTACAAAATACCGTAGTATTATTGGGTCTCTCATGTATCTAACCGCTAGCGACTGATATTGTCTTTGCCGTATATCTTTGCTCTCGTTATCGGTCGCGACCAACTGAAACCCACATCTCAGAGGCTAAAAGAATCCTCCGATACATAAAGGGAACCATTAACTTGGGGATCCGGTATCCCAAGGATTATGGTTTTGAACTAATCGCTTTTGTGACGACCACGCCAGGATGCTTAGACTCAAGGAAAAGTACTTCAGGAGCTTTACAATTTCTTGGTGATAAACTGGTGTCATGGCAATCGAAGAAGCAGGATTTTACATCATTTGTCCTCCCTCAACCGGCGTAATATGTAGCCATGTTTGTGTGTTGTGCTCAAGTCATTTGGATGAGAACACAACTCAAAGACTATGGTTACGTATTTAACAGAATCCAGATGTATCGCGACAATCGGAGTGCCATTGCGATCTCGTGCAACTCGCTTCATCACCAAATCAAAGCACATCGATCTTCGATATCATTTCATCAAGGATCACGGGAGCGAGTGCTTGTTGAATTATATTTTGTGGGTAGTGAATACCAATTGGCAGATCTTCTCACCAAAGCCTTGCCTCCGCTAGGTTTAATGAGTTGGTCCACCGGATTGGTATGAGGTGTTTGACTCAAGAGGAATTGGATGAACTCCTAAAATGCAGATCTTAAAACACATCAAACACCAAAATCTCTTTTGTAAATATTTTTCAAAAACAAAATACAAAATATAAAATCTGATAAAACAACAAAAATATTCTTCTATCTATTTTCTTTCAATATTGCAAGTACATTTCTTAGGTCAACTATAATCTTTCAAAATTCAGATTATTTTTTCGATCAAGTGTTGAGGGGAGAAAATTAATTCTTAACTGCTTGTTTCAAAAACATCCGTACTTGCATGTTACTCTATTCAGTTGTTTCTTGTATCAATGGTGGTAAACTTTTACAGTTCAATGGACACTCCTCGGACTAAAATTTATAACCTTTCATTATTTTCTTAAGTCAGGGGAGTGTCAGTCAAGTTATTTCTTAAAATCCTTGTTTGGTAACCAAAATGGAAGTTAAATGGCTTTGTATGAAAAAGGAAAAGGTGGAGGGACCAAAACTTCAAAAGTTTAAAGTTACTTTTAATAAAAACTCTTCCACCTAACTTTATCATCACATTTATTACTCCTAACCAACATATCCTACGCATATAACTCGTTCAAGAAATCGTGTTTGGATCATCATTTTGTAAGTTGTTTCATAATCTTAACGTGTTTTAAACATTGGTTTTGATTTTTACATGAATCCAACGGTCGAAACGTTGTATAATCTTATTTTTGTGTTCTACGCGTATGCGTATGAACACATGATCAAGATTGTGTGTTTATGGTTAAAAGGGCAGTGTCAAAACGTTTCTAAGACATAAATGATACTATTTTAATCATCAAAACTCACCTAGAATCACGAATTGAATGATTTATGAAATTAGGGTTTATGCGTGGTTTTGGGTATTTTCAAATGTGAATGTTTTTGGTCAAAAAGATTGTTGTGTGATGTTGTTATCATGATGAATTAATGTTATCTAAACCTATAACAACCGAAACACTAATTGATGGTGAATTAGAAATTAGGGTTTAAAGTTCTTGAGTTTGGGTATTTTTGATTCACCACGAATTGGATGTTAAAACTTGGTTAATAGACTCTCATAACACCTAAGACCTACCGAAAAACGTTTGGTGCAAATCCTATGGTTAGAAATCCTATGCGTAATTCATAAACTTTAGGGTTTTGACTTACGCGTATGTGTTTCTACGCGTAAACTGTTTAACATGTTTTCATGCCATAATCTGCTTTAAAATGAAGATATGTGTTAAGATTGATGATATGATGATTTTATTTCAGGCTTGCTACGCATAAAACTCGGAATCAAGGTCTTTGTTACTCTACGCATAAGGATCACCTTACGCGTAGAAAGTTATCCGTAAGAGAAATTTTACGCGTAGGGTCTACAATGGGACTACTGCGTATCCGTGAAGGATATGCGTAGCGGTGACTCTACGCATAAGGTTTACTCTTCACGAGTAATCCTACGCGTAAGGTTTATATACGCTGCAGCTTAAGTTTTACGCGCATAAGGTTCTCCTATTCCTACGCGTAATATTTCTTACGCGTAAGTCAGGATCCTACGCGTAAGCTTACATCTCGGCGATATACTTATCTTTTTTACGCATAAGCTACTATTCCTACGCATAAGCCTTGATCAAACCTTCGTTTTGAATTGTTACGCGTGCAAACATGTAAATAAATGAATCATAACGTCACGAATCCAATAATGTCACTAATAAAATTAAGCGTTTGATATATTTGTGAACTATAAGTGATAACATAAACTTTAATACTTAAAGTTAACTAACTCACGCAAACGCGTTTCACGGCGTCATTGTACTATTGGACAAACAAGTGACTTAGGACTCGTAACAATCATTAACACTGTACATTCAATAATTAGACAATAAAACCTTATGTTGACTAACATTATGTCTTTCGATATGTTGGTTCTTTTGGATAATGTTATTTCGGATCGCGACATAGGTCTCAAATGAATGTGGATGCACCGAGGTTCTCACAATTGCCGATATCTTCCTAATGGCTATACAAGAAAGATAGTAAAGAACAATCTCAGAGTTGACTTTGAAACCCTCACATGCTCAAAATCTTCTTGCTTGATTGTTGTGGATATTCTTAAGAACCATTCGTACCAGAATATGCTCTCACACTCTACAGCATCGGAGATCTACATACAACAATTCTGGAATTCAATGCAAAGGATTAAAGGTCAAAGTGCGGTGATTGTGACGCTCAATCACAAACAAATCACCATCACACAAGCAGATCTACGGTCGTTCTTCTAATTCCCGAAATCGAGCCAACCGACTTCTATGCCACACCTCTTGAAGAGACAGTTCGAAATTCACGATTGATATTGGCTATGATGAAGCTTCAAGAATAATCACTAAGCATTCTCATGTGGAGCTTAAGAACATTCCTCAACCGTGGAGAACCCTCTACATCATCATTACCAAATCGGTCTCACGGTCGCGTGATAGTGGTTATTAGCATCCCAAGCTCATGGAACTACAAATCTTCTGGTCTTTAATCAACAAAAGGACATCGAAATTGAAGCAATGCTATGGGAAGACATGATGTCATTTCACAAGAAACTTGGCTCAAAGATTCCCTATGTCGATACGAAATTGTTGATCTAGAGAGCACTTGGACTTCATCCCGACATTCCACAGAGGCTCAATGACCCAGATAATCATGATATGTTGGTGAGCCTACCCTATCAATCGAAATCAAGGAATCGTTAACAAAGAAACAGGGTGCCGCGTCTTTGCCTATCACCTTCTCGACAAATGAAATCAAAAGCTTGAAACATACAAAAGGTATCAAGTAGCGATGCGAGAAGGCAAAGTTGGCCATCTCGATGATAAGCCTTCTGGAACACCTACTAGGAGAACCGAAGAGGAAGTGCTTGGAAGTGCGGCAAGCACCGAGAGTCGAGGATGTTTCCGGAGGAATCCTCCACGAAAGGGGACAGTTCCCGCCAAGGAAGCTGTTCCTATTCCGTATCTAAGTATGAACCGCAGAGAAAGCTAATGGGCGAGGACTCGGAGGCTGAATCGATTAAGAGACTTTCTACTCAATCAGCAAGAACCTCATTCACAGCTGACTAAACCTCCAAGTCCACCGGTGACAAAGGAAAAGGGAAGACTCACGTGCTTGTGCCTTATGAAGAAAGCTCAGATGAAGAAGAAGAGCAACCGGATACTTCATACAGGAAGAAGTTCAAATTCCTTAGACTCCAACACGTGGCAAAAGAATTTGCAAAAGAACAAATGGGTGGCCGGAGGGTCAAGTGGTGCGCTCAACCTTCACCGAGTCCGATGCGGTTACTCAACCCGATAAGGGATCTGGTGCCACCACTTTGGTACAACAACAGACGCGTGTCGAAGATACTCTTGAGTATGATTTTGAAGAACCGAGATCGAGAAGTTAGAAGGTAAAAGTCGATGAAGAAGCTGCGACCAAAGCCAAAGGCGATGAACAAGCTAAGACTGCAATGAAGAAGATGTTGAGTATGATACGTTTCTTCTAGATAGTCCTACACGATCAAAGGAAGAAACTTCTGAACCACCAAAGGACCCGGAGTCTCCTCACATCTCATCATCATCGATTCTTCTTCTCACTCTTCACCACCACCATCAAAGAAATCAACCAAATCATCATCCGGATCAGTAAAGAAGCCAACTCCATCTTGGATCTCTCAATCTAAGAATCGAATCGTTAAAGGCATCAAGCGAGTCGGAAAGAAAGATATTCTCTACGAAAGTTGAATTTCCTCGCGATCGGATAACGGATCTTCATGATGTGAATGACAAGATGAAAGTTGAAAGGGAGTATGTACAGAAGCTTATGAAGGATGATCTTCAAGGAAGCATGGGCGAGATGATAAAGGATACACTCACAAGTTCTTAATGGAGGTCATTCCAAACCGACAAAGGAGATGTATAACAAACAACTTTATCCGAATCTCTTACATTTAGCCAAGCAAGCCATGAAATCAACTACGATGAATTTGAGCATCAATCCAGTTGAAACTACAATCTTCTCGGATGATGAATTAGTAAACCGGCTGGTAGCGCAAATGTCAACACACTCGCAACGTTGCCTCCCGTGAAGCTAAAGCTGTTTGAAGCATTGCTTTGGAATACCAACTCAAGTCATCATTCGAGAGAAGAGTAAGGCCCAAACGCTCAAGAGGCGATGAAGACAAAGATCAAGATAAGGATAAGGAGCCTAAATGCACAAAGAAGTCCGGTGAATCATCTTCGATTCGATCAATCCGCCTCCACCACAAAGACTCGGCTCAACAAAGATCTCCTCCCGCTCTTCTGGCACGATAAACCTCGAGATTAGAGCGCCACCCCAGACTCAAAAAACCGGTGACCACTTTGAGTATACGGGTGGTGGCGATGAAGAATACCATGAGCCCCAACAACAACCCGCCTCACGACAAAGTACGAAACCGAATCCTCATCTAGGCCTAAGAAAAAGAAGAAGAAGGCCCAGGCGTCCTATCATGGCTAGATGAAGATAACACAGAGGAATTTAAATGGTTTTCTACACTTGTCAATTCCACTCCCTACCTGAATAAGGTCAAGATCTGGTAGACGGTACTACTTTGGGGCATGCTAAAATTCTGCAAGAAAAGTTCAAAGTAAAGAAGATGGCGAAATCCGAGTTGAAGCGAATCAAGAATGAAGCATTTCAACTGTTAAAAGATAGCTCGAAAAGTGCCATCGAGGTCGAATATCACCTTGATAACATTGCTCGAGCTATGTCTAATAACATGGATTGGCTCAACCGAAGCAAACATCGAATTCTGGCGAGACAACCCTCCATATTACATCGGTCTAAACCACTACCAACGATCGCCAACCGGTCGACCTAGGATCCCATTCAGATATTTCTTCAACAACGACTTGGAATTTCTTCTTCACGGTGGCGATGGTTCAAGGAAATACGCTACATCCTTGACACTTCCATTCCCCCAAAGAATACTCAAACTGTATAGCTATCGAGGAAAGAGCTAATCACTTGTTCTCCAACAAAGTGGAAGCATAAGACCGAGATGCAATATACGGGATTCATCATTGGCCGGAACGCCGAAGAATCTACTACGTAGGTCGCCAGTCGAAGTCTCAACATGCGGTGTTCGATTACTAAAAACATCGTTGCCATCAAACATGTTGATCTTTCGTCCAAATGGGACTACACTTATCTCAAGAATATTGTGGTCAAAAGACAAGACGAAAGGGATTATGCATTCTCTGAAGCTGACTTTGAGAATTTGTCTATCAACGACATCGAAGATATGTACCTTGCCAAAGTACAAGGTCGTATGAGACAATTCTCCACTGAAGTACAACGTGAATTCATAAAGTCGGTGCTCATCTTCATCAGACGCATAGTCATCAAAGAACGTGTAGAAGATCTCCAACTTGCGGTAGAATCTTATCGGGGCACCGGTCAACTTCACTCCACCACAGCTTGATCTTCCCGACATCAACCATCTCTCACAATTTACACTCATCAAAGACACCATTCGGCGTCGTTTACGCGATGAACTTTAAAAAATTGCTTGATGGCGTCAGCGATCTTCACAAGTTTTGAGATCACACTTTGAAGATGGTTAGGGACGGATTGGCTTACCGGTTGAAGGATATACACCAAAAGATAGGGTCTCCTAAGCGATGGAATTCTTAGGATCAAAGGGATGTGAAGAGGACCATCACAATGATTGATGAACGGTTGTATAGAAGGGATCGATTGGAAGATTGAAAGCTATGTTGGTGGTCGACCGGAGAAACATCATCGACTTTCAGCCCGATTCACACTCATGGCGACATCTCTGGACTACACGGTACCCTTGAACTGCTTCCTTTCATTATAAATTTGGATGTATGATTTATTATGTCAATGGCTTGTGCACATATTACGATTATACAACCCGTACTTGTAAATAAAGGACCACATTAGTGCGCGATGCCACAATCCTTATGAAAGGAGCGAAAGCTTCTTACTTTTGAGTAAAACCTATCAAACCTTTCACTTTTCAAGGTTTTGCTCAAAAGAACAAGTATTTTCCTTATGATTTTCAAAACCTCAACCGTTTATATCACTTGTTGAAGGGGAGTACTTGACTTAAAACTTTGTTCACAAATTGTTCACAATGGTCATTCTTCCCACAACACTCGAAATGGTCATATTTATTCTCAACTTTTCAAAAATAACATTTTATATGCCATTTTTGAGGGGAGAAAATACGTGATAAGAAATATGTTGTGTTTTGCTATATGAACTCGCGTGTGAAAAGACTTTAACCCAAGAATTGGCGAGATCTTAACCGTCAGATAACTTCGAAAAGACTTGTCCTGGACGGGTAATAATTTCAAGCTAGTTCGCTAGTGATGTAAACGCGTGTCTCATGAAAGGACTTGTCCGAGTAGAATGTACCATTCGAGAAACTCTTGATAGACATGAACCTTGGCGGGTTTGACAACCTTTCGGGGTTGTCCACACCTTCAAGATAGTTATTAGAGTTAGTTGTCACCTAAAAGCTGATAATGCAACTCTTTAACTATGCTACGTAACCGTGTCTCGCGGGGAAATGTCTATCTTGAGTCGATCAATTCAAAAGTGCGCTCTTTTTCCTCACTGTGCGTTTTCAGTCAAAACTCTAAAGCACATGTGGAGGGAGTATTTCGCTAAAAGATAAAACTCTCATAGTGGTTCAAACATGTTTTTTCATTTACAAACCCTTTGAGAGATTTTCTTCAAAATGGTTTTATGGCAACATAGGTTAGTCATGGAGTTATAAGGTGACTAAGGTTAGGAATAACCGTCCTATGATCCGCCAGAGCCGGAGGGATCTACCCAAGGACACCACAAATAGTTAGAATTTAGAAGTCCTTAGGTATGATTATAAAAAGGAAAATTGAGAATCGGAGAAAGAAGGAGTTGAAGAATTAAAAGAAATGCAAAGAAAAGGGTGAAAAGAAATAGCCCTCCAGTTATTCAACTTAGGCGCATACGGGTTCAATTCATATGCTCTTTGTTTGTCACTAGTGACACCGGTATTGAATATTAAAAGTCGTCATGGACCCAATGACGCATGCACTAAACCTTCTTAACCACTCAAGTTTCTCTCAACAGAAGCTTGTTTCATTCTCACAGGGAACCCTACGTAAACTATCGGCTTTCTCTTAGAGATTCCTGGTATTGAAGAAGGAGACCCTCTCCCTAGTCTCCGCTCAGAAAACCAAAATGCACTATTGAGTCTAGAGCCACGAGATTCATCAAAAGATCTCTTAGGTACACTTGACATTTCATCACTTGATATTCAACAATAAGAATTCCAGTGGTACATTATCGAGTCCTTCACAGATCTTAGCAATCTGTCGAGAACATTTATGAGAGGTTCACATGTGTGATCCTCAGTGATTGAATGGAAACTCTGCCGCAGGTCAACATCAAACGTACCACAAAGGCGGCTCGCAACTCCCCGTGGATTGCGCTTAGTGGTCTCAAGCGGTCTACGATCGTGAGGTGATGCTTGGTGTACCTCGACTCATCTCGAATCGTAGGTGTACTTCGCACATCGTGTTATCTCACTTGTGGGACTCAGATTCAGAACGGCCTTTGTAAAATTAGAGTTGTATTTTCACACTATCATCCAACACTCTCGAAGTTCAAACTTGTAAGTGTCGAAATCCGCTTATTACTAACCGTTTTAATGTTTACTTCATGGAAGCTCGAGCGGAATGATCGTGCAGATTCTCCACTTGTTCACACCAACAACATCATCAAAGAAGTTCTATCTTAAAGCAACACAAAAGTCGGAATGATTCTTCGTCAAATCAAAGAATCTACAAAGTTAAAGACTTAAAGAACTTCATCGATGCAGTAATCCAACGTTAAAGAGTGTGTGAGCATGTTGGAGAAAGGCGTAGAGACACTTTGAGCAAATGGCGGCAACTGAGGCGGAACTTGATGCGATAACAACATACTATTACTTTCATCACAAAAGAACAATGATCAAAGAACAAAGTTAAAGATGACGCGTCAAAGCATAACTTCAAAGAAAACTATCTCGCTACTCTAGGGAGATGGTTCAAATCAAGGCAATTCTTCTCACAAGAAAGAAGAATGTCAGAAGATGTCAAAGCTACTATTACATCAACGCCTTCACCGTTTTTCATCACCAACACTTTAGGGGGAGATTGTTGGAATCACTCCTAAACCTTTATTCAAGTGTTAGTCACTCATATGTAATAGTTAGTTTAATTATGGCCTTTATGTTTGTTATTAGCCTTAAGCTTATGTAGAAGGCCCATGAGCTTAGGCCCATGTCCAATAAGGAAAGGATGGGAACTAGGAGTGTTGCCCTAGCTTCCCTCCTATAAATACTCTTGTAAACCTTCATTTGAAGGTTGGTTGTTCAAGTTATTCTCTTCACTCACTCTCTATGCATAACCGTCTTCATCATAACATGTGTGTGTGTGTTTGGTTTACTTGTTCAATCGCCTTTATCTCTTTCTATTAAACATGTGTGGTAAATCTAGTGACCTAACAAAGTGTGATAATAAAATCTTGTTTTGTGTCATAATATTCTAAAAAAGTTGTGATTTATTCCAATTCCTAATATATTATTAATGCGTTCTCGATTTTTTAAGTTATACCATAAAATCATATTGTTAATAGCGTAAAAATAAGAATAAACGGGGAAAGGCATGAGTATGATGGAGGATCGCGCCAAAAGGAAAACCCGATAAAACCCCAATGGGGAATGGGCGGTTTGGGGAGCATCTCGTAATGGGCACCCTCGATAAGATCCCCAATGGGGATTGGGGCGGGTTTGGGATGATTTTTGTAATCGGGTTTGGGGATGGGGATGGCCGCCCCGCCCCAAACCCGCCCCATTGCCATTCCTAGATGAAGATGACCAGATGAGAAGGCGTAGAGGTGAGAAGACAAAGGTTGAAGGAGAGGCAAATTTTTTTTTTTTTAAAGTCGCCTAGAATTGATACCTGGATTCGACACCAACAAAAGTCGTCCTCGGAATTGATACCTGGATTCGACATCAATAAAAGTCGTCCTCGAGAATTGATACCCGGATTCGACATAAACAAAAGTCGTCTTGGAAATTGATACCGATTGACATAAAGCAAAAGGTAAAAATAATATAACCAACAACCAAACCCACGACTAGAAATAATATAACCAAGTGACCCACTGAAAAAAAAAATCCATGACCGACAATCAAAATTCTTCAACAACCCCACCCCACTTATTTATTTTTATTTTTTTTAAAGTTGCTTTAAAGCAAAACCACTACACTTAAAAAGTCTTGAACATTAGTATTTCTTAGTGAGAAAGGAGCCAAAAAGTTAGCAAAACATCCAAAATGAAAACCCAATGGCACTGGAACACACTAACAACAACACTTATCAGTCACCATCATCACGGCAAACCAATCAACACAAAGACAGTCACCGAGAGATGTCAACGTTCTTGGCAATGGAACCATGCAGCAACACCACAAACTAAACAATAACCATCACACTCTGAATCTTGGATTCAAGATCTACGAGGCGTGATGAGATTGGTGGCGCTTACGTAGGCATAACCACAAGGTCTTGATCTACCAACGAGATAGGTCGTAGATGCGTGGGTTGGCCGGAACGATGGAGGCTAGGAAGTTGAGAGGAGCAGGTGGGTTCACTTTTATTACTTGATATTTAAAGATGACGAAGGTTAATATTTAAAGAGAGCCCTCCGAACCTCCGGCAAGTAGCCGGCGGAGGCTGGTGACGAGTTTAGTTTTAGGGTTTTGGGATAGGATCGTTTAGTAGGTCGATACCATGTAAGAATGATATAATATATGGAATAATGTTTTATTGATTGATTGATAATCTCATAACTGGGACATACATATACACGATAAACCCTAGAACACAATGGGCTTTAGGCCCAACAACAGGCTTGGGCCTACTTACTAATACTAATGATAGTCTAACAATACTAGGGTACTTCGGGTACACCGTCCCCACTAAATCGAGTACTTGAAATTTTGTACCAAATCGAGCTCAGAAGCCGATCGAGTATACTCCTTTCTTCTATATTTTTTTTTTTTGTCTTTTTGTGAAAGGTAGTGTTAGGGTAGGATCGGGTACCACTCCCTCCACTTAGGGTAGTGTTAGGGTAGAATTGGGTAGTTTTGAGTTGGAGGGTTTTTATTGGATAGAGGTGATGTGGCACCCAGGGTATTAGGGTACCACTCCCTCCTCCCTAATAGATGTAAGAACAACTACATAGATAGATTTCATTTTCAAGTTCCACTCGAGTTTTCTTTGAGTATATTGTTATAATACACACGCATATATACATCACACATGTTTAGTTCATTAAGTCGAATTTACAAAATTCAATGGGTGTACTGTTTGAAGTTAGTCTTAAAGGTAAAATTTTGTTTGTGTCAAATCGTATGCAGGTGGTAATGATATGTAGTGATTTTGCCATGTTCGTGTGTGGTTTGTCGCCTTTAGGAATGGTGTTGTACTGTTGTATGAGGTCTAATGTTTGGTACAGTTGACCAACAATTTGTTATCGTCCTCATTTATCATTGTTTGAGGGGGTTCTCACTGTCAATTCATATGACCATCTCATTAGGTCACTCAAATCTCAACCCGAATGGGCTATGGTTTTAAACCTTGATGTTTGATTTTGATTATCATATGGCAGTGCAACTTCTTCAGTTTAGCTTAAGTCAACCAAAGAATCATCAAAGACGTTAGTAGTTCGGCTCGTTCCAAGTGATTTTTAAGCTAGTAGACAATGTTTTAGTTAAAATGATTTCAAGTTGATTGCTTCAGTGGTTGGCTCTTCAACTTCAATAGCTTCTCTTGGGTTTATCCCACATCGAAGGAGGAAAAAAATGATAGGATGTGGGTTGCTATAAGAAGAAATTGTGGGTTTAGTTAAAAGATATGATCCTTCAGGCACGTTTTGACGGGATATGATGAGTGGTCAATGCTTGCATTTAAATATGCAAGATGGGGTGTTCTGCCTAAAGCCTGTTATGACAATTAGGCACCTCCTATTTTAAACCATCTGATCCCTAACTAATTTTTATTGTTTTTTTTTTTTTTTCTAAAAGTGGTGTTTTTATTCTTGTCTTTTTTAAAGTCCTTTTTTTTCAATGTTTTAAAACCCGGTTTTTTAGTTGACCCGGTTGAGTCGCCGGTTCACCGGGTTACCGGTTCAACCGCCGGGTTGATCCGGGTTCTATACTAAATATGTATATTTTTTATAACATCTTTGATAGGTATTTTTTAAAAGTATTTATTTTCTTATTTATGTGATTGAAATATTTAAGAACAAAAGTAAACAATAAGTTACATATAGAAAGATTATTAGATCTGTCAAGCTATGTAAAAAGTTTATCACTATATAAGTTATACAACAACAGTTATAGCCAGTCTCTCTTAAATGAAATATGAGAAAAGTAATACAGTAACATACATAGTTATTACACATTTAGCCAAATAGCAACATATCTGACGATCTCAGCACTTTCATAGTTTCGTATACTTTTCATCAAAACTTAACCATGTCTTAATGATTTTAACTTTTCAATTTAACTATAAACCTTTCAATTATAACATGTTTGTCCATACAAATAGAACTTAACCAAACACAAATTTTGATTTTAGCGAAAACGAAATGACCAAAGGGTTTTGTTAGTATTAGAGGAAAGAAAAAGATTTTTTTGTTTAAAGAAAAGAAAAAAAAAGAACAAAAGTTATGACCCGGCCGGGTTTATAAAACCGGGTCAACCCAGGTCAATGAAAAACCGCCGGTTCAATCCGGTTCTTAAATAGGCAAAAGCCCGGTCACATCTGAACCGGTCTCTTAACCGGTTCCCGGGTCAACCCGGGTTTTAAAACATTGTTTTTTTTTTTGCTCTTAAAAATTATTAAGTTTTTAATTTTCCAATTCTTTTTATCTTGTTTTCGCTTAGATGCTAAGGCTGGTTACAATAGGGTCAATCCCCAATCGATCGAGGGTGATATGCCGATCGATTCCAATCGTTCGTCTTTGTTGTGGTGATAGTCGATCGCCGAAAAAACAACCTATCTTGGTCGTCTGCTCGATCGACACCACAAACCAAGAACATCCAACTTTTGTTTCTAGCCGTTGCACAACCAAACAAAAAAAAAATCCACCCGTTTGAAAATTATTATTTGACCGTTTGATATCAAAAAAAAAATACTACTAAACTACCTTATAAATACACAACATATTTACACACTAAACTCACAAATCTCACAATCCTCTCTATCAAAAATCTCATAATTATCTCTACCAAAATGTCTAAGAAAACACCACAACAAAAAGGCCGAAAATCCCGTTTGGCAAAAAACGCCCCGCATATTTTAACACCGGATCGAATTTCTCGGTTAACCGGTGTCTCACCAAGGATCAATTTCCAACCCATCGCTTTGAATATCAATCCCAACAAGCTCCACAACAACAAACTAACAATCCATTTTTATGAATCGTCCATTTGTTCCACCGTATCAAAACATCCAACAACAACAACAACAAAGCCACTCCCGTCGAAGCAACCAATCTATTTATGGGTCACCCGAATCTGTGTACCGTCCAACAATGGATTCATCAACGTCTTCATATTAAAATTATCAACAATATTCTCCGGTTAACCGTATCAATCTTGAGGGTTTTGATTTCGAAGAACAATTATACAACAATCCTGATTTTTTTGTTGGAACCGGTTCGGGTTATCCGGCTCAAGAGTATCACGGTTCGGGTACCGGTTCGGCTCATGGATCTTATCACGATTCGGTTAACATTGATGACGAAGAAGAAGAAGAATGTCGAGAAGAGACGTCATCGGTGAAACCGAAGAAACGAGCTACTAAGGCGAAGAAGAAGGTTGTCGAGAAAGAAACCAAGAATGATTTGTCGCTTTGGACAAAAGAAGAAGAGATTGTCTTGTGCAACGCTTGGTGTGATGTATCCGAGAATAGTATAGCGGAAACAACCAAAATGCTAGAGGATTTTGGCAGAAAGTCATTTCTTACTTTGAGAAGGAGGTTGGTGCGGAAAAAAGCATACAACTCTATCATTACAAAGTGGAAAAATAGGATTAGATCTAGAGTTGGTCAATTATGTGCCATTTACAACAATGCTCAGAGGAATTACGGAAGTGGTGAGAATGACCTCACTATTTATACACGAGCGTGTGATGAATACCAACTAGTGTGTAATCATCCGTTTGTTTTGGAGCATTGTTGGAAGATTTTGAGGACCATTCGTTTGGAAGGATAATGAGATGCCGGATTTTTTAAGCCAAGATGAGGGTCGCAAAAAAGCAAGGACTTCAACCGACTCGGATGTGCACTCGGATGTGCACATACGTACTGCGTCGTGCATGATAGACCAATTGGTCGTGATACAAAGAAGAATAAAAAGAAATCTTGGAGTTTTGAAAGCTACCTACATGGAAGGTGTTGCCGAGAAATGGAAAGTCATCAAGTCCAAGGCATTCGGACGAAGAAGGAGTCGTGACGGATACTATGATTTGAAGAAGAAAGAGCTAGAACAACGGCAAAAGGAGTTGGAGATGGAGCAAAAGATCGAGAAAGGGAAGACAAAAAATTGGCAATATAAGAACAAAAACTTGAATTTGATCGACAAAAGAAATATGATAAAGATCTCATATTCTATTGCCGCGTAATCGACCCATCTTTGCCGGTACAACAAGAAACAATGTAGAAAATCAAAGACGCGATCAAGGCACGCCACAACCTAGATTTTTAATAAGTGTTGTAATGTTTTAATAACTTTCGTAATGTTTTAATTTTATTTGAATTATTATGTAACGTTTTAATTATTAATGAAATTTTATTTTGTGTTAAATTTTTTTTTTTAAATGGACTTGGTCGCCCTTACTGGAGCACCTAATCGCCTGAAGGTTACTGGAGAGAGAAAGCTCACGCATAGTAAAAGTAAGAGGATTGAATTCATGACCAAAATTTTCCAACATAGGTTCCTTACAAAAATAATATACTAGTTTCCAACAAGACATATCAGGGGAATACGTGGAAAAGGCTCCAAAGTTGTGAATCAATACCCACAAGAAGACCCAGATACATATTTTAAAAAGCAAAGCTAAATTGGTCGTGATCAAGGCAGAAAATCAAAGACGCGATCAAGGCACGCCACAACCTAGATTTTTAATAAGTGTTGTAATGTTTTAATAACTTTCGTAATGTTTTAATTTTATTTGAATTATTATGTAACGTTTTAATTATTAATGAAATTTTATTTTGTGTAAAATTTTTTTTAAATGGACTTGGTCGCCCTTACTGGAGCACCTAATCGCCTGAAGGTCACTGGAGAGAGAAAGCTCACGTGGCAGTAAAAAGTAAGAGGATTGAATTCCCCGCAGCCAAAATTTTCCAACATAGGTTCCTTACAAAAATAATATACTAGTTTCCAACAAGACATATCAGGGGAATACGTGGAAAAGGCTCCAAAGTTGTGAATCAATACCCACAAGAAGACCCAGATACATATTTTAAAAAGCAAAGCTAAATTGTATGATGTGGGATCACCAGACTTATTAATAAAGCCTACAAGAGATTGCTATAACAGCGATGCGGGACAAGTTTTACTTTATTTTGTTTTTAAGTTTTTACTTTATTTCGTTTTTTGAGTTTGTGCTTCAAATGATTCACTTTGAGAGACTAGATCTTATTATTCATATCGAAACGATTTTGAACAAATTTTAGCTCGTTGCGAAGCTCTCTTCAAGAAGAATGCAAAATCACCAACTATTCCTTATATATACAACATAGTTAGATAAATTTGTGTCCAAAGTTGACGAAAAGTCACTTTTCCTCACTAATTTGTAAACAAAATTAACATACCATATATTATCAGCTGTAGCCTGTAGCATTGCTAAGCTAGGCGAATGTCATTTGCTACGTAAAATGCAACATTACTAATCTTGATTACACTCTACATTGCCGCATCGACAAACAATAATTGCTAGTAAGTTCACAAAAAACGCATCAAGAGGTAGACAGAATACCGACAATGATAAATGCTATTAGAGTATTGACAATTGCCATTATGTACCAACCAGTCTACCACGAGCCTTTAGCAACCCTACAACTCTCGCCCCCAATTGGAATGGCGAAAACTAAACGATCAACTGCCATTTCCTTTTTTAAAACTAACACAGTGTTTCTCTTACATATTTGGCCAGCTAGTCCCCGAGGCCAAATTAGAAAACACATCATCCACATAAATAATATCTTCTGATATTTAAATTTAAAGTAGTTGATAGTCTCTATAGGATTCAAACATATTGACATTAAAATACGGTTTGTATCTCTTACCCACTAACCGTACCTTGAAATTTCTACAAAGAAAACGACTGTTGAACCCATGAAGCCATCACAACCCCAAGTAATTATGGGGCAGGCCTAAAGAAATCAACATGGTATGGATCATGGACGGTGCTAAGTGAAGCTTTCCATTTTTTTAGGCCCTGGGATTGATTTGATCTTTTACTGGAGTCTAAGTCTAAGAACTATTTTATCCTGTATTTCTAAAGCAACCGTTTACACTAGCGGATATAAGGGATATTAGGGGCGGATAACTCCTATTAGTGCCTAAATCACAGAAGAACATTCAAATCCAAAGAATTTGTACAACCTTCATTACCTACACAAAGATAAGGTTTTACAAAACGCAAACATTCTGTAGGATGTTAGTTGGGTTTGTGTTTTTGTACATAAAAGAAGAAGAAGCCAAAATATGAATTACAATAATTGAAGCAATTTGGGATCATTTATTCTAAACAACATTAGCTATTATTAGGACCAGACAAGATACTTTCCTGTGACCAATTTTAGGTAGCAAACAATCACAATGTTCAGCTGAAAATGGAAGGAGACAACATACCAAAAGGTTTTTTTTTTTTTTTTTGCTGGTTAAAGTCCACCAACAGGATGGTGTGGGTAGGAATCTTGCAAAAGATGTGGTTGTGTTTCGAATACATAAAATCAGAGATACTACGTATGAATGCACCATAAACTATAAGAACTGGACGTGGCAAAATGAGTGGTCTATTTGGGTTAGCTAACGGGTCAAAATGGGTTCATGCAAAAAGCTTGTATTTGGTGTGGTTTTAGTTTGGAAGACCCAAAAGGATACCATCCGTTAAAACCTTATAATTAGCTATACTTTTCTTTTATAATCAAATACTGTATACCTTCTAGATAAAGCATTTTTGGGTTTTATGAAATTGAATACACATTGAATGGCTTTTGACCCATTCAACACTTCCTTGGTTAAATCTTTTAGCGTAAAAAACCAATAAGCCCATTAAGACTTTTAGTATTTATTTACTTCTATTTATTTGTAGGTAAACAAGTTAAAATTGCAGAGTGCAAATTGTTCATTGTTTTAGGAAGGTTGCCTTTTATTCCTTTAGCATTATTAAAAATAATCATTTGTGCAAAAAGAATCCAAATTTCAGATATTTTGTACACCTCTTAACAATGATAATCGACCAAAAGTATCCAGAGGCTGATAATCATAGTGTAGATACAATCTAAACCGTAGTGAAACAAAAAGTCTTATCATGCTTCATAAGTCATATTTATACAAACCAGATGCAGAAAACAAGAGTAAAACAACAAAAGGAAAGTACGAAGACACAATTTGACCTTAAAGAAATATACCAAATGACATAATGCAGATACAAACTATGACCACTCTGGGTCCGATCATGATATATTGGTGATATATGCTATATGAAAATGAAATAATAGATGTAAGAACAGCTGCATAAATAGATTTCATTTTCAGGTTCCACTCGAGTTTTCTTTGAGTATATTGCTAACTACTACGTATAACACTGAACTAAACTATCACAGTTAACACTAAGACTTGCTACATTACAGATACACATTACATTACATCACAATACACTTGGATCTTGTTATGCAACTTGAACTTGGATGGTTTAGTTTACTTGTCATGTTGCAGTTTGATGTTGTGAACTTGATGGCTTGTAGCTGAACTTGTAGGTTCTCCTTTAGGAAAGTTGAAAACTTCATTGACACTAGGTCAGCAAAACTATAAAAATATGTCCAAAGTTATACATCTGAGTCACATGATGTGAAGGCACCAATTGACCAAAACGTATCTTATTAATTAAGTTCCACAAGATTATTGTAACAACTCGACAATTATACATATAAATCGATTGAAGAAGGTACAAAAATTAGATATAACAACATAGTATAAGGACATATATGCCTATTATATCTATTTAATGCTAGAATCTCGTTTGAGTTTTGTTGATGGACTGTGATGGGACGAGTCAAAATGGCTTAAAACACTCGGTGGCTAGATTATGTAGGTTTTTATTAATAATCGGCTAATAGGTCCAAAATCATTGTAAATTATGCTTTTGTTATGATATGATTAGAATTTTAAAATAAAATGTGTTATGATGTTGTATGGACTAAAATTATACATTTTAATAAAGAGGAAAGTTTGGCCCTATGTTGCGGTGGCTCGCAGCCTCATTTTAAAACAATAAAACATGCATTTTTTATGAGTCTGCGAACGGTAAGCTGGTTTTTATTGAGGGTGATCCAACACCTTTATCACCTACATCAAGAGTCACCATCATAAATGTCACCTTCATTTTTTTTCAGTTTCGTTTGTGAGTATGTGTGGTATACTGGTATATGTTGTGGGGTCTGTTTGTACAAAGTGAGTATTTTATATATTTTGGATATGGTGGAAACCATACAGGGTAAAAGATGGTGAAGTTGTGGTATGAATGATTGATGTAAACGTAGAGTTGATGATAGTGGTGACTGTAGTCATATATTTCAATTCATCAGATTGCCAAACATTCAACGACATAAGCTTGTTAATGAAGGTAACATCTTAATACCGGTTAAAAGTGTTACATTATAGTAAACTAGACGAGTGCCCGCGCCTAGCTAGCAACGGTGTCTAGTTTTTTGCAAAATTTCGACGACCCATAAGTTTCTTTCAACAAACTGTATTTGTAGCGTCAAAGAATCATTTTGAATAACTATAATTACGTGTGGTTGCATAGAATCGAAATATCGCTTTTCAAGAAAATTATGTGGAGTCGATCTAAGTGTGGGAGTATATTTCTAATAGGATTGTTTCAACTTTTAAGTTATTAAGATTTTAGTAATATGATTCAAGCATTATAAAAAGCGGTATTATGTAGTTGGCAATATTATATTGTAGTTTAGAGGTATAGCCAACGTGTGTGACCGTCTTTTCTTTTTGTCGATAATTTGGTGATTACTTATTTTTTTACATGTGTAGCTATTATTACTTGGTGTGTGGCTTTTAAACTTGTAACCTTACAAATTTAATATCACCATAATAAGATTGTCTTGTACTATCAATTTGCATAGATATTTAAACATTGTTCAAAGTTATTTGTTTGGGGTACAATAGTTATCGCTAAAGATAACAATACTATTTAATTTTTGTGATTCTAATAAACTTACATAACATTATTGATTTACCGGACAAATGGCTATACAATATATATTAACTTTTATAAGACGATTCATATATGTTAATCCTTTAAATGGTGCAAGACCAACATTTTTCAAAATAACATTATACAAATGACAACGTATGTGTCAAAACAAAATAAACAACAAAAAACTACAATTACTCTTCATCATTTCTCATATAATTTTGACAAATTTGAAACACTGGTTCGACCGGGTGGTTCAACCGGTTGAACCGTTCCGCTAAAAACAATTGATTTAAACCGATTCAACCCAACAATCGAAAACAAGTCAAATTAAATCGGGTCAACCCCAGGGTTTGAAGCGTCCCTCAACCGGTTTTCGATGTGTATTAATAGTTTCCTTTTGAAGTCTTCAACATTTCAACTTTTTACTTTTTACTTTTTGGTTTTTCCTTTATCTATACTATATTATAAAGCAATTGGGACATTTTTAAAATGGAAGGCTTAAAAAAATTAAGATTCAACACTTGCTTATAATGGCAAATTTTATTAAGTACACCTATAATAGCATTGGTTGCAACACTTTAAAGCACTTTTTGTAGACTGTTTTAAAAAAAAATAATTAATAAAATACAAAGTAATTTAATATAAGAAAAAAAAACGTCTAAAACCATAATTACATAATAAATGTTATTTTTAAAACACCCCTAATATGAAAAGTACTTGTTATTATACATATTGTACAAACTAATTAAACACACAAAGCTTCATACAATTTATATGTAAACAAGTTGATGGTACATATGTTTTAAAAAATGTACCGGACCAACGGGTTTAATCGGGAACCGGAGTCACCACCGGTTCAATTTTAAAAATCGTCCGAAAACAATATTATTAAATCAATAGAGTTTCAAAATGCATAATAAATTGCAATGTTCAAAAATATTTTTAAATCGCAAGAGTATCTCGAGAACCAACATATACATCTTTTAGAATTTTGTTGATAAAACTTACCTTAAAAACTAAAAACTTTGTTTTATAAAAAATTGATAATTTTTTCAAAGCAAATGATGCAAAGTGCTAAGTGCTAATTATATATTTAATATTTATTATATATATTTGTATAATAATATTTATACTCTTTAAAATAACCCACATAACTTTTTGAATATTTAGTTTTTCTTTATCTTTATAAGTACTATTTTACTTGTATTATCCATCTAAGTGGGACAAATATAACAAACATTGTTTTTAGAGAACTAAATTTCTTAGTATAATGAAAGTGATTTTTGAAATTCGCTATGATGTTATTATTTAATGATAAACTACATACGAGCCATTGTAAACTAATTTAACCTGCACTTACCAACTCAATATTGTCAAAACATCACGTGGATAATCTACGCTTTTATATACAAAATATTGTTATTAGTAAAATTATTAAAACTTAAATTGTCGCCTTTCAGTATATCTATTGTATAGTAAAATATAGAACCGAAAAAATCGTTGAATATTTTAATTGCATGGTACCGCATTGCTGCCTGGGTACCTGCTATATATAGCGAGTACTTCCTGTGCTTTGGCGTGGCCGGACGATAGCCGCATAAATATATCTCGATAAGACTGATTCACCGGTTTGTATTGGTTTCAACGGGTCCTCTACGGTTCGTTTTGGATGGCTTTAATTGTTTAGCAACCGGTGGCATACACGGTTCCCAGTTAACATGTTGGTCCGTCCGGTAGCTTGTATGAAATTTTTTTTGTTTTATTAATTTATATAATGTGTATAATAAGAGTATTGTACTTTTTAGTAAGAGGTGTTTTAATTGCATGTTTTTAATTTGGTAGATATGCTTTTAATTGGTTGTACAATGTGAATAAATTATTGTACTTTTAAGTAATAGGGTGTTTTAATAAGAGTATTAATTACATTATGCATTTCTCTCTCATTTGACTAATTTCAACAATTCAACTTTTTAACTTTTCACCTTTGACCGTTTTTCTATTATATGTAGTATAGATGTTTATTGGGTAAAACTACAACTTTAAAAAATAAGACACTACTAATAAATGATAAGGGGTTAAAATGTGAATTTAGAAGAAAAATAAATAAAGAAAAACGTGAATAAGATAGGGGGAGGGAATGAAAGTTGAACCTGTGACCCTCCAATTGATTTGCAACCCGTTTACCATAAAGCTTCATATTCACTTTTCTTGTCGTATCGGATGAGATTTTACTGCTTATAAGCTCACTTATGGAACTTTTTCATTTTCATATATAAGATCTACTAATTATTCTAAGAATTATACATTAAATCATTTAAGTAGCTATTAGATACGTAGTATATATATTTCTAAGTTTCTAACATTAGAAAGGACTTGGTAAGAACTACACCGAAATTAGCATTTCTATTAGGGCAAAAGTCAAAAATGAAAAACATGCTTTTCTAGATGTACTCATATGCTAAACATGTCAATTTAAATACCAACATGATATACATAAATCAAATTTTGTACTATAATGTGTAATTTCAAAGTGATTTTACAAAATACCTTTTCTTCTTTATCTCCATCTTCTACAACTTTAAACCCAGATTCAGGCCGTCACTTCCGGCTACCAACCACCATCTCCGACAATTTTCTTGTCCAACATTTATCCGGAACTTTTATTACTTCCAAAATGGCTATGTTACTAGAGTTACTTCTATTTAGCACTTCGTAAAAATTTATTTAACATTATTACTTCCTAAATATTTATATACTAGGCATTGTTAATTACATAGACCATGATAATAATTCCTTAAAATCCTTTACAAATCTGAAAATCATCTACAATGAGACAACCGCATATTTCAAAGATAAAAATATAATCCGCAATGCTCTATAAACCATTCAAATATTACTTCATTTAATCGCCACTCCCAAAGTAATTCATTGTTTTTACATATCATTTTGATTTTATTTCTTATGAGCAAATCGGAAAATCTTTGTTGGTGGATATGGGTATCAATTGTGTGCGTATCAAATAGCGTGTCTGGAATTTCATTTCTATATCAAACACCCATGGTGATGAAAACGTGATTCGAGTTCGAACCCAAATTGGGTTTAGATTAGATTTGATTACATGCTATGAATTTTTGTTGGTTTAGTGTTTAGATGCATGAATTGAAGATGGAATTATATGAACTCAAGCTTTGTTGACTGTTGTTATGGACTAACAAATGGGTTAACAATAACGGAAAAATTATAGAAGATGGGTGGTTGGAGGCCGGAAATTGGGTTTGGAAAGGTAGAAGATGAATATGAGGAAGTATTTTCGTCCAGGTTTAGAGCTTAAGTACAAAATTTGAATATATGTGTAGCATATTGGTACTTAAATGAACATGTTTATCATTTAGGTACAACTGAAAAAGCATGTTTTTCATTTTTGACTTTTACCCTTTCTATTAAAACTATGATTTAAGATCATTTGAGGACAAAAGATTGTTTACATATCAAGGGATCAATCTTCACCCTTCATTTTTATTTGATCTAATGGATAAGATTAATCCCAACAATTTAAAAAACCCACTTTCATTCTTTTTTTTCAAACCGTTAATCGTTAAGCGAAAAAAAATATATCATTCTTGACGGCATTTAATTATCTTTCTATAGATAGGCACTTTGATATACTTTCGACAAATTTTTTTCGTTATTTTTCACGTTTTTTAAGTTTTTCATTTTTCGTTGAAATTTGCGTTAAAAAATCATATATGATAAAACACTAATTTGAATATCACATGTGATATTAGTGTAATATCATATATGATATGTAATATCACATGTGATATTAGTGTAATATCACATATGATATTACATATCATATATGATTTAACACTAATATCACATGTGATAATCAACTTAGTGTTTTATCATATATGATTTTTCATACAAATGAAACGAAAACGAAAAAAAGATTTTTTTCTTTTTTGAAAGTATATCAGTCGTCGCATAGAAAGATAATTAAATGCTCGTCGCGAGTGTAAATATTTTCGTTTAACGATTAACGGTTTAAGAGATATTTAAATTATAAAAAATATGTGAAATAATAAAATGCTTTTAATATCAACCATTGATTTCTTTTTAAATGGATGGTGGAGATGAGTCCGTATGTAAAAAAAGTTTGGTATGTAAAATAACTCTCCTCTAAAACTAAACACAGGTCCTACAAAAAAATAATTTTATTTTCCAACAAGGACGCATCATCAGATCCTAGCGAACAAGGCTCCAAAGTTGTGAACCATTACCCACAAGAATACCTAGATACATTTCTTTGAAAGCTAAAATAATTTAATGACAGCTCTAGAGTCTTAGTTATAAAGCCTTCAAGAGATTGCTCTAGCACCCATGTGGGACAAGTTTTATTTTATTTCATTTTTGAGTTTGTGCTTCAAATGCTTCACGAGAGACGACATCTCATCAATAACAACACCATTTTGAACAATTTTTAGATCGTTACGAAGCTCTCTTCAAGAAGAATACAAATTCGCAAACTATTACTTTACATATAGTAAAATTTGCGTCCAAAGTTGACGAAAAGGTACTTTTCCCCACTAACTTGTATACATAATAAACATACCATATATTATTTGCTGTAGCTAATTAGCTATTTTATATTGCTAAGCTAGGTGAATGTCATTTGCTATGTAAATTGCAACATTACTAATCCTGATAACAGCTCTACATTGCCGCCATCGACAAACAATCATCGCTAGTAAAGTTCATAAAAAACTCATCAAGAGGGCAGAAAGAATACTAACAACGATAAATGCTACTAGTACTACGTAATAGAGTATTGACAATTTCTTTGAATCAGCGACAGTTGGTGGCCGGATGTGAGTATGCACCTACCGGTCTACCACGAGCCTTTAGCAACCCTACAACTCTCGCCCTAATTTGGAAGGGCAAAAACCAAACGATCAAATGTCATTTCCTTTTTCAAAACTCACAGTGTTTCCCTACAATCTCGTACATATTTGGCCAGCTAGTCCCAAGGCCAAATTAGAAAACACATCATCCACATAAATAATGACATATGTGAAAAAATAGACCGGTTGCTAAGACCAATGCATTATTGTCACACGAATTTAGGCATTAGTTTTAGATATCCGAATCACTTCTCATTCCAAATAAGCACATTTCAGGGTGCGTTTGGTATGGTGTCATGAATGATAATGGGTATGAGTTTGATAGTAGTAGTGGGTCCCTCATCTATGAAAGATCCATACCTAGGTAGTTTGATGTATATGGAGTATAGATAAAATCTATTATTCATTATCATAGTGGTGGTATACTCATATTAAACAAACACCTTTAATCACTTTCATAGTTATAGTCTCATTCCCATAGTGGGATACCAAACGCACCCTGAATTAAGCAAAAAAAACCAAAGTTAACAGAAAAGAACAAATACTAATAAAAGCTTTCTCACCTTTAATGATCATACTTATCAAGTTCTAATCATTTTTTAATTACGTAGTATTATTGATCATACCTACCCCATTTTATTCAACTTTATAATCAAAAACAGACGTAAGAAAATGAAGTGTGTCCGCCAATGGAACGGTTTCATACCATACCTGTGAACCAATATCCACAAGTAACTCTGAATACGCATTTTTTAAAACTTAAATTATTTGTCAGAGCATATAGGGTCTTAGTTATAAAGCCCTCAAAAGATTGCTTTTGCAACAATGTGGGATGAGTTTCATTTATATTTTCTTTTTTAGTTTACACCTAGTGTTCACTTTGAGAGATTATATCTCATTCACATCAACACGATATTGAACACATCTTAGCTTGTTGCGAACACAACCCAACGTCATACTTGCATCTTTTCTTCGTTTTTATATTAAAAACATTTTAAATATGTGATTAGTATTTCATTTTCATATTATCTACTAAAAACTGTAGGTGTTATGTACCCTAGTCTAAGTTTGTTAACATTCTTTTGATAAACCAATATACCCTTTACTGCCTTCTGGTTTCCTTACAATACAGTTGTCTTCTCCATGTTATGGACCGTACAAAGCAATCATCGCTAGTAAGTTCATGAATAAACTCATCAAGAGGCGGACAACATACCAACAATAGATCGATGCATTTATACACGAAAAGTATAAACACTTGTCAATTTCCTGTCATGTACCTACTAGTCTACCACGAGTTTATAGCAACCCTCCCACTCTCTACCCTCATGTTGCACGCGAAAACCAGAAGGTCAACTGCTCTTTCATTAACAAATAACACAGTTTGGCCAACTGGTCTGCAAAGTCAAAATGCCTCCTCCACATTAAAGATAATTTCTAATCTTCATTAGTATTAAAAACCAGTTCCTATCCTTACCCACTAACCGAACCTAGAAATTTCTATAATGAAATCGACCTACTGAACCTATGCAGCCAGCACAACTCCAAGTAATTATGCAGCACGCTTAAAGAAATCAACATGGTATAGACCAAGGAGGGTACTAAGCGAAGCTCTTAAGTCCAAACATGATACTTTCCTCATCCTGTGACCATCTTTAGGTAGCTAACAATTTTAATGTTCAGCTAAAAAGGGAAGGAGACATGAGTAAAAGGTCCATTTTCAGCCTCGCAATATTCGATTTGCTAGTAAAGTCCATCACCTGGAAGGTAGCGGTAAGAATCTTGCAAAAGATGTGATTGTGTTTCAGATACATAAAGAAAGAGAGAGACAACGATAAGAAGCACTATGAATTGTAAAAATCGGAGGTGGTAATATGCATGGTATGGTTGGTTGGGTAACGGGTCAGATTGGGTTGGTGTAGAAACGGTGCTACTTTGGTGTTGCTTGAGTCAGGAAGACCCAAAAACATGCCTTTTATTAAAGCTTTATATATAGTCGTGACCTGTAATTCAGTAAAATTAAATTTATCTAAAAATATTAACAAAATCTTATGTGATTAGATAAACTTTGGGTGGCTTTTGACCTTTTAGTTTGGTGAGCAATGTTTTCATTGTTTCAAAAAGATTGCATTTTATTCCTTTTGCATTCTTGAAAGTGATCATATGTGCAAAAAGAATACAGCAATATGCATATGTATTTCTAGTTATCATCATACCTTTTGTAACACTTATGATTGACATGGAGCCTGCAGTACGTGGCTTAAAATCATAATGGAGATAAGCCTAAAACCGTACTGAAACAAATGGTCAAATCATGTTACATAAGTCATATTCCTACAAACACAATGCATGAAACAAGAGTAAAACAACAAAAGGCAATCAAATTTGATCTTAAGGAAAGATAACAAATGCCATAATGCAGATACAATTTAGATGTCTGAGTCATATCCAGTTATCAATACAACAAGTGTGCAGTGTGCGTGTGTGCGTATACTAATACAACAAACTTTTTTTTTTTCAAATTAAACAACACCTCACTTACTATCTTCCTACACATAATGTTGTGCTTTTATAAGATACTACCTCCGTCCCAAATTATAAGTCCAGTTTGACTTTTTGACTCAAACTTTGACCTAAAATATTTTTGTTTGTATTATATAACACTTGATGAAAATTATACCAAATGAAAATACATTTAAAAACACAACTCATTTATATATTTTGCATCAAGTATTATATAATACAAACAAAAATATTTTAGGTCAAAGTTTGAGTCAAAAAGTCAAACTGGACTTATAATTTAGGATGGAGGGAGTAACATTCAATAAAGAAAATAACCAAAGTTGACAGAAATGATATTCTTTTGGGTAAAGGGATTGTACCCGGTGAATATATAAATAAAATGAAAAACATATAAGAAAAGAGTAGCTATGAACCACTCTTGACAAATACGGAACAATATACTATGAACAGATTCAAAAGCACTAGAAGGGTACCCGCGCAATCTTGGCGGGTACCCGATGAATATAATATGATTGGAATAAATGAAATAAAGGTTAAAGTTGTAAAAATTTGAATTAAAATAAAATAAACCCACTAAAAATATAAAAACTAAAAACTCATAAAAATATATTAAAATGGATGTTGAATTAAAGAGCATAAAATTTTAGAAAATATGATGAAATTAGATTATAATATAAATAAGTAGATAAAAAGATATTTTAATTTAAAAATAAAGATAAATTTTTAGTTGAGAAGTGACACATATCATTTTATAATTGGAGCTCCTTATCTTAATTTTTAGTGGTTAGGAGTTAGGCTTGGAGTTTGTTAGAAGTTAGACTTGGAGTTTGTTAAGAAGTGACACATGTCATCTCATGATTGGAGCTCCTTATCTTAATTTTAAGTCTTCTAAAATTAGAAGGCTTAATTTTTAAGCCTTCTAATTTTAGAAGGCCTAAATGCATTATAAAGTAGTATAGATGACAACCAAAAACTAGCTAGAGAAAACCAAAAAGAAAAAACAAAGAAAGCTTAATCCTCTAGCACCAAAACACGACTAAAAAGCCATCAGCTTCCATAACTCAATTTCCACGTCTCCATAAGCTTTTTGACTCTCGCATTCTTTTTAAACTTGATAGAAGCTAACTTCAACCTTACTGAATCAAGAGCATATCGAGCGCTTGTTCCGAAGTCTGATCTCCTTTACCACGAATCTTGTATTTACGTTCACGCCAAACAAAGTAAGACGTGGCTGCTAGAATTAAACACCCAACAATAGTTTTCACAGATTTTCTTTTGGATATAGGCAAAATCCAATGCATTATATAATCCCAGTTAAATGAAACACCTGAAACACCAGCCACATTGTTAGTTTGATCGAAAACAAAACATTCAAAAGCATAAGCTTACATATCACCACATTGTTAGTTTGATCGAAAACAAAACATTCAAAAGCATAAGCTTACATATCAACTTCTAATCATTTCAATTAATAATGATCATACTTATTGTCACATTGTTATCGCCTTTTCACCATTAATCATCACATCACCACTCTTACCTCTCTGCCAATAACCAACAAACTTTTTATAGTAACCAAAATTCACATCCCCGTTTAAATTTCTTAATCACATCACTAGTTTAATGACTTTTGAGGGGTTTATCACTAGTTTAATGACTTTTGAGGGGTTTATAAGCCGGTCTTATAAAAATATATTTTTATTTTCCAACAATGCAAACATCATGAGCTTACGTGGAAGAGGTCTGCTATGCACATAACACTCGACATATGAATTTTTGAGGGGTTTATCACTAGTTTAAATTCACATCCCCGTTTAAATTTCTTAATCACATCACTAGTTTAATGACTTTTGAGGGGTTTATAAGCCGGTCTTATAAAAATATATTTTTATTTTCCAACAATGCAAACATCATGAGCTTACGTGGAAGAGGTCTGCTATGCACATAACACTCGACATATGAATTTTTGAAAACTAAAACTATTTCACAAGCTATCTTGTGTCTTACTTTTAAAGAACTCAAAAGATTGCTCTCCCACCAATGTGGGAATAATTTCACGTTCATTTCCATACTTTGTTTATTTCAGTTTTTGCTTCTATTTGAGAGACACTATCTCAATCACATCAATACCACTTTAGACACATCTTGGCTCATTGAAAAGTTATCTTTTAGAAGAACTAAAAACCACCATCTTTTACTTATAAATATAACATATACGTATATAAATTTTTGTCCGAAGTTGGTGAAAAGTACGATCAACGAGTGTGCACTCCACACTTCCTTAACTCATATCCGAGCTTAATACGAAATCCATTGGTTTCTAGTAAACCGCAATTATCAAAAATCACCAACAGAGAATACACATGAGTTTCACTGCACATACGACAAAACTACTTTACCAACTCAACTTGGTACAAATGAATTTGCCATTTGATGAAATTACTCTCTGCTTTCACAACCATCTCAAGGGTGCGAGGAGTGTAGCTTTTGGGCCCCAAAAATGGGGAAGCCAATTGAACCATCTACATCCTCATAAAATTAGTCCACTTCCAAGCTGCAAAAACAACTATTTAAGCTGATTAGAGGTGGCAAATCCGCAAATTGACCAAGTTTAGGATTACTTATTTTTAGGGATGAGCACGATACCGATCCCGTACCGAATTAGTGGTACCGATTTTTTCCTAAGCATAAATTAGTGGTACCGGTACCATACCGAACGGGATTCGGATATCGGTACTGGTATCGGTACCGGTACCGCGAAATCGGGTTTTCCCCGCTTTTGGAATTTCCCGATTTGGTACCGGTCCCGTACCGAATTAGTGGTCCCGATTTTTTTTTCACCTTACTTCGCAGTCCCGGTACCGTACCTTATTTCAAGAATCGGTACGGTACGGTGAGGTTCCGGTTCGGTTCCGAGATTCGGTTCGAAATGCTCATCCCTACTTATTTTATTGTGCTTATACATGTTGAGAGTGCTAAAAATATAATTTGAGTAATAAAGACTTTGGTTTTCAGCTTTTTTTTAGAAGCTACTTTTCAATTGTTTTTGCATGTGTTTCTAGTTTTCGTAAACAACTTCCTTTTTCATTTTGCCCCCATTATAAAATGGCTCAAGTCCTGTTACCGGGAGATGACATGTTGATAGCTTCTAAAAACAAAACAGGCCTCAATGATTTGAGGGTTTTGCTGAAGAATGAGTTAAGGGTTTGGATGCGTCAAAGATAATTTTGAAAATGGAAATTAAAAAGGATGCATGGGGTGGAGATGTTTGATAGATATTTTACCTTGTTTTGGTATTCAGTTAATTGGAAGGCTGCTCTACAGATTGTATACTGATTGTCGGATAGCGGCTGCTTGTTAGATTCTAATAGATAATATATGCTATATGAAAATGAAATAATAGATGTAAGAACAGCTACATAAATAGATTTCATTTTCAGGTTCCACTCGAGTTTTCTTTGAGTATATTGTTATAGTACACACAGACTCGTATACACATACGCACATGTTTAGTTCATTAAGTCGAATTTACAAAATTCAATGGGTGTACTGTTTGAAGTTAGTCTTAAAGGTAAAATTTTGTTTTTGTCAAATCGTATGCAGGTGGTAATGATATGTAGTGATTTTGCCATGTTCGTGTGTGGTTTGTCGCCTTTAGGAATGGTGTTGTACTGTTGTATGAGGTCTATTGTTTGGTACAGTCGACCAACAATTTGTTATCGTCCTCGTTTATCATTGTTTGAAAGGGGGGGGGGGGGTTCTCACCGTCAATTCACATGACCATCTCATTAGGTCACTCAAATCTCAACCCCGAATGGGCTATGGTTTTAAACCTTAATGTTTGATTTTGATTATCATATGGCTGTGCAACTTCTTCAGTTTAGCTCAAGTCACCCAAAGAATCATCAAAGACGTTAGTAGTTCGGCTAGTTCCAAGTGGTTTTTAAGCTAGTAGACAATAGTTTTAGTTACAATGATTTCAAATTGATTGCTTTAGTTGGCTTTTCAACTTCAATGGCTTTTCTCTTGGGTTTATCCCACATCGAAGGTGAGAGTAAAATGATAGGTTGTGGGTTGCTATAAAAAGAGATTGTGGGTTTGGTTAAAAAATATGATCCTTCAGGCACGTTTTGACGGGATATGATGAGTGGTCAAAGCTTCCATATAAATATGCAAGATGGGGTGTTCTGCCTAAAGATCAAAGACGTTAGTAGTTCGGCTAGTTCCAAGTGGTTTTTAAGCTAGTAGACAATAGTTTTAGTTACAATGATTTCAAATTGATTGCTTCAGTGGTTGGCTTTTCAACTTCAATGGCTTTTCTCTTGGGTTTATCCCACATCGAAGGTGAGAGTAAAATGATAGGTTGTGGGTTGCTATAAAAAGAGATTGTGGGTTTGGTTAAAAAATATGATCCTTCAGGCACGTTTTGACGGGATATGATGAGTGGTCAAAGCTTCCATATAAATATGCAAGATGGGGTGTTCTGCCTAAAGCCTGTTACGACAATTAGGCACCTTCTCTTTTAAACCATCTGATCCCTATTTAACTTTTTTGTTTTTTTTTTCTAAAAAAAGTGTTTTTATTCTTGTCTTTTTTTAAGTCCTATTTTTTTATTTTTTTTCTCTTAAAAATTATGAAAGTTTTTAATTTTCCAATTTTTTTTATCTTGTTTTCGCTTATATGCTAAGGTGCAATTTGGTTTATGGGTTTTGCTGGGTTTAGGCTGAAAGTAATCTTCAGTCAAACGTTTGGTACTAATCTAATGCTCTGACACATGTGTTTAATCCCCACAAATTCAACCACGCCTAATATGGTGACTTTTGACAAACCATCCAACTAAGGGTGCGTTTGGTTTGTAAGTGGGATTCGGGAAAAGTTTGAAAGAAAAAAAAGAAAGAGAAAATAAATTAATATTTAATTTATATATATATTTAATAGGTCTAATGTATTTGTTTGAAATAAAAAATATAAAAAACAAAAAAAAATAAATGAATATATGTGGCTGTTAAAAATTCATTAAATAAAAGAAATATTTTGATTGGTAGATTTCATCCAAAGCATACCACTTAGGCTGGTATGACTATTTTGAATCTGAATCATGTGTCAGATGGAATTAAATATACCAAACAAATTATTCAAACAATCTTTCATTCTAGGGCTAATGATCAAAAAAAGTACTATACTTGCCACACTTTTCTCTTCAGGGTAGCGAACAAATTTTTTTGCTTCTGTGGGTATTATACTTTCAAATTCATCTTCTTTAGGGTATTTTGCAAAAAAGTTGGACATTTTGCCCTCTTACCCATGAAGAGCAAATGATGGCAAGTATGATAATTTTTTTTATCATTTGCCCTAGTTTTTATTATGTTAAATTTTGGATATGTGTTAAGATAATTTATTTAATGATTTATAATTGTGTTAAATCTATGAAAAAAATGTTTTGTTTTAAGTTTACACTATTTACTTATTAATCGTATTTGTAATAATTTAATATATACTTAAAAAGGGGAAAATTAAAATCATTCGGACAATTATAAAAAACAAACAACACTTTTTCATTCAGTTAGACATTATAGCTACTCTTATTAGTAAGATGTGGTAGTCGATTCGACGCAGAGTCGATTCGGATGTGTAACATCTTAATCAAACAAACACACCATTAATCTAGTCATAGTATACTCTCTAGTCTATGCTTCAACAAATGACGAACATAAATTTATATGCAAGTACTTCAGGTTGTGATATAATTCCTCCTAATTTAGCGGAAGCGTTAAACCTAATTCGGTTTAACGCTTGAAGCGTTAAACAACTTGAAGTGAATTAAGGCAAATGATAAAACAAAACATTTTTATCATAGATTTAACACAATTATAAATCATTAAATAAATTATCTTAATACATATCCAAAATTTAACATAATAAAACTAGGGCAAATGATAAAAAAAAATATCATACTTGCCATCATTTTCTCTTGTGGGTAAGAGGGGCAAAAATATCCAACTTTTTTGCAAAATACCCTAAAGAGGATGAATTTGAAAGTATAATACCCACAGAAGCAAAAAATTTTGTTCGCTACCCTGAAAAGGAAAGTGTGGCAAGTATAGTACTTTTTTTTTTATCATTAGCCCTTCATTCTACACCTAGTGACACCCGCATACCAAACGAGCCCTAAAAAATAATTTCGTACGTTTATAATTTTTACAACCACATGTTCTTTCAAATTTTTTTTTGTCTTTTTCTCAGGTCTTATTATTAAAAAATACATTTCAATCTGATTAATTTAAAAAACAAATACATTATTAATATTATTTAATACTTTTCTCTCTCCATGTTACGAACCAAACGGGCCCTAAATTTTCCAACATATGTGATTACAAAATTAATAGTACTATTTTCCAACAGACATATCATGGGAATACACTTGGAAAAGGCTCCAAAGTTGTGAATCAATACCCACAAAAAGAGCCAGATACATATTTTAAAAAGCTAAATTACATCCGAACTTATTAAAGCATCTCCAATGCAAAGTTTAATACAAAATTCAATACATTTTCACGTCATCGCCACATCAACATAAACATGCAACAGTATATACATAATGTTTACAAAATCTGAAAAAGAAGAAACTAACGATGTATTATAGATTATCGAATATTGCATAAATTTAAAACCTTCACATTGACCGAAACTTTACATTATGATATCCTTAAAAAAAACTAATACATGTATTTACCACTTCCTAGTATAATAGCAACGATCACTTCCTAGTATAATAGCAACGATGAATGTTAAACTGTATTCACATATTTAAAATAATGCATTTAATTGGGTTTCAAAAGAAACAAAATGGATTTGGGCCCACTATACCATATATTGATCGCTTGTGCAGAGACGAATCGCTATTAAATATACTATGAGGTGGCACCATCTACAATGGATTGCACCATCTAAGAGCACTAGGTACAGTCACGTGTCGTGGGTGGTGCCATGGGAAAAACTGATGCCAACTCAACACTTTTTTCCCATGGCACCAGTTTTGGCTATAGCACCAAAACCCCCCTCCCTAGCTTAACACTAGTTTTCTGGTGCCTCGAGGCTTTTTTTTTTTTTTTTTTTTTATGTAAGACAATATATAATTTAGACCATTTTTTTTTCAATTTTATTAATAAACAACTACTTCAAAAATTTAGCCTATGAAAATTCAAAAACTTTCAGATTTATGAAGCTGCTCAACTTTCAAAGCCCAAGAAAAATATGGCAGCCCCAATACCAAATTCAGATATTAAGCCCAATGCAAGACCTAAATAATGTGGCAGTATATAATACACGCCTCCCATCTTCCCCATCTTTCTCTGTTATCACATCTCACTTACTGAAACAAAAAAACACAGACAAGCCATAAACACAAACCACAAACAAACAAAAAAGAGAAAAAAGAAAAAGAAAAAAGACCTTCTGCGTGAGCTGGTGGCTATGGCGCCACAGCCCACCAGCCGAGCTCCGGTGTGGTTCCTAGTGCCATCGACTCGCGTCATCGCTGATGGCTTGAGCCATCAGCCACCGTACCCGGCTCTCTAAATGATCTATTATACGCATGCCACATAACATGATTGTGGATGCCTTTAATAAAGCCTCCAAGAGATTGCTATAACACGGATGTGGGACAAGTTTTACTTTATTTTTGTTTGAGTAAAGTCCAAAATACATCCCTGTGGTTTGCCCTTTATCTCGCTTGACATCCCTAAACTTTGTTTTGGCACAAAACCATCCCTCCGTTAATAAAGTTGGCACAAATACATCTCTCTGTTAGCAAATTCAGTTAATAAGGACTAACGGTGCAAATTTTTCTCCGTTATCTCCTAACGGAAGAGAAAATATTTGCATTGTTAGTCGTTATCTTTAGTATAAAAAGAAAAGTTTACTCTTATAATTCACTTTACCCAAACCTAAACCAAAAAGAAGTTGCTTCTCCTCTCACCCTCTCCACCACAGCCGCCCCTCTCAGGCCACCCATCTTCCAGCCGCCGGCTGGCGTAAACGGGTCGGGTCGTACCCATGTGAGTTTCGGATATGGGATACGGGTAAAGGTGTCACCCTACTTTCAGAACAAAGCAGCACGGCTACTAAAAGGAGATTCTTGTGCTGTTGATGATAACACCGTGAAGGTGAGGAAGACGTCTCCCTACTACTCCAACACTACGACACCAAAACAGGAAGAAGCAGCAGCAACATCTTTTGTTGCTGGTGATTACGCCGTGAAGGTGTCACCGTACTTCCCCGTTGAGACGGTTCTAAAACAAGAAGTTGAAGGATTTGTTGGGGGTCAGAAGCTGAATGTGGGAGCGAAGGCTAAGGCAAAGAAGTTGTCACCTTACTTCTCCCCAGAGACAGTTGTAAAACAAGAAGATGGAGCTTGTGTCGGTGATCGGAAGACGAAGACAAAGAAGACAAAGAAGATAAAGGAGTCTGAGATTGGAGTCGTCGTTATTGTCTTGGCAACCGGGTCGGGTCAGACTTGAAAGACCACGAGTCGGGGCTTGATGATGGGTTATTGTTGTCCCTGATGTTGTTGTTGTGTTGGATACCTGTATTGGGTCACAGTTGGTTCCGCCTCGTATTTGGAGTTTCGATTATTTCGTTAGTCTCGAGCTTGATTAAATCTCATATAATACTTGTGTTGATAATTGTTACGGATTAAACATCGAACTAACGTGATCTAATTTGGTTTTGGTCACTTGTAATAAAATTTGGGCGTTGGGTTGTGGGTGGTGGTGGGTGGAGGTGGCGGTGGAGGTGGCAGGTGGCGGTGGGTGGTGGCGTTGGGTGGTAGATGGTGGTGGAGTGCACCGTTAGTCCTTAGGACTAACGATGCAATAATAAATTGCATCGTTAGTCTTAAGGACTAATGGTGCAAATATTTTCTCTTCCGTTAGGAGATAACGGAGAAAATTTTGCACCGTTAGTCCTTATTAACTGAATTTGCTAACAGAGGGATGTATTTGTGCCAACTTTACTAACGGAGGGATGGTTTTGTGCCAAAAAAAAGTTTAGGGATGTAAAGCGAAACAAAGGGCAAACCACAGGGATGAAATTTGGACTTTACTCTTTTTGTTTTTAAGTTTTTACTTTATTTCGTTTTTGAGTTTGTGCTTCAAATGATTCACTTTGAGAGACTAGATCTTATAATTCATATCGAAACGATTTTGAACAAATTTTAGCTCGTTGTGAAGCTCTCTTCAAGAAGAATGCAAAATCACCAACTATTCCTTATATATACAACATAGGTAGATAAATTTGTGTCCAAAGTTGACGAAAAGTCACTTTTCCTCACTAATTTGTAAACAAAATTAACATACCATATATTATCACCTATAGCCTGTAGTATTGCTAAGCTACGCGAATGTCATTTGCTACGTAAAATGCAACATTACTAATCTTGATTACAATCTACATTGCCGCATCGACAAACATTCATTGCTAGTAAGTTCACGAAAAAACGCATCAAGAGGTAGACAAAATACCGAAAATGATAAATGCTATTAGAGTATTGACAATTGCTACCAACCAGTCTACCACGAGCCTTTAGCAACCCTACAACTCTCGCCCCCAATTGTAATGGCGAAAACTAAACGATCAACTGCCATTTCCTTTTTTTAAACTAACACAGTGTTTCTCGTACATATTTGGCCAGCTAGTCCCCGAGGCCAAATTAGAAAACACATCATCCACATAAATAAGTATCTTCTGATATTTATATTTAAAGTAGTTGATAGTCTCTATAGGATTCCAACATATTGACATTAAAAATACCAGTTTGTATCTCTTACCCACTAACCGTACCTTGAAATTTCTACGAAGAAAACGACCTACTGAATCGTATTTCTAAAGCAACCGTTTACACCAGCTAATATAAGGGATATTAGGGGCGGATAACTCCTATTAGTGTCTAAATCACAGAAGAACATTCAAATCCAAAGAATTTGTACAACCTTCATTACCTACACAAGATAAGGTTTTACAAAACGCAAACATTCTTTAGGATGTTAGTTGGGTTTGTGTTTTTGTACATAAAAGAAGAAGCAACCAAAATATGAATCACAATAATTGAAGCAATTTGGGATCATTTATTCTAAACAACATTAGCTATTATTAGGACCAGACAAGATACTTTCCTGTGACCAATTTTAGGTAGTAAACAATCACAGTGTTCAGCTGAAAACGGAAGGAGACAACATACCAAAAGGTTCTTTTTTGTTGCTGGTTAAAGTCCACCAACCGGATGGTCAGAGGTAGGAATCTTGCAAAAGATGTGGTTGTGTTTCGAATACATAAATTCAGAGAGACTACGTATGAATGCACCATAAACTATAAGAACTGGACGTGCCAAAATGAGTGGTCTAGTTGGGTAGCTAACGGGTCAAAATGGGTTCATGCAAAAAGCTTGTATTTGGTGTGGTTTTAGTTTGGCATACCCAAAAGGATACCATCCATTTAAACCTTATAATTAGCTATTTAGCTATACTTTTCTTTTACCATCAAATACTGTATACATTCCAGATAAAACATTTTTCAGTTTTATGAAATTGAACACACATTGAATGGCTTTTGACCCATTCAACACTTCCTTGGTTAAATTTTTTAGCGTAAGAAACCAATAAGGCCGTTAATACGTTTAGGATTAATTTACATCTATCCATTTGTAGGTAAACAAGTTAAAATTGCAGAGTGCTTGTCATTGTTTTAGAAAGGTTGCCTTTTATTCCTTTTGCATTATTAAAAATGATCATTTGTAACAATGATGATCCACCTGAGGCATCCAGAGGCTGATAATCGTAGTGTAGATACAACCTAAAAAGGTCAGATCATGATATATTGGTGATATCAGTTATACTAATATAGTAAATGACATAATGCTAACAAAAGATTAAAACAACCACATTGTTAACACGCAGTACTTTTTCCCAAATTACTCCACACCTCAATCACTATCTTCCTACACATAACCTTATGCTTCCGAAATATAACAACACTCAATTAAGAGAAAAACCGAAGTTAAAACGCATCCGTTTTTATCCTCCCATCAGGTATTATCTATGACATTGAGAAAATTTTAAGTGGCTTTCTATGGTGCCATGGGGATATGAGACGGGGTAAGGCGAAAGTCTCATGGGACGATATTTGTCTTCCTAAATCAGAAGGTGGGCTAGGTATTCGTAAATTGGCTCAGTTTAATGTTGCCTTGATGACCTCTCATATTTGGAAGTTGTTGTCTAATAAAGAATCCATGTGGGTGAGATGGATCCACGCGTATAATCTTAAACATAGGAACTTTTGGGACATTAAGCTTGCTTCGAATGTAAGCTGGGGGTGGCGTAAAATATTGCAAATTCGTGATCAAGTTCGTCCTCACATTATGTATAAAATCGGTAATGGTAATGATGCATCTGTTTGGTTTGATAAGTGGGAGGATCGATGCCCTCTCATGAACTACTTGACGGCAAGACATGTATATAGAGCAGGTTACAATATGCAAGAAAAAGTGGCAGACCTAATCTCGCATGGAGAATGGACCTTTCCTGTTGCATGGTACGATTTGTACCCGGTTCTTATTCATATTAGCGTGCCCATTTTGTGACGAGGTTGACAAGTTACAATGGCGAAATCATGATGGGAGTTTGGTGGAGTTTTCTGTTCGAGAGGCTTGGGAAGCCATCCGTGATCGTGGTAGTCTCGTCCCATGGTCTAACTTGGTTTGGTTTCGACATAGCATCCCTCGACATTCATTCCACCTATGGCTTGTTATGCGGAGGCGTCTAAAGACTCAAGATAGGATGAGGCAGTGGGATGTTGGCATCAATGTAGACTTAAACCTGCTTTGGTGCCCTCTTTGTAAAGCACAACCAGATTCTCACGAGCATTTGTTCTTTGAATGTAGCTATTCAGAGAAGGTTTGGAAGCAAGTCTTGAGAGCAGCTGAAATGCCAAATGTGTCGCCTATTTTGGATGATATCATGATTTGGATTATTCCTATATCTAATGATAACACTATTGAAAGTATAGTTGGTCGTCTTCTCATTGGTGCATCATCTTATTATTTGTGGCAAGAGAGAAATAATAGAATTCATGGCAAAGGTGTTACGAACACTAATCAGATAATGAACTGCATTTTGGATGTGGTTAGGATGAAGCTTGCTTCTATACGTCTCAAGAAGTCGTATCAACCTGAAAGGTTGATGAAAATTTGGAAGATTTCAATCTTGGTGATTGAAGGTGGCTAATTTGCGCATAGAAGCTAGGGATCTCTTGGCGGTTCTTTGTCATATTTATTTTATGTAGATTCCTAGTTTGTGTTTCGTGGTTGTTATGCTTTGAGTTTTGTTCAAAGTATATTGTCGATGTTCATCTTTAAAAGAGAGGCTCATTACCTCTCTTTCATGTACGTAACTCCTATATGTTTTTCTAATATATTCACCGGGGTATAATCCCTTTAACACAAAAAAAAAAAAAAAAAAAAACTTGCACCTTTATTCCATTATTAGTTTGACCAACAACAAAACATTCGGAAACATAAACTTACATATGTTCTAATCATTTCAATAATTATTGATCATACTTATCGCCTCATTGTTAATCGACTCAGTACCGTCAATCTTCACATCTTTATATCAGATTCTTAATCCGATAACCGATTATTTACCTATTGGTTTAGACATTGTCAGGAACCCGATACAGATCAGCGGTTACCTCCGACCACCATAATCCCGGAAACAAAGTCTGTAATCAACAAAAGGAAAGTACAAAGACACAATTTGACCTTAAAGAAATATACCAAATGACATAATGCAGATACAAACTATGACCACTCTGGGTCCGATCATGATATATTGGTGATATATGCTATATGAAAATGAAATAATAGATGTAAGAACAGCTGCATATATAGATTTCATTTTCAGGTGCCACTCGAGTTTTCTTTGAGTATATTGTTATAATACACTCAGACGCGTATGCACATACGCACATGATTAGTTCATTAAGTCGAATTTACGCAATTCAATGGGTCAACTGTTTGAAGTTAGTCTTAAAGGTAAAATTTTGTTTGTGCCAAATCGTATGCAGGTGGTAATGAAATGTAGTGATTTTCCCATGTTCGTGTGTGGTTTGTCGCCTTTAGGAAGGGTGTTGTACTGTTGTATGAGGTCTAATGTTTGGTACAATTTGTTATCGTCCTCATTTATCATTGTTTGAGGGGGTTCTTATGTCAATTCACATGACCATCTCATTAGGTCACTCAAATCTCAACCCCGAATGGGCTATGGTTTTAAACCTTAATGTTTGATTTTGATTATCATATGGCTGTGCAACTTCTTCAGTTTAGCTTAAGTGACCCAAAGAATCATCAAAGTCGTTAGTAGTTCGGCTAGTTCCAAGTGGTTTTTAAGCTAGTAGACAATAGTTTTTGTTAAAATGATTTCAAATTTGATTGCTCCATTGGTTGGCTTTTCAACTTCAATGGCTTCTCTTGGATTTATCCCACATCGAAGGTGGGAGTAAAGTGATAGGCTGTGGGTTGCTATAAGAAGAAATTGTGGGTTTAGTTAAAAGATATGATCCTTCATGCATGTTTTGACGGGATATGATGAGTGGTCAATGCTTGCATCTAAATATGCAAGATGGGGTGTTCTGCCTAAAGCCTGTTACGACAATTAGAAGTTTTTTAGTTGACCAGTACTTTTAAAATTTATTTAACAAAATATAGTACTTTAAAATTTATTTAACAAAACGTAGTATTTTTACAAAGCGTATGTTGCTAATAAACGCCAAGTTTTTTTTTGTTTGCTGTCTCTTATGAAATTGAAAAGTAACTTTAAGATGACGTAATTTTTTTTTGAACAGATCGTGTTTTAATAAGTTTTACACTTCTACATAGTGTTTGTGAAAGTTATACAAAAAATATTGGGCAAATTCACTCTACTAGTCCTCTAATTTCTTTGTTTTCCCGATTTAATTAATGTACTGCAATTTGATATTAATGGGCCACTGATCATGATCATGTTTTTCTTTTCTTTCTGTTTATATGTATAAAACTAGTTTTCGTCTTAGTAATCTGCTAACAGACACAAGTAGAAAAGTATTTGATCAGATCTATTTTTAATGTCAACTTCGATTTCTAACGACTTCAGATTATCATCTTTAATTAAAAAAATGAAGTAGTTAACGTCACTTTATAATGTGGTGGAAAGTCATTAAGAAAATGTGGTTAGAAAATTTATAACTTTTAGTATTGAACATTAAAGTTCAAAGTTATACACTTGTAACTTATATTTGAATCTCTAAGTTATATACCATATCTTTTATCTGACAATAACTCGACAAAGGCGACCACAAGTTCGTTGCTCAAACATGGTGAAGAACATGGAAAGACATGTCTATTTTCTTGATGAACAACGTTTGTTGAATAAAATTACTTCGTAAAAATTGGATAAATCATAAAAGTTAAAAACACCATAAAAAATATAACTTGTGAACGTTAAAAATTAGTAAATGATAAAACTGGAAGAAGATGTCTTGAAGGACGTTTCGTCTTATAAAGTTGAAAAAGATTTGAAATATATACTACTCCTTTTCTATAAAAAATATCTGTTTAAAAATATTGGTGTTCCATCGGCAAATGGTAGAAAGCTTCATGGAGGAGAAGGAGAAAAAAAACCATGGTTTATGGAAAATTACTATGTTTTGTTAAATAAATTTCAAAATACTATGTTTTGTTAAATAAATTTTAAAAGTGCCATGGTCAATTAAAAAACTCCGACAATTAGGCACCTCCGATTTTAAACCATCTGATCTCTATTTAATTTTTTTTTAAAGTGTTTTAATTCTTGTCTTTTTAAAATTTTTTTAAGGTGTTTTAGCTTAAATACTGTTTAAGGTTTTTTTTTTTCTTTCTTTCTTAAACATTTTTTTTTTCTTTTTTTTTTTTTCAAATTCTTTTTACCGTGTAGATTAGATACTAAATTTAACTCTTTACCCAATATAAAGTTGGTTTTTAGAGATAAACAGAGGACATTGTATCATTCTGCTTAACGAGTGATTGGACATGCATTTGTCAATCAAAAGTTGAAAACTTCATCGACACTAGGTCAACTAAACTATTAAAATATGTCCAAAGTTATAAATCTATGTCACATAAGTAAAACGTATCTTTTTAAGTTCCACAAGATTATCTTATTAAGAGATAATGAGTGGAATACACATAACACATGAGATAATGTATGTCATATCAGCTTTTTCTCTTCAACGATCTACAAACTACTTTTTACTACACTAAGGCGACTTTCATCTTTTTTCTTTTTCTTTTTTAATATACAAACACTTAATTCTTTTGTTTGTATGTGTGTTTTCAAGTTGGTCGTCCTCTTGACCACTTCGCCCCAAAACCAAATTGCCGACCGAATCGGCAAACCAAGGACGACCTAAGCCAATCGAAGCCGACTGGGTAGGCAACCCATCTGATGCGCTTAGTCTTATTAGAAAGGTAATAAGATGACACAACAATAAATGTTACTGGTTACGTGCCACATTATTTATGTGCCTAGCTCTCTTAAAAGTAAACACAGGTCCATAAAAAAAAATTTATTTTCCAACGAGACATGTTTTAAACATACGTTCTAAAAACATAATACTATTTTCCAATTAGACATATCATGGGGAATAAGGCTCCAAAGTTGTGAACCAGTACCCACAAGAAGACACATATACATATTTTAAAAACAAAATAATCAACAGTTGGATCTCTAGACTTATTTATAAAGTCTACAAAAGATTGCTATAGCACCAATGCGGGACAAATTTTACTTTATTTTGTTTTAGAGTTTTTACTTTATTTCGTTTTTGAGTTTGTGCTTCAAATGATTCACTACGAAAGATTGACATGATTTTGAACAAATTTTACCTCGTTGTGAAGCTCACTTCAAGAAAAATCACCAACTAATCCTTATATATACAACATATGTAGTTAAATTTGTGTCCAAAGCTGACGAAAAGTCACTTTTCCTGACTAATTTGTAAACAAAATTAACATACCATATATTATCAGTTGTAGCCTGTAGCTATTTTATATTGCTAAGCTAGGCGAATGTCATTTGCTATGTAAAATGCAACGTTACTAATCGTGATTACACTCTACATTGCCGCATCGACAAACAATCATTGCTAGTAAGTTCACGAAAAAACGCATCAAGAGGCAGACATAATACCGACAATGATAAATGCTATTGGAGTATTGACAATTGCCATTCTGTACCAACCAGTCTACCACGAGCCTTTAGCAACCCTACAACTCTCGCCCCCAATTGGAATGGCGAAAACTAAACGATCAACTGCCATTTCCTTTTTTAAAACTCACACAGTGTTTCTCGTACAAATTTGGCCTGCTAGTCCCCGAGGCCAAATTAGAAAACACATCATCTACATAAATAGTTGATAGTCTCTACAGGATTCAAACATATTGACATTGAAAATACCAGTTTGTATCTCTTACCCACTAACCGAACCTTGAAATTTCTACAAAGAAAACGACCTGCTGAACCCATGAAGCCATCACAACCCCAAGTAATTATGGGGCAGGCTTAAAGAAATCAACATGGTATGGATCATGGACGGTGCTAAGTGAAGCTTTCAATTTTTTTAGGCCCTGGGATTGATTTGATCTTTTACTGGAGTCTAAGTCTAAGAACTATTTTATCCTGTATTTCTAAAGCAACCGTTTACACCAGCGGATATAAGGGATATTCGGGGCGGATAACTCCTATTAGTGTCTAAATCACATAAGAACATTCAAATCCAAAGAATTTGTACAACCTTCATTACCTACACAAGATAAGGTTTTACAAAACGCAGACATTCTGTAGGATGTTAGTTGGGTTTGCGTTTTTGTACATAAAAGAAGAAGCCAAAATATGAATCACAATAATTGAAGCAATTTGGGATCATTTATTCTAAACAACATTAGCTATTATTAGGACCAGACAAGATACTTTCCTGTGACCAATTTTAGGTAGCAAACAATCACAGTGTTCAGCTGAAAAGGGAAGGAGACAACATACCAAAAGGTTCTTTTTTGCTGGTTAAAGTCAACCAACCGGATGGTCAGGGGTAGGAATCTTGCAAAGGATGTGGTTGTGTTTCGAATACTTAAAAAATTAAAACAAAGAGACTACGTATAAAAGCACCATAAACAATAACAAGACGTGGCATAATGAGTGTTCTAGTTGGGTTAGCTAACGGGTCAAAATGGGTTCATGCAAAAAGCTTGTATTTGGTTTGGTTTTAGTTTTAGTTTGGCAGACCCAAAAGGATACCATCTATTAAAAGCTTATAATTAGCCATACTTAATTTTACATTCAATTACTGTATACCTTCTAGATAAAGGATTTTGTGGGTTACAGTAATTCTTTTAGCTTAAAAAACCATTAAGCCCATTAAGACTTTTAGGATTTGTTTACATCTATCCATTTTGTAGGTAGACATGATAACATTGCAGAGCGCAAATTGTTCATTGTTTTAGAAAGGTTGTCTTTTTTTCCTTTTGCATTCTTAAAAATGATACATTTGTGCAAAAAGAATCCTAAATGCAGATAATCTGTACACCTCTTATGATACTCGAAAGAAAACAGCAATATGCATATGTATGACTGTATGTTATCATCATACCATTTATAACAATGATGATCGACCTGAGACATCCAGAGGCTGATAATCATAGTGTAGATGCAACCTAAAACCGTACTGAAACAAATAGTCTTATCATGCTTCTAAAGTCATATTTATACAAACACGATGCAGAAAACAAGAGTGAAACAACAACAGGCAAGTACAAAGACACAAATTGACCTTAAAGAAATATACCAAATGACATAATGCAGATACAAACTATGACGATACTGATATAAAAAGGGTCGGATCATGATATATTGGTGATATCAGCTATACTAATATAGTAAATGACATAATGCTAACAAAAGATTAAAACAACCACATTGTTAACATGCAGTACTTTTTTACATATTAAACCTAATGCTTCCGTAATATAGCAACATCAAATAAAGAGAAAAACCGAAGTTAAAAGAGCAGATATTTAATAAAGCCTGCATCTTTATTCATTATTAGTTTGATCAACAACGAAACATTCAAAAACATAAACTTACATATCAACACACATCATGTTCTAATCATTTCAATTATTAATTAATGATCATACTTAGCGCCACATTGTTAATCGCCTTATCACCATCAATCTTCACATCTTTATATCAGATTTTAATCCGATAACCAAACATTTACCTTACCGGTTTAGACATCGTCAGGAACTCGATACAGATCAGCGGTTATCTCCGACAACCATAATCCCGGAAACAAAGTCTGTGATCACCAAAATTAGTCATATTTTTATAAAAAATATATATAATTAGACTGACAAAAAAGCTTACATCCAATTGTTTCTGAATATATCTCGGTCGCTTCTTCGGCTTACGAGGCAGTCTCCGGCCAGACATAACCGAGAAATCTTCTTCGATTTCTCTACGAGATATCGATATCGAAAATTTCGCTCTTTCCGTTTCCTTTTCCCTTTCTCTCTTTTCACCACTGGTAGTTACGCTGACGTCACCACCACCACTACCACCACCGACGATGACGTCATTTCTCGCCGGTTTCGTGATTTCGTTATTAGTAACAGTTCCTCTCCTGGTTCTCAGATTCCACGGCCGGTCACTGGCCGGAGAAGATGATGACGTCATCATCGCCGTCGCCGGAATATGACTAACCGGCGCCGGAGACGGATAACCGCCGCCGCCGCGTAGAATCGAGTCTTTCATCTTACCTACCTCCGTCTGAAAATCAATCATAAGCTTCTCTCTGAATCTGACCGTCGTATCGCCGTCGTCGGAAACAACCGATTTCATTTTCCGATCAACGTTCATGCACCGTAAAACCTTCTGGTTGCCCCACTTTAGACACGGTAGATCGAAATTATGTAACGGTTTCATGCCGTCGTTATCCGTCGTGTCGCCGCCGCCGGAAAATACCATCGCCGGTGAGGGTTGTTTTGTGTGTGGGGGTATGTGAATTCGCCGCGAAAAGTTGGGTATTTATATTAGGAGATGACGTGGCAGTAATGCTAACGTGCGCATTAGGAGTTATATGTGCGTGTTTTGTGTGTGAGGTGTGAATGAATTTCAAATGAGACTTGTTGTTATTAACCGTTGATTTTTATTTTTTCAGCCGTGGGATTGTTTTATTTATTTGAACCCCTTTGTTAATTGTAAAGAGATCCTTGAAGTTTAGACTTCATATGATATGTAGTTGGATCTTATAGTTTGTACTTTGTAGTAATTTCCTTATGTAATTGGGTCATTTGCATATATATCCCTCCAAAGATGCAAAATTGCATATATATCATTTGCATGCATAAAAATCATTGTACTATGTGCATAAAAAACTTGTAAGAATGATATATATGGAATTATTCACCTTTGTAGGGATATATATACAATTCCCCCAAAAATTTCAATGGTATTCAATCCCGTCTCTCATGAGGTATGGGAAGTGAAACCTTCTAGAGCTTTTGTTTTTTTGCAAAAAGTGAGGATCGAGTTTTCGCCTCTGTCTAATAAAGAGATGGGTTTTCCAACTAATCCAACTATAATTTCGGATTCATGTATCATATATTTATAATGCAAAATGGATAAGATAAACAACGTTTAAACTTACGATCACGAGGTGATCCGCATATGACCCTCACGGCACCAATACGGGTCGAGCGGACTACTTCTGCACGGCCGTGTAATACTCGACACCCATATGGTTGGTTCGCGGACTAAACACTTGTTCGGCAAAGGCCACTAAGCCATTCCGCAGACGAGAAGCGGCGTCAAGAGGAACACAACCGCGTCCAACGTAAAAGGTAGGGAATCTCGCTCAGGACTCAATATGCTTTGCAACCTGCGGTCCCAAAGGGAAAGCGGGACAACTCCCGGCCAAAAGCGTCGCTATCACAGCAATGCGACAAGCTCTGGAGTTGACCTACGTCACTCCCGTTCCCAGACTGGGTCGTTCTCATGACCCGTGACCTTGGGAACACGACAGAAAGGTCAACCATATAAATAGAGGCCTCGCCACTATTCAAACGGTAACACATACACACTCTCTCTCTCTAGAACCAACTTTATCTCTCTAAAGAACTATCACTTACTCTTACGCCGGAGGTTGACCGCGGAACCCCGTTCCGCGGTGAGACTAACGGTGTTGGCTTTCTTAGCAGCTAGCGATCAAGAACCTCACTTAATACAAGATCTATTTCCTGGGAAGTTAGCATACACTAATCTTCATCAGGGGAGCGCCCGAAATTGTATTAACAAGTTGGCGCCATCCGTGGGACTCGTGACATAACTGCGTTTCCCTTTTGCAAAAAAAACTCTAATGAGCAATTTGGCGAGAAAACCCTCCCCGTCACCAGCCATCCACGGTCGAAACACGGGAGGGAATGAAAAGTGCAAAACCGCGAGGAACAACACCGCCCTAATACCGTGACAGGGGCCACGCGTCAATAAGGGAGTTACGAAAGGCACTACCATCGGATCTTGCCCTTCATGGCGGAAAAGGTCCATCAGGAAAAAGCTGGACGGGTCAAAACCCGTCTAGATTTCGACGATGGACTGGAAATGAACCTGAGAACACGCGGAATACCCGCCCAACATCTGAAAAGAAATGGGGCACCTAAAAGGGGCGCGAAGCCAGTCCGTGCGAGGTCGGACGTTGGAATATTCCAAGTCGCAAAGTGTCTTCTCAAGACTGGGATCGAAGCGATGAGGGTCCTAATGCAGCGAACCGATGGGAAGCCAAGGCGCGGCCGGATGTATTCTCAAGACTAGAAAGAGCGTCCGCATGTGTCCACGAGACTTGGGGACCAAAACCAACCGTGTTCTCAGACTCCAGTCAAAGGTCACTTCCGTAGGCGCGCAGCGAGAAAAGAAGCGGCGAAGTACACGGGAATTGAGCGAAAAAGGTTCGGCTGATAGATACCAACGAAGCCGAGGTGCTACCCACAGCAGTGCCTCCCACTCGAAGTCGGGCAGAGGAGAAACATACCGCTCTTGCCTGCGAGAACCAGGGAAGTGTCTCCCGGGAAAGCGAGGAAAGCAGGAGGACATGGAAGTCCACCCGAAAAGCAAGAACGGGAAGATGGCGACCTCTACTCCCCATATGGCGTGGCTGACCTGAGACCCCTTTACCCGTCATTATCACGAATTTCGAGTTCCCAGACGAGAACAAGAATGCCACTCACATCGAGAACATACGATGGAACAGGAGATCCGGAGGATCATCGAAAATCTTCGACCGTAGCGGCAAAAGTAGAAAGATGGGCCATGCCGACATGGTGCCACATGTTCAACTCCACCCTTGTTGGACATGCCCGGCGGCTGGTTTGACGGCCGCATCCGGAGAGCATTGGCGAACTTTGAGGAGTTAAGATCGAGCTTTCTCTCATACTTCCTCAGGCCGAAGAAGTATACGAAAGATCTGTTGAGTTACACCACATAAAGCGGCGGGAAGGGGAGTCCCGGAGGCGTTAGGTGGAGCGCTTCAAGACAGAGAGCATGTATGTGAAGGGAGCTCGAGTGCATGAGAGTGTCTGGCTTTATACCCGCGGGATAACAAACCCGGAACTAATCAAAAGGCTCAATGACAACATTCCCTAGTCGCAGGATGAAATGTGGAGGGTCGGAAAGCATTCCTCCGAGGCGAGGTAGCGCGGCCAACCAGTCAAAAAAGAAACACTCCCAATGGAAGAACCAGGAGGGGGGACAGAAAAACATCCAGATCTTTGAAAGAAAAGGGGAGTTCAAGACCGCTCAAGGCGCAGGAGAGAAAGAGGGGGGGGGATAGGTTCACCCCCCTCACGAAGACGCCGAAAGAAATCCTAGCCATGAATACGGTAAAATTCACAGCTCCTCGCCAATGTCGGCCCGAGCCGAGTCTAGGAATAAAGACAAGTCTGCGACTTTCACGAGAGAAAAGGGGCACAACACAGACGAATGCTATCAGTTGAAAAAGCAGATAGAAAGAGCAGTCAGTCCGGACAACTCGGCGCATCTGGTCAAAGAGATCAAGAATGGGGCGAAAAAAGAATGGTGGCCCAAGGCGGAAGGAAAGATACCGCGGCTAAGGACAAAGCTCGCGCCATATACATGGTCGACACGGCAGCGGTCGGTCAAACCCAAACGGGGTCCGAAGCGTCTTGAACATGGAAATATCTTTTCCCCCCATATCCGGGGATGACTGGGATGAGCATCCGCTGGTGATCAAAGCGACGTTGAGGGGTGCATGATCCACGGGATGTATGTGGACAACGGAAGTGCTTCAGAAGTCTGTCACGAGCATTGCTTTAACAAGGCGAGCCCGGACATCCGCAAGAGACTTATTCCTGCCACATCACCCTGTTGGGCCGGTGGAGAACTCTCGTGGCCGTTAGGCGAGATCCTCTTAGAAGTTACATTGGGAGGCGAAGAAAAATCGGCTAATGCTTGGATGAACTTCATGGTGGTGCGATCTCCGTCTCCTACAGCGGAATAATCGGGCGTCGGGGATTAGGCTATTGAGGATAGTGCCATCCACGGCGCATGGGATCTTGAAATTTCCTACCTATGGCGGAGTTGTGACTTTGCACGATGACAAGGTGGTCCCGGTTGAGTGCTGAGGAATGATCGCGGAACCAGAACGGCGGTGCAACCCGAAGTGACAGAAGGAGTAGCGGTGGCGATCAATCCCAAATTCCCGACCAAGCGGTCACCATAGGGTGCGGATTAAGCGAGAAAGGAAAAAAGAGCCTCTGCGAGCTACTCAAGAATAACTTGGACATCTTTGCTTGGGAACCCTCCGACATGGCTGAGTTCGCGGACAATTCGCGGAACACAAATAATGGTGGAGCGGTTATGACCCTGTACGACAAAAGAAAAGAGGGCAGGCCCGGGAAGAAACAAAGCAATTAATGAAGATGTTACCAAGCTAGTTGCAGCAGGGATCATGAAAGAGGTACACTACCACGATTGGTTGTCTAACCCGGTGCTTTCGTCAAAAAGAGTGCCGGAAGTGGAGAATGTGTGGGGACTTCAAGGACTTAAACAAAGCTGTCCAAATGATTGCTACCCCTTGCCGGAGATCGGCGGAAGGTCGAATCCCTCTGCGGATACCCATTCAAGTGTTTCCTCGTGCCCAGTACAAAGGGTATCACCGGATACAAATGGCGGCCGGGGTGAGGAAAAGACGGCGTTCACACAAACCAAGGCATTTTCGTTACACCAAAATGCCTTTTGGTCTGAAACGCTGGCGCCACATACCAAAGGCTCGTAGACAAAGGCGTTTGAGAAAGCAGATTAGAAGCAATTTGGAAGTATACGTTGACGATCTAGTCATCAAGAGCCATTCAGAGGAAGAAGTAATCAGGGATATGAGCGAAACCTTCAGGACCCTAAGGAACATCAACATGAAGCTTAACCCCAAGAAGTGCACATTCGGGGCGGAACAGGGGATGTTCCTAGGTCATGTGGTGAGTAAGGAGGGCATCGAGCACCTTGAGACAAGTCTGCGGCGTAGCTACTCTCAAATCCCGACAACTAAAAAGGAAGTGCGATCTCTGAATGGAAAATTAGCGTCTCGGCCGATTCATGTCCAAATCAGCGGAAAGGTCCCTTCCATTCTTCAAGCGAAGAAATGCATCAAAAAGAGTGACTTCCACTGGACATCGGACGCGGAGCAAGCGTTCAAAGAAATGAAGCGACACATTGCCAACTGCCAATGGTGCCGCTCCACAACCAAAGGAGGAGTTGATCATATACTTAGCGGCGTCCCAAGAAGCGTAAGTGCGGTTTGTTAGCACAAAGGGAGTCGAGGCAACAGCCCGTATACTTCGTCATTCGGCGCTAAAAGGCGGAAGTGAATTACACTTAATTGAGAAGCTTGTCCTGGCACTAGTATATGCGTCCCGTAGGTTGCGGCGATACTTCCAAGCACATCGATGCTTGAGTCATCACATACCCGCCACTAAAGCAAGTCTTGACCAAGACAGAAAAGAGTGGGAGAATGGCCGGATGGGCAATAGACTTGGACGAGCATGACATCACTTTCCGACCCGGACAACCATAAAGGGACAGGGTTCTAGCGGACTTCATTCTTTGAGATCCCGAGAGGAAGGAATCCTTTACAAGAAGGACCAGCAACAATACTCGGAGCCGTGGAAACTATTCACGGACGGATCCTCGTGTATGGAAGGGTCAGGGCGAGGTTTGATCTGACAAACCGGAAGGGCAAAGAATTCACCTAAGCCCTCCGGTTTGAGGCCTCCAACAACGGCTGAGTACGAAGCACTCATCGCAGGACTAAGGATCGTGAACAAATGCGGGTAAAAGACTTATCGACAAATGTTGACTCTCGTCTCGTGGCAAATCGAGATAAGCGGATCATCGAAGCAAAGGAGGAAAGCATGGCGCGCTACTTGGCAAAGGCCAAAGCATTGATTGAAGGGTTCTGGACGTTCTCCATCAGACAGATTCCCCGGAGCCAAAACAAACAAGCAGACGCGCTAAGTAAAATTGCATCCACCAGCTTTGCCCACCTGGCAAGACAGGTCCTAGTGGAAGTCTTGAAAGAAAAATCCATCGAAGAAAAGAGGTGCTGGCAATTGTGGAAGAAAGCGGGGATACGTGGATGACCTGCACCCAATTACGAGTACCTGAGGGATGAAATACTACCGGCTGACGACAACAAGGCAAGGAAGCTGCGGATCAAGGCAAGCGTGCAGCGTTGAGAGCGGAATCCTGTTCAGGAAATCCTTTCTAGAACCATGGCTCCGATGTGTAGGCCCCACCCAAGCCAACTATGTGCTGCGAGAGATCCACGAAGGGTCGTGTAGCATGCACTCGGCCCAAGGCGTGGTAGCCAAAGCAATTAGATCCGGATATGCTTGGCTGACGACGATGCACAAGGATGCACATGAGCTAATTCAGAAGTTCGAAGATTGCCAAGTCCACCGTCGGTACCAAAGAACCAGCGGCAATATCGACCCCAATCACCTCCCATGGCCTTTCTACAAGTGGGGTATAGACATTTGCGGACCTTTCCCGAAGGCCCGGCAAGGTAAAGTTTATGATTTTCGCGATAGACTACTTCACTAAATGGATCGAAGCCAAACCCTTAGCCTCCATCACAGGAAGGCAAGTAAAGAAGTTTGTTTGGGATAACATAGTGCCGCTTCGACTTGCCGGGAGAAATAGTATCGGACAGCGGAAGCGGTTCCGCGACAACCCGTTCAAGGATTGGTGTTGGAAACTCAACATCAAGCAACGGTTTGCGTCAGTAAAGCATCCGCAGGCAAACGGGCTGGTCGAAAGCGCGAACAAAAGTCTAGGAGAAGGCATCAAAGCAAAATTTGGAGAGAGGAAGCAAAGACTGGGTGGAAGAAGTGCCGCATGTGCTCACGGGCACACAGAACTATGATCAAAACAAGCAACGGGGAAAACCCATTTTCCGCACATATGGCATGCGAGATTGGAATGCAAGTCTGAGTGCAGCGGGTAAACCAAATCTCCAATGCACCGGTCGGATGGAATGCCAAGTCTCCGATGCACGGCCGTAAACCAAATCTCCAACGACCAAGAGCTTCGCATGAATCTGGATATCCTTGAAGAAAAGCGAGAAGCCGCTGCCATCGAAGAAGCAGCCAAAGCAAGGATGGAGGGATACTACAACGCCAAAGTGCGAAGCACGGTCTTCGACCGGAGAATTTGTCTACCGCGACGAAGCAAGTAGAGCGGAGGACACCGGAAAGCTTGGTCCCAAGTGGGAAGGGCCATACGAAGTGATGGAAGCACTAGGGAATGGAGCATACAAGCTCAGAGCCGCGGATGGGGAGATACTCCCAAGAACATGGAACGTCCGCAACTTGAAGAAATGTTACATCTAAGTGTAAGTAGACTCTCCCCACCTCTTGTAAGTTGATCACGGATCAGGTCCGGACAACAGGGGAACTTTAACTTTTCATATTTCTTATTTCTCTTGTAATGTTTTAAGTAATGAAACGTAGATGCCTGGCCCGCTCTACAAATTTTCCAAAATAAAGATGCAATCACATTCTTTACTTTTACATTTTTTGCATGATCCTCACATCGCGACGGCGACAGTGTATGCGCACATAAAGACGAGCAACCTCAAAAATGACTCAGGCATATAAGTGGTATTGCAAACCCATTGACCATTATTCGATACCCCGGACTCCCAAGTGCGGCCAAGAGTATAACTCAAAGCCGGAACAACTAAATCCGGCAAAAAGAAAAATTTTCCATTAAATTCACAGGACCTTTTTACAAATACACGGGGGCATACCCCCGGCTTACAAAAATATAGTCGCGGCAGCCACGACCCTGACAAATACAGTGACAAAGTTTCACAAATAGATGGAAAAGGCGGCATAGTCTAAATGCCACCCATAAGAAACAACTCAAGCATTCCGGCACCATCAAGAACACTTGTGTCAAACATATCATCATGAAGCTGCTTGTTCTTCTTCTTCTTTTTTCATCCTCCGGTAGGGCGATAGCTTCTTGAGGAAGGGTGGGACGGTGGAACAATCACCATGGAGGGCTCTCGGTAGAAGTAACACGGTGCTCAACCTCCGAAACAATCTTCGGGGTTCCACACATCAAACTTCTTACCATACACCCTCTGTTCCTCTCCTTTATGCAGCGGCAATAGCGCATGAAGTCTAGTGATGGTTTGGAGCAGCAATTGGGAAGGACAACCTCCTCCTCACAGGGCATTAAAACAAACTCCCCAGAACCACTTTCGGCGCTCCTCTTGCAACACCAATGCGACATAAGAAACTCCGAAGAGTCTTTGCGCCTCTAAAGAATCGATGGGGAAAGGAACATCGCTAAAGGCGAATAGCGACCTCGCGGTAAACCTCCTTAGCCAGCGGATTGTAGGCCTTGATTTGCTCGGCTTAGGACCCTTGGAACCATGAACAATACCTTCCCAAACCGCCTTAGGCCCTCGGCGATAGCCTTGCTAATACAATCCCCAACCCGTGCGAAGTTCCTCGGATTGTTTGAGCGCCATCCATGCCTGGAAACCATGCCCAATGACCCACCTCTTACCTTCAATGGCCACAGAGTGCTGGAATAGGTCCTCATCAAAGCGGTTGAGGTCCGCCATCTACGATCTAGCTGTCAAGTTGATAATCATATTCACTGCGGACTCTTTCCTCGCACTCCTTCAATTTTCCCTCTAACAACCCAACATCCTTAACACGCCTTTGAGCTCTTCACAAACAGAGGTGAGCCAGCCACTTTCCCTCTAACTTCGGCATTATCAGCGGTCAATTTAGCCAGCTGTTCCGTCCTTAGGAGCAATCATACCTCCAGCTCAATTTGCGCGCGGCTCCCGCAATCTCTTCACCTCCTCGGACTTCGGACTCAGTTGACCAACAACACGCGAGACCCTTAGCCTCCCGCCTTGATTCCAACTCCTGCACTTTTTGCTTGAGGGTCTCGATCTTTGCATCTCTCCTCTCAAGTCTCTTGTTCACTGTTGATACGATTCAACTCAAACTCTAACCGCAGACGCACCTCGAGATGACATACAAGTTTCTTGCGCATAGTGGCAATGTTATATTGCTCCGACAAATCTGCATGCGGCATGTTCGCGTAGCATCGACAAGTAACCAGGGGTAGCAAGGTTGTCCGGCATGCTTTTGGCGGACTTGACCATCGTTCATCCGGAAGTCATTTGTAGGCAACCACTTGGGAACATAAACATTTTTTGCTTCCGCGGTCTCCACGGATAGAGACTTCGTAAAAGTCGTTATCCGGGCAGCGAGGACGGTGAAACAGGCGGTCATGCGGCGGAGACCGACCGCAAAAGCACCCTCTACTTGGGGGGTGGCTGGAAGGACGACATATCTACATCCAAGTCTTCTTGATGGGCGGGGGTGGATGTCTTTGAAATAGAATCGGATTAGCACGAAAACCCGGAGTGGCCTCGAGAAGAAATATGGGTCACCTCTGCGGAATAGGTCCAGAATCGGACTCGTCACAAAGCTCCAAAATCACAAGAGTCCCCGCGGTCGCATCCCCTGCATAATAACATAATAACACTTGAGCTCCATCACAAGAGCACACTTTAAAAAAAAAAAAATCATCAACATAACGAAGATGTCATACCGGTGAGTGGACCCGACATCTTTTGCGACACAGAAAGTAAGCCTCTTCTTCTCGGTTGTTTGGAAGGAACAGCAACTCTAACCCTTTTCTTCCCAGCTGCCTTACTAGCCTTAGTCGCTTCAACATTATCCACGATAGTCTCTTGGACTAAGGTGATGACATTCTTGGAAGGCTCGATAACGCGACTAGCGGTCTCATCTGTAATGTCCGCTCACCTTCACGAAGAGTCCTCTCACCGGATGTCACCTCGAATGGATCCGGCTGATTGATAAAGGCAAACAAAGACATCTCTGCAAGACAACAAATAAAAACACGGCGTTAGTAAAAAGCGGGGACAGGAAAAAAGACAATAAGGCGCGCAAACCTAAAAAAAAACCCACCCTCGGTATCTGAAGCCATAAAGGTAGGCCGCGCGTAGTATCATCCCAGGCGCGACTAAGGCCAACCACGCAAAAGAAAGGGCTCGAACAACTTCTTAAAAGGTGCACGCATCGTGTCAAGACGGCGCAATAACTCAAGGTCAATATCGTCGTCAGTCGGAGGTGGATCACGGTCAGCATGAAACTTTCTCATTCCACGAGACTGCTATTGGGAAAACGGTTGCGTCAACCCAAAAGAAAAACTCCTTCAATTCTTAACAAGATCCAAAGGAGCGGTGTAACACACCGGAACAATCAAGGACTTGGGACCCTTACGCTTCTCTAGGGTCATCCAACCATCCTTCATCCCCGAATAATAAAATTTCCTAAATAAAGAAAACGCGGTGGGTGTCCCACCGTGAGCTGCAACTAAAGGATCTCAAAGTGACTAATCCTAGCGGCGGTACAGATAATGCGACGATGAATTTGAAAATATTCCAAAACCCTACACAAGAACGCGGAAAGGGGTATCCTAAAATTGCAAAGTTTAAAGAACCTAGTGTACACTCCTATCTTACCCTCTGGAGCATCCTTTATGGTATCGTTAGGACCAGGAAGAAGAGGGTGAACAGTCGAAGGGATATGATATCTAGAACAAAAATCACTCAAATCTTTACGGGACAACTTATAGGTAAAGTCACTTAGGAGTTTTTTAGCCATGGAACTATAAGGAAGGAAGAAAACCTAACTGGCGAAGTAGGGCGCACACACAGAACTTCGGTAGGCGGTTTTCTTTTATACTCGCGAAGATGAAATGGCAACGATGGCCAAGAAGGTAAAAAAGAGGGGGTATTTATACTCTCCCAAAAGTAAAACCAACGGGTCAATCGAACGACCGAAAACAAGCCACGTCGCCGGCTCGTAACTAACGGCCCGAGATCGCCTAGATCAACGAACAAGATGGAAGCAGCCAAAACGTCTTGTCGGTCGAGAAAATACGCGGCTGAGGCGGTTCGCGAATCCCAAGGGCAGTAGTAACGCATGTCTGCCGTGGGTATATGGAAAACACAGTCAGCATGACTAAGATTTCCTCTGGCACACCCAACAGCGGATACACGCGGAATAACTTAGTCTAGCAAGCAACTTGCAATGAGACTAACAAGCACAACTAGGCTGGGGGACTTGATCACGTATGACCCTCCTGGCACCAATACGGGTCAGACGCGGACTAAGCATGACCGTGTAATACTCCCGACACCCATATGGTTCGGTGCGCGGACTAAACACTTGTTCCGGCAAAGGCCACTAAGCCATTCATGACGTAGGCGGCGTCGAAGAGGAACACAACCGCGTCAATGTAAAGGTAGGGAATCTGCTGGACTCAATGTGCTGCAACTGCGGTCCCAAAAAGGAAAGCGGGACAACTCCGCCCAAAAGCGTCGCTATCACGGCAATGCGACAAGCTCGGGAGTTGACCTCGTCACTCCCGTTCCCAAGGCTGTCGTTCTCATGACCCGTGATCTTGAGAACACGACAGAAGTCGGCAACCATATAATAGAGGTCTCGCCACTATTCAAACGGTAACACATACACACTCTCTCTCTAGAACCAACTTTATCTCTCTAAAGAACTATCACTTACTCTTACGCCGGAGGTTGACCGCGGAACCCCGTTCCGCGGTGAGACTAACGGTGTTGGCTTTCTTAGCAGCTAGCGATCAAGAACCTCACTTAATACAAGATCTATTTCCTGGGAAGTTAGCATACACTAATCTTCATCAGGGGAGCGCCCGGAATTGTATTAACAGAGGCCATTTTATGTTTCAAGTGTGCGTGGTGGTGAGATCAAACTTGTGAACGGTTGAAGGTCGAAAACTATAATTTCACAAAAAAACAATGATACAAAATATATCATGTACGAAACCGCATTTTAATGAAGCTCTAAAAAAACCAAATGGTGTAATTGCACTCAAGTGATCTATCAACAGAAATTGTGAGATAAAGTAAAGTGAAAGAGGTAACAACGCATAATCAAAGGATAGATATACAAGATTTGAACCTAGAAAATGTGTTTTATGTTGTGTATACACAAAAATCGTCTCTTAACAACATCTTAATCTGACTCATTCAAATGTGAGTAAACATTCGAGTCATTAAGACTGTTTGTTTTTTTCATGTCATTCAGAGGCGGTAAGAGACAATCTATGTTAAGAGCGTTTGTTTTATTCTGACCATTAAGAAGCAGTAAGAGGCATAAACTTCTTATTGAACTAGATGTGGAGAGGGTGTCTTAACACCTCTTAATGTCTTTTTTTCTATTATTATTATTTTTTTCTTATATTTCCTATTACTTTTTTTCTTATGTGATAATTCATATATTTTTCAAGTTGAAGGGTTCGGTTTCAAACTCATATATCTCAACTCTTACGCAAGCCATATAGTTAATCGTTTTAAAAAGTTCAATTTAAACTCCGACATGTTTATTTTTGTCAAATAAACATGAAATTGCATATTTTGTTTAAAATACTTTTTAACTTTAAATTGATTATTATATTATAAATTTGTTTTCTTATATTTAATAGTTTGATATATTATGCGAATGCAATGGTTTATATTTATATTGTAATACTTGATAGTTTAACACATTCAGACATTTATTTTTATTTGAATCAGATTCAGATTTCTCAACCACATATTCAGATTAAGATGGGAATCAGATTCAAACTTTTTTTACCGCATATTCAGATTCAGATGTGCGAATCAGATTCAGATTTAAAGCCTCTTAACAAACAACACCACCTAAGACTAACATTGTGACATTAAATGTAAATGACAAAAGTTCTGCACGGAACATTTTTTATCTAAAACCCAAATGATGCAATCTCATTCATTCATACTTTTCATCAAATAAAAGAGAACCACTTTCATTCTTTTATTTAAACTAAAATTTCTCGCAAAACCGTTAGCGTTACGTGAAATTAATTATACTATCGCGATGAGAATTAAATTATCTTTCTATAAAATTGCACTTTTATATACTTTCACGAGGTTTTTTTTTTTCAAAATTTTAGCCGAGAAAAATCACATGTGATTCGAAATTTTAGCCGAGAAAAATCACATGTGATTCGAAAAATCACATATGACCTGTGAAAAATAACATCTCAAGCGATTTTACAAATCAGAAAATAACAAATCACAAGTGATTTTCTGATTACAAATTAGAAAAATAACAAACCACAATTGATTTTACAAATCACGTATGATTTTTCTGGGCGAAAATTTTGAAAAATAAAATCGTCGAAATTATATAGAAGTGCATATTTATAGAATAATAATTTAATTCTCGTCACCACGACGACGACGACAACAACAACAACAACAACAAGTGAGATCGTTGCCCTCAAACTCATGAAGAAACTGGCCGATATATATTTCACATGTGTTAACCAGACGGTTAAATCCACTTTTTCCCTATTTGATCGACAAATGGCGTTATGAAAATCGTAAATGGAGGACTAAACTTCGGACTGGCTTAGGATGGTTTTGATATCTGGGTTGGGACAGATTATGAATGCTAGTGATGGCTATGTGTTCCCTATTATCTGTTCAGATGTCGTGCTCAACTTGTTTCAGGATCTTTACGAGGGACACTTTTGGGGACCATGTTGTATTGTCTTATTGGTATTATTGGTATTAAACATCGACATAACGTGGTGTGCGATACTCTTGTTGACATTTGTTCTCGGTCAGGGATTTTGGGGTTTTATTGAATAGAAAGTGAGGTTTTAAAATAAAAGTTTTTTGTTCTGTTTTTTCTTAATGCATCCAACGTTCAAAAAAAATAGGGTAAACGTGCCAATTGTTTCGGTTGGCAAGGCAACCGAAAATACAATTTCTTTGGGGGATAATGCGGTCGGGATCAGTTGAGCTAAGGAGGAGACGCGGTTGTCTATTCGGTTGGTTGGGAGAACACACCATTATCATTTGTCTAACCTCACACAAGTGTCGTATCGTCACCTTTCGTTGCACTCACGCACGAATTAAATCTCGGTAACTCTCGATCACCAGTTACTTTTACCTTTTTTTTTCTTTATTAGGCATACATAACATACAAAAACACACAATGCCACGTTAGCTTCCAACCGTCAGCCTTGATTGTGGTCAAACAAACCTTCACTTGTGAGAGGGGAGTATCCGTAACGGCCCTTAAGTGTGATACTACAATCAACAGCTCACGCGTGGCCAAACAACTTGACTAAAACCAGCCCAATTCTCAAGAAAATATGATACTACGTAGTGCCCTCTTTAATTACATTTTAAAAGAATGGGAGGTGATTTGCACACTCAACTTTGTGATTGGGACACTCCACTGTACAAATAGTTAAAGCACATTGTGCACCTTGTACAAGCATCCAATGCACATAATAGAGTGTCTTAATCAAAAGTTTGAGTGTGCAAATCAATTCCCTAAAAGAATAGAACATTTCAAATTTAATTACTACTATACATGTTAAATAATATTTAGAGAATATGCAAATAGTAAATATATGAACTAAGTGGAATATATGAAAAAAGTGAAGGACTAAAAAAGGAGAATGGTAAATAAAATAAAAAAGGGATAATGCTAAAAAAATGCATCGAACATGACAACTTTTGTGATTATGTGTAGCCAACTATTTTTTTTTGGTCATTGTATTGCAAAACTTTGAATTTGTCTTATTGTATGTATCTAGTCAGGCTGAGCGTTACATCGTTAGTCCTTTATATTAACAGTCGTTAGTAAATAACTTAAAATTTCGTTTTCTTACGTTTTTATTCATTTTCATATGTTATTATACGTTTTCGTCCGTTTTCTTACACTTTCGTCCAACTTTATACGCTTTCGTTTTTTTTAAGTTTTCGTCTGTTTTCTCATGTTTTCATCCGTTTTTATACGTTTTCGTCCGTTTTCATAAGATTTTTATTCCATTTCTTACCGTTTTTCGTTCCTTCTTCCGTTTTTACATTCCTTCCATTTTTTTTCCATTCCATTTTTACCTTTTGTCTTTCATTTCTTTCCATCCTTACGTTTTTTCATCCGTTTCTTTCTTCCATTTTCCGTTTTTCATTCCATTTCGTCCATTTTTGTTCTTATTCCATCCGTTTCCTCCATTTCCATTCCATTTTCATCCGTTTTCCCATTTTCTCCATGCATTCGTTTTATATATGTTCTGCGTTCGTTTTCTATTTTATTTTTTTCATATGTTTTTACGTTTCCGTTATGTTTTCTTACGTTTTTGCTTTCGTTTTATCGTTTTCATGTTTTTTAAGCGTGTTTGCTCATTACCGCCACATTTAGTTTGTTTTTGCGTTTTCTTTCATCGGTATAAAAGCGAGCGAGCGTACAAAACATATAAATCTGAACAAAATGTGTAAAATGCGCGAGCGATATAAAGCGATGGCGATAAAAATGAAAAAATGTTTAAAACATGTAAAACAATGTAGCGATATAAAATGAACTTAGCGTATAAAAGCGAACAAAAGTAAAAAGCGAGCAAAAACATAAGAATCGCGAGCGAAGCGTGTAAAGCGGACGAAACAAAGATAAAGCGAGAAAGTGTATAAAACAAAGCAACGCGATAAAGAAAACGTTTAAAGCAGTGAGCGTAAGAAAACAAATGGCAGCGATATAAAACATATGAAAATGTAAAGAAACGGACGAGCGTATAAAGCGACGAAAATGTAACGGTTAAAATCATATGAAGCGTTAAAAGCGGATGAAAGCGTGATAAAAACATAAAAAAAATCGAAATAGCGTAAAAAGCGTAATAAAACGGAAAGCGTTTAAAGCAGAGGCGTTTAAACGAGCAGCGTATAAAGCGGATGTAAAGCGTGCGAAAATAGGCGAAAACATATAAAATACGGACGAAAACATATACTAACGGGTGAAAACGCGTGAAAACGAATAAAAACGTAAGAAAACGTAATTTTAAGTTATTTACAAACGATCGTTAATATAAAGGACTAACAATGTAAAGCTTAGCCTGACTGGATACATATAATAACAAAAACTCAAAAGTTTTGTGTTACTATGAAAAAAAATTGTTGGCTACACATAATCCCAAAAGTGATCAACTTTGATGCAATTTTTAGCATTAGCCCAATAAAAAGTAGACCCTCCATCAACTCGTATAGAACTTCTTCCAAGAGGAGTTGAGTCTCAGCATTTTTGTTAACACTAATTTGCCAGACATGTTAGGTTTCCGTCAAACCAACAGTTATTTTCGACATTGAACCATCCGGGATTTGGTGTTTTGTATGGTCTAAGAGTTATCGATGGGTTAACGATGTCGTGCCTAGTGTTGGATGGGGTGGTTATATGTCTTTACTTACAACGTTTCATGATGCTAGTCAGAGGCGGAGCAAGTAAAAGGGTTGGCGGATGCTCAACCACCCCAACCAGCCCAATTTCCAAATTGTAGTATGAAATTCAGTCCATGTCTTGTTAAGTTTTTACGTTTTGGCCTTTGTTAATGGCCGAAATCTGTTTACAATGTCGTTTTTGAAGAGTGTTGGAATTATATAAAATGAAAATCATATATAAAACACATATACATCAAAGAAAACTTGTGGAAGCGTATAGGAACGATTAATGAATAATTAAGTAACGTAAACATAAAGTATGCGTACATTTTTTATTCTAGCCGAACAAGAATCAATTCCACAATACTAGCAAGTGATGAACCCTAATTAGGGTTTATAGGATTATAAGAATTACCCTTTACCGATTTTGTAATTCAATCCAAGATACCAACAAAAATATGTTAGTACCACGTTCTTGTACACACGTACTAAATCAAATTGAAGTAATGCTAGTCTGAATCACATGAAACAATTTTGTTTTGGAAAACAAGTGGATCGACACCCAAGGTGGTGGTCGTCGATCGATTGAAGCAAAACACACACAAACTGTTAATACAAATATCGTCATTAAATGTTATTTATATTTTTGATCTTTACCTAAGTTTTGTTAACGACAAAAGTAAATTTAATTTGTATAAAAGCTTAAAGCTTGTCAAGTTTAATAGATATTAAAACAAGCTTTTTCAAACAATATATTCATCATTCAAGCATTTACATTTATGATTAGTAATATCTTGATATAACTCTAATCATTATGTATGATAGTAGTTTTTAGAATGTGTTAGGTTCTTTAAACCATACACTACTTAAGTACTTGCATATTTCTAAAATAGAAATACAACATATGACATCATGTGATGCATCATGGAAATCATTGGAAGATTTCATTAGATATTTTGTGTGGATTTGTACTCTTCATATCTTGCACAATCTCACTTAGATAGAGTTGACTTTAGCAAAGATTTGATATCTTGGTGTCCGGACGGTACCAATTTGGTACGGCGGAACCCTTTAGGTTCAGCGGTCCGTAGACTCATCCACTTTGGCTATAAATAACAATGCCAAGCCAAGTAGTTTCTCATCCCTTTCTAACATACTCTCATACATATCTTCTCTCTAACCTTTCTAACTCGGTTTCATATCATATTAGTGATCTCTTTTGTAGCAAAGAAGATCAAGTCACATTCAAGCTTCAAGCGAGAAGTTGGAAGTCTTGTTTGTTTAGTGTTGTATGATCTTGTGTTGATTCATACTTCATTGTTGTATTAAACCATCATAATCTTGTGAGTGTGAGTGGTTAGTATTTTAGTCCTCAAAATACATTGTGTGTGGGAGTGGTTGTACCCTTGGAAAGAACTTGACATCTAGCTTAGTGTCGGAAATAGTGTAAGCAAAGTGTAAAGGTTTTCTCCGCCGGTGAAAGGAGCTTGTTGACTAGTGAAGTTAAACTCTCGAGTGTGAGACTCGAGGAGTGGAGTAGGGCAAGGAAAAAGAGTCCTTGTAGACCGAACCACTATAAACAACTTGTTGTGGTTTGATCATTTCTTTCCTTATTTACTTACATATTGCTTGCATATTTCATTAACATATCTAAGATCAATATCAATTGATCTTTACAATAAGTTTCAAAACAAAGTTTTTAATTGGTAAACTATTCAACCCCCTTCTAGTTTTCTACAATTGGTACCAGACCCTCGTTGCTCAAGAATTTCTAAAATAACTTGTATTTTATAAACTTGAAACGATCCATGGATTAACTTTAAAGAAGGGCAATCTATGCAAAGACCACCACTCTTTGAAACCAATGGATTTATCTATTGGAAAAACCGTTTTGAAACATATGTAAAATCAAAAGATATAGATCTTTGGTTTATTATTGTTAAAGGGGATTTTAGTTCTACAACAAAGGAATTTCTGTTGATGAACAAAAGAAACTAGTTGCTAAAAATAATGAAGCTAAAATGATGCTTTATAATGCTTTACCTAGAAAAGAATATGAAAGAATTTTTATGTGTGAAACCGCCAAAGATATTTGGGAATCTTTAATTGTTACACATCAAGGTAATTCACAAGTCAAGGATAACAAAATTGATCTTCTTGTTCAACAATATGAACAATTTGTTATTCTGAAGATGAAACCATTGATTGTGGCTTTGCTCGCTTTAACACTATTATTACATCACTTAAAGCACTTGATGAATCTTTTCGTAGTAAGAACTTTGTCGGGAAATTTCTTAGAGCACTCCATCCCAAATGGAGAGCTAAAGTGACCGCCATTGAGGAATCAAAAGATCTCTCAATAATGTCACTAGACGAGTTGATCGGTAACCTCAAAGTACACGAAATGGTGATGGAGAAAGATTCGGAGATCATCAAAGGAAAAAGGGAGAAGATCAAATCCGTTGCTCTAAAAGCAAAAGCGGAATCAAGTGATGATGACGAATCTTGCTCTGGTAGTGAAGATGAGGAATATGCCATGGCCGTTAGAGATTTTAAGAAGTTCTTTAGAAGAAGAGGAAAGTTTATAAGACAACCTCGAGAAGAAAAGCCATTCGAAAAGATCGGGACGAAAAGAAGGGTAAAGGTGAAAGAAAATGTTTTAGATGTGGTGATGCAAGTCACCTCATAGGAGAATGTCCCAAGCCACCTAAAAGCAAAACTCAACGAGCTTTTGTAAGTGGTGCTTGGAGTGATAGTGAAGACGATGAAGAATCAAGCAAGGAAGAGATCGCTCTAATGGCACATGAGTCAAATGAGGTACTTTCCGACTCTTCTTATTCTTCTATTGATGATGACACTTTGCAAAAACAATATAATCAATTGTGTGAGCTAAGTCTAAAAATCATAACTAAAAATAAATTTTTAAAAACCAAAAAGGAATTTTTGGAAAATGAAGTTTATGAGTTAAAAGAAAAAGCAAAACGACTAGAAAAGGAAAAGCAAATGACGATGATTGTAAATCATGTCAAGAGCTTAAACTTGAAATAGAAAAACTAAAGCTCACACAAGATGTTTTAATAGAAAACAATTCTAAATTTAAAAGGTTTAACAAGAACATCGCTCTTGCCGATGAAATAGTTAAAATTCATAAAACACCGGGAGACATGAATGGGCTAGGTTTTAATGAAGTATTAATTCCAAAGAGTCAAAATAAAATGGCTGAAAAGGACGAACATTCTGTCAAAATTGCTGCATGCAGCCACGGACGACGGAACCAAAATAAGGGTTCCGTCCGTTGTGCAAAATGGTGCCGTGGGTACTTCAGCGAGCGAGAATGTTTACTGACCGTCTTGAATTTGTTAAAATAACAAAGAAAACCAATAATAGTATTAAACTAAAACCAGTTACCGGAGTAGGACTTGTTATTAAAAATGAATTTAGATCAAAAACTACTCAACAACGATATAAAACTTCTTTTGCCAAACGCCCCTTTCCTAAGAGCAACCACAGCGTACAACCCAACTACCAACACAATGGTTGGAATCAAAACTTTCCTAGACCATATCAAACTCCAGATTACATGCCATGGAACTCTTACCCATCGTTTCCATACATGAATCAAATAAATGGTATGTGTAACCCAAATGGACCCATGAGATATTGGGGACCAAATGCTTGAGTTATTTGCTTCTTAGGTATGCTTGAAAGTTGGATTGGAACTTGATGAATGGATAAAAGATAGTGGTTGCTCACGACACATGACGGGCAACAAAAGTCTCTTCTCATCATACCAAGAGTATGGCGGAGGTAATGTCACCTTTGGTAGCAATCTCAAAAGCAAAATTATTGGCAAAGGTACGATCGCTCATAACTCCCTAACTATTGAAAATGTTGCTCATGTGGATAGGTTAGGATTTAATCTACTTAGTATTAGCCAACTATGTGATAAAAAGTATAAAGTGCTATTTGATGAAAATGGTATTAAAATACTAAAAGATGGTATCACCATAGCTAAAGGAGTTAGGAAAAATAACATATACGTCATGAAAATAGATAAAACATATAATGACAAACTTTGCCTAACAACATTAGACGATAGCTCATCTCTTTGGCATAGACGTTTAGGTCAGGCTAATATGAGACTTATACAAAACCTATCTTCAAAAGAATTGGTTAGGAATTTACCAAAACTTAAATATGACCAACACTTTTGCGACGCTTGCAAAATTGGTAAACAAACACATAGTAGTCACAAATCTAAAAATATGGTGTCCACATCTAAGTGTCTAGAATTATTACATATGGACTTGTTTGGACCATCCGCTATAAAAAGCTATGGAGGCAACTTATACACTTTGGTCATAGTAGATGATTATTCAAGGTTTACTTGGACGTTGTTTTTGAAAACCAAAAATGAAGCTTTTGATAAATTTGAAATACTTAGCAAGAAAATTCAAAATCTTCTAGGTATCAAAATTGTGTCATCCGAACGGATCATGGTCGTGGATTTGACAACGAAACTCAATTTGGAAACTTTTGTGATACAAATGGTATAACACATAACTTTTCGCTCCACGAACACACTCAATCTAATGGAGTAGTAGAGCGTAAAAATAGAACAATTCAAGAAATGAGTAGAACAATGCTTAATGAACAAAACATTCCTCAAAAGTTTTGGTGTAGCGCCGTTGACACTTCTACATATATTTTGAATAGAGTCTTTATACGTCCTTTCTTAAACAAAACACCATATGAACTCTATAAAGGTAAAAAGCCAACGTTAGGATATTTTAGAGTCTTTGGTTGTAAATGCTTTATTCTTAATACTAAGGATTATCTCACCAAGTTTGACCCAAAGTCTTATGAAGGTGTATTTCTTGGTTACTCTCAAACTAGTAAAGCTTACATTGTCCTAAACAAAGAAACAATGATAGTCGGGGAATCGTTGAACATAACATTCGACGAAAGTCCACCTCCCTCTAAGACATCACCTTTGGTAGATGATGACTTAGTTGAAAGTCAAATGATAGAAGGTCAAGAAATAATTAATAATAACAAGGAAGATGAACCATTAAATAAAGAAATTGTCAACATCAAAGAATCTAAAAGTCATCCTTTAGAAAAGTCATAGGACAACTTAATCAAAGAACCTTAAGGTCACAAGCCCAAAATCAAAGTAATTATTTTTGCTTTGTATCCACCATTGAACCAAAAACCATAAATGAAGCAATAAAAGATGAATCATGGGTTATTGCCATGCAAGAAGAATTAAACCAATTCGTTAGAAATGATGTTTGGAAATTAGTTCCAAAACCTAAAGATCAAACTATAATTGGAACAAAATGGGTTTTGCGAAATAAGATGGATGAAAATGGGATAGTATCTAGAAACAAAGCTAGGCTTGTAGCGCAAGGTTATAATCAACAAGAGGAGATTGATTATGATGAAACTTATGCACCGGTAGCTAGGCTTGAGTCTATTAGAATATTGCTTGCTTATGCATGTGCCTATGATTTTAAATTATTTCAAATGGATGTTAAAAGTGCCTTTCTTAATGGGTTTATTAACGAAGAAGTGTATGTTGCTCAACCTCCAGGTTTCACCGACTTTGAGAAACCACATCATGTCTTCAAACTCAAGAAAGCATTGTATGGTCTTAAGCAAGCACCAAAAGCTTGGTACGACCGACTTAAGACTTTCCTTATTGATAACAAATATACTATGGGATTAGTAGATAATACTCTTTTACCAAGAAAAAGGAATCACATATTATCATTGTTCAAATATACGTTGATGACATTATATTCGGATCAACTTGTCAAGAATTATGTGATGATTTCTCTAAAATCATGCACGAGTTTGAAATGAGTATGATGGGTGAGTTAAATTTCTTTCTAGGACTTCAAATAAAACAACTAGAAGATGGCATATTCTTTAACCAATCTAAATATATAAAAGACATGCTTAGGAAATTTGGTCTTGAAGATTCCAAACCAACTAAGACACCCATGTCCTCGGACACTAAACTAACCAAGGATGAGGAAGGTGAATCCGTAGATAACACTAAATATAGAGGAATGATTGGTAGCCTACTCTATCTTACGGCTAGTAGACCCGACATTATGTTTAGTGTTTGTCTATGTGCTCGCTTTCAAGAAAACCCAAAGGCATCACACTTAGAAGCCTTAAAAGGATTTTTAGATACATTAAGGGAACAACGTGTTTAGGATTATGGTATCCCAAAGGAGCGGGTGTAGAAACCATAGTGTATGCCGACTCGGATCATGCCGGTGACTATGTCGATAGAAAAAGTACAAGTGGTATTTGCACTTTTGTTGGACATTGTCTCACCTCATGGTTTGCAAAGAAGCAAACGGCCTTGGCCATCTCAACTCTGAAGCGGTCGTCTCGTCGGGAAAGCATGTCAACAACCTCTTTGGATGAAGCAAGCTCTCGTAGATTACAGAATTCATCTCAACGACATTGTGATACTTTGCGACAACAAAGGAGCCATCGATCTCAGCAAGAATCCCGTTCAACATGCTCGTACAAAGCATATTGAAATCCGCCATCACTTTCTTGGCGACAATGTTCAAAAAGGAAACATTTCAATCGAGAAAGTATCCTCCGAAGACAACATTGCCGACATCTTAACTAAGCCTCTTAAGCGAGAACCTTTTAATCTTCTTAGACTTGGTTTAGGGTTAATGGAACCAAACATGTAGGATAAACATAGCCCAAAACATTAGAATAGTCAAAACTAAACAAATTTGTCTTGTATCACTTTCTGTAGCCACGGCACCAAGCGACAACAAAGGCGGAACCAAATTTTTGGTACCGTGCGGTCCGTGGTGTCTCTGAAGCTAAAGCTGCTATATACAAATCTTCCTCTTCCTCAAAACCCACTTTACCAAAACGTGTAAAACTTAAACCAAGCTCATTATTGTCATCTTCCAACTCACTAATCACTGAAGATAACATCATTGTAAGTATCCTAACTACATTTCATCTCTTAATTCGGAGTCTAGGATTCTTATTTATGCACAAAACTATCACAAATCATTACATGGGGTTTTATGTATGCTTTTATACCAAATATGAATTCAATTGGCAAATTGCATAACTAGTCATTGAAATTAGGTACTACATTATCATATTGCATAAACAAATCATGCTTCCCACTAATTGATAGATAATGAATATAAGGCCTTATTCAAACAACCAAACACCCCATGTCAAAAGTTTTGAAAAGCTTCTCACTTGTAGGAAAACAATTTTTTCATTGCTAATACAAATAGAAACGTTAAATTTTCATCACTTGCATGCTCTTGAATACTAAAGGTATTGCATAACTAATATGCATTCGCGGGTATATTCAAATGAAGCCACATTGAATTAGGAGCATTTGGGTTATCTCATGGTATTTGCCAAACACCCCACTAAAACCATCTTTGTGCATAAAATGAGTCGAGATAACCGCAACTCCAAATTGTTTTCATATAGGCACACACTAGAACCAAAAACGTTAAAACTTATTCTCATTTTTTAACATATTAACTCTTGTCCTTAGGAATAACCATGGTAGCCGCAAGATTCTATGATCACAAAGACACCCTTAACTACATTCCCAAACACCACAAAACCAAAGGACTTACCAAAGAACAAGTAGAAATATTTAGGGGTCTAGAATCAAGGTATTTCCATGAGGGTAGAACCATTCACTCATCCTTCCTTGAAAACACCAACCTTCGTGAAGAACTAGCAGCCATTCAATTCGATTGTCTTCTTGACATCGATGAACCAATTTGTCCTAGGTTTGTGTTAGAATTCTATGCTAGTGTGACCGGCTTTAGTGATGAAGACGATGATGAATTTTGTCTTAGGTTTAGAATTAATCAAAACGACTACACCATCACCTTAGCCAACTTTGCTCAAGTGCTAGGAATTCCCAACCGAGGAACTTGTCTCTACTTGGATAAATGGTCACTCACCGCTCTTGATGCTATCAATGACCGCTCTCTACCCTACCAAACCCGTTTGGCCGACAAGGATGTCATCCGTGAACACCTTTTAACCCAAAAGTGACACAACCCGAGTTAACCGAAAGGGAAAAGAAGTAAACCGAGATCCATATGGAATGGAGCTAAATGAACTTAAGCCGAATTTAAGAAATGGGAGGAGCTACTTAGAGCCAACGTCATTAGCACCATAGGAAATAGGGATCACATTAACGCTTGCCTTTGTCATATGCTCTACAACTTGTCCACCCGTCAACCATTCAATTTAGCCTACTACATAGCTAGGAGAATGATTGATATTCCAACTCAAGGATCGGTTGCTCTTCCATACGGGATGCTCCTCACCCGTCTCTATAGAAACTTTGCACCAATTCCACCAACACCAAAGGGGATGCACCTTCACTATGAGCTCATCCCTCACATCTTTGTACCTTTGAGTGATGCGCGAGTTGCTAAGACAAAAGGCAAGAGAGCAAAACCTCCAACTCCATCATCATCATCATCAAATAGCTCAGAGGATGGTCTTCCAAGCTCTCGTCTTCCGCCTCATGAGTATTATGCGTCTCTTCCCGAAATAGAGAATGAATCAGCGAAGTTCAAGCAAACTAAGGGAATGTTCAAGTGCCTTGGTAGGATGATGAACAAGATTTACAAAAGTTGGACAAATAAGGGTACTTTTAAGGAGCGTTTGGAACAATACATTATCATTAATGTTTGATACAATTTAGTTGTTTTTATTATGTAGGATGATAATATAACTTGAAACAATGGTGAATGCTAACAATTTCATGCAGGGGGATAGCGCAAGTATGCTATCAAATTTTACCCATTTTCACTATAATGTGAAAATCAATAAGCCTTGCTCAAAATACATGTTCCACTATGTTTATATATATGTTATCTGCTTTTCCTAACTAGAAATGTTTAGTATAACATGTTTTGAGAAGAATTTCAGGTTTCGGAAAAGTCCCGACACCTAAAAACGAACTCTGTCCATTTTCGCACTTCACGGATCGAGACGGCACCATAAATTTGGTACCGTCCGTTATGTAAATTGGTACCGCCCGTGCATGCAGGCGGACCGGGGGGCGGCCCGGGTAACTTTCGAATTTCGACTATTTCGTGATTCCAAACTACCATCCAATGTTTATAAATCAATCCTAAATTTCTTATACTCTTATTAGAACTAGTATAATTCACTTAGGAATATAAAAAAACCCATTTCCCACCAAAATTTGAAAATTTGAAAAATCCACCCAAGGAGCCCTTTTACATAAAGGAAGGAACCAAATTTTTGGTACCTTCAAATCCGTGGGTGATCTGAATATTAGAAAATTCCACTCACTAGAACACATTTATTGCAAATCTTTTCTTCTTCACTCCATCTCTCTTGAATGGCTTGACTTAGGTGATATGACTAGCATTCAACCCACTTCCAAATCATTAGGAACCTCATCTCTTCAATGGCTTAACATCAAATCAAACACATCTCTCCATGATTTTTCACTTCTATAAATTGAGAGGTTTTACCATGATCATCCTCACACCTTCTTCATTCTTACTATCATCTAGCAAAGACAAACCAAAGTCAAAAATGACAAAATCATCTCCAAAACCTTGCAAGAAGACCGCTAGAATTAGTGTGAGGCCTTGTTGCTTCGTTCACCTTAGCTCCTCATCCGAGTCTTCTCCACTCCCAATCTCATCTCCCATCCGAGATGATACAAACCTCACCTTAGCCACACCTACTCAATCACACATTGTGATCACCACTCCACCACCAACAAAAACACCAACTTCACCTCCACCGGCACCCATCCAAACATCCAAAACACCCTCACCACCTTCACCAAGGTCTCCAACTCTCATTCCTATGGAGTTATTTTCCACTCCACCACCTTCACCAAATCCTTTCTTGGAGGACTTGGATGACTTGCCTCCTAGGCCAAATCATCCACCACCATTGCCATCATTTGGCTCAATTGAGCGGATGGCTCATGAGTCACCTCGGTCATCCTTTGACCCAAACGCCCCATTAGGGCCTAAACTTCTTCTCTTCCACCCCATTCACAAAGACATTCATGGTCCTTTGTATGGGGATCATTCACTCCCACATCAATGTCACATCATCTTGAGGACATTGAGGAGTGTATGTGGGATGCCAATCCCACTAGAGAGGAGATTCAAGCGGAACTCCACAACCTCCACCAATTCAAAGGCATGGTGGACTCTCACTTGAGTGAGACAATGCAAATGCAAAGTGCTTTGCTTGCCTCCATCATGACCACCCCAAACATTTCCACCAACACCAACACATCTACCATTCCACCACCACAACCTCCCCAAACATACTACCCCCAGGCATGGTTGCTCACTTGTGAGCAAGCGGCCCAAACCGTTGATAGGAACCGGGTTATGGTCCTTGACTTTCAAGAAGAAATGAGGTTCATCCTCAATCATATCCTTGAGCGTCTCAACGCTCTTTCTCATCCACCATCAAATTAGGATGGTTATAGTTTAGCATTTCTAGTTTTCTCTTCTTAGGATTATTTTCTTTTCTTTTCTTCTTGTACTAAAACACATCATTGTGTTCCCATTTCATGATCTTTATTCATGAACATTTTTAACTAATGAATGGTGTTTTTATTATAGTCTTGGTCCTTTTACATAGTGTTTAGAAATGCTTGTGAATGATCATTATTACTAACACTTTTTTGTAGCTTTTACTTTCACAATCCATGTATCTTCCCATTATGCACCCAATTTAGGGGAGCTTTGATCAAGGGGAGATAATGGCTCGGCTCATTACATTCCGCGCCTCTACTTTTGTTGAGACAAAAGGGGAGAAAATATAGAACTTGATTACATTTGACTTTTCTTAAAAGTCAAGCGCATACTTGTTTCTGAAAAGTCAACATCATACATCAAAACTAGTGAACACTTTGACTTTCATAAATAGTCAAACATCATACTGTTATCTTTCTCTTTTCAAGATCTAAAACTAATATTTTTATAACTCTTGCACAAACTTTGTATCTTTTATAAAAATAAAATTTATATTTTGTCCTCAACAAAAGGGGAGATTAATACAAATATAGTCATTAAACGTTATTTATATTTTTGATCTTTACCTAAGTTTTGTTAACGACAAAAGTAAATTTAATTTGTATAAAAGCTTAAAGCTTGTCAAGTTTAATAGATATTAAAACAAGCTTTTCAAACAATATATTCATCATTCAAGCATTTACATTTATGATTAGTAATATCTTGATATGACTCTAATCATTATGTATGATAGTAGTTTTTAGAATGTGTTAGGTTCTTAAAACCAAACACTACTTAAGTACTTGCATATTTCTAAAATAGAAATACAACATATGACATCATGTGATGCATCATGGAAATCATTGGAAGATTTCATTAGATATTTTGTGTGGATTTGTACTCTTCATATCTTGCACAATCTCACTTAGATAGAGTTGACTTTAGCAAAGATTTGATATCTTATCAGGACCGGTACCAATTTGGTACAGGGGAACCCTTTTAGGGTTCCGCGGTCCGTCACAGCTCTGTCCACTTTGGCTATCAATAGCAATGCCAAGCCAAGTAGTTTCTCATCCCTTTCTAACATACTCTCATACATATCTTCTCTCTAACCTTTCTAACTTCGTTTCATATCATATTAGTGATCTCTTTTGTAGCAAAGAAGATCAAGTCACATTCAAGCTTCAAGCGAGAAGTTGGAAGTCTTGTTTGTTTAGTGTTGTATGATCTTGTGTTGATTCATACTTCATTGTTGTATTAAACCATCATAATCTTGTGGGTGTGAGTGGTTAGTATTTTAGTCCTCAAAATACGTTGTGTGTGGGAGTGGTTGTACCCTTGGAAAGAACTCGACATCTAGCTTAGTGTCGGAAATAGTGTAAGCGAAGTGTAAAGGTTTTCTCCGCCGGTGAAAGGAGCTTGTTGACTAGTGAAGTTAAACTCTCGAGTGTGAGACTCGAGGAGTGGAGTAGGGCAAGGAAAAAGAGTCCTTGTAGACCGAACCACTATAAACAACTTGTTGTGGTTTGATCATTTCTTTCCTTATTTACTTACATATTGCTTGCATATTTCATTAACATATCTAAGATCAATATCAATTGATCTTTACAATAAGTTTCAAAACAAAGTTTTTAATTGGTAAACTATTCAACCCCCCTTCTAGTTTTCTACACAAACAATTTTAGGTTTTAGCTTATGAGTACAAGAGATGCAAAACCAAGACCCTAAGCCTTGTATATATACTCAATATAACTTGGTAAACAAGTTAGCAATGGGTTGGGTTGGGAATCCTTATGGCCGATCGGTTCGAGTGATCCCCAAGGGATTCCAAAACCTTCCCAATCTCTATTTTGCAATCTAGTCCTTCCAATTAAAATTAAACGATCGTTAGTCCATTACACTTAATTAACTTAACGTCCGTTATATTATTTCATGTAATTAATAAATAAATATAACATTTACATTTAATTATTAACTTTAATTCTCATCGTGGCGTGCAATCCGTGGTCTCGAGTTCGATCTAACTCGACTACTAATTTATATCCATAAAACTAACATCACTTGGATATATCTTAATAGAGTTATCACATCGGCTAGCATCTAGCAACACTTCGATGCCTCTAGTACAACTTCAGCAAGGCTCCTGGAAAACCTTTTAATGATTTCTCATTATTATTATCCTTTTGTTTCTAATATCATGTTAAATTAAGATATGGTATTAAGTCATTCTTTATTCAACTATTCTGTTTCTCGTTTTAAGTTATTGACAAAGATTACCAAATCTTCTGAACATATTCAGGGGAGATATTGGGTGTGGCCACACAAACATCTTGTCAACCCTACGAGGGAACGTATTAAACTCCAAATAAATTTGAAGGAACAAATTCTATCTTGAATCTGAGACTAACCATGAACTTTGTAACACTTAGAAACAACCCTTATGACTACAGTTCATTATAGCGTTAAGTTGCCCCATGAAATACATTACATTTATGACACTTATCGGTATCTCAAGTCGAGGATAACTATTCATAATTTACTTATAACAATATCCACAAAGTAAATTATGTAGTTTGGATAAGTCCTATATTCAATTCATTGAATATCATCTGAAATTGGTATGCATTCTCATCAATATACTTTCAAGTATATTCTACCAGATCTCTCAGATTTTTCTTAGTTTAATGATACTCCTATATCATTAATCGACAACGGACAATTTAGAATAACTTAGTTACTCATGGATTAAACATGCAAATAAAGGACAACAATATTATAAATGAAAATAAACATAATCAAAATTTTATTTCATCAAAATAATAAATGTTTACAATATCCTTTATCCAAATACTAATCACAGTTTTGCATGAAACTATTAGCTAAACGAAGTCCAATGCTATTGGCAAGTCCAATAAGATTTTCTCTAGGTAAAGCCTTAGTGAAAGGATCAGCTAAGTTGTCATCTGTGTGAACTTTCAATAGATTAATTTCAAATTCGCGGACTTGTTCCCGAACATAGTGATACTTTCGTAGAAAATGTCTGGTGCCCTTCATGACTCCAGGTTCATTGGCAAATATGATTGCAGCAGAATTTTCACAATACATAACAATAGGCTATTCAATTGAAGGCATAACACCAAGCCCTGAAATGAATTTCCTAATCCAAAAAACCTCCATTGCAGCTTCCGAAGCAGCTATGTATTCGGCCTCTGTCACGGAACATCGCAATCGTGCTCTCGCTTGCTTGCTCTTCAGGTCAGCTGCTTATCCATTGATGACAAAGACATAACCCGTCGAGACTTTGTATCATATTTATCACTGCCAAGATGCATCACGAAACACTGTAACACCAAGCTCATATGCGTATTTCCACCATACACTAAAAACATATCTTTCATTATTTCTAAGATACTTCAAAATATGTTTAGCAGTCGGTCGATGGAAGTTGGGATTCTGTTGATATCATGACCGTCATGTTTTGAGCGAACGCCACATCTGACCTTGTGCATCTCACAGCATACATAATAGATCCTACTGCCGAAGCATAAGGAACTTTCTGTATGCATGCCACTTCAGCAGGTGTTACATAAGCCATGCTTTACTTCCATCGGCAAATATCTTTTCTTGGAATTTTGCATATTGACTCTCTTCAATATTTTATCAATGTAAGCGCTTTGACTTAAACCAATTAACCGCTTTGATCTATCTCGGTAGATCTTGATTCCCAGAATGTATGCAGCTTCTCCTAAATCCTTCATGGAAAAACATTGTCCAAGATATTCCTTAACATTTTACAAACTTGGAATGTCTTTTCCCATAATTAATATGTCATCGACATAAAGGATAAGGAAAATTCCATCACTCCCACTAACTTTGTGATATACACATGGCTCGTCAAGATTTTGAATAAATCCATACCCTTTGATTTCTTCATCAAATCTCTTATTCCATTGCCTCGATGCTTGCTTCAATCCATAAATGGACCTTTGAAATTTGCATACACGGTTTGGAAATTGTGGATTCACGAACCCCTCAGGTTGCTTCATATAGATGTCTTCATCTAAGCGACCATTCAAGAAGGCGGTTTTTACATCCATCTGCCATATCTCATAGTCATAGTACACTGCTATAGCTATGAGAATTCTAATAGCTCTAATGTCGCTGGAGAAAAGGTCTCGCGTAATCTATGCAAAGTTTGAGTAAAACCTTGCGCAGCTAGACGAGCTTTATAGATGTGTACATTGCCATCCCTGTCAGTCTTTATTTTATAGAGCCACTTACTTCCAACCACCGTAGCATTTGGAGGTAAGTCAACCTCTTCCCAGACTTCATTATCTTTCATGGATTGCATTTCCCCATTCATTGCAGCTTGCCATTTGTCCTTTTCAAGACTTGCCATGGCAGCTCTATAATTAGTAGGCTCTCCAAGATCTCCTAATATAGTTTCCTCAACTTTTACGTTAAGACATAGACGTTCAGGTGCACGCGTAGTCCTTACAGATCTATGAACGGGAATCACTTCAAATTCTGGTGGAGGACCCAGACTATCAGGTTCTACCGAAAGTACATTGGTGTTTTCAGAAGGTAATGTATCTTCATGATCATCTTTCAGATCATAAACTCTCCCACTGAATTCTTGAGATATGAGATCCTTTTCAAGAAAATCTCCATACCTAGCAACAATTACTTTATTTTCAGCTGGATAGTAAAAGTAGTAACCCATAGTTTCCTTAGGGTATCCTACAAAGATACACTTTACAGATCTTTGTTGGAGTTTATCTGCTGAGTCACGTCTAACATACGCCTCGCAACCCCAGACCTTTAAGTAAGACAAGTTAGGAGCTTTACCATGCCATATTTCATATGGTGTCTTATCAACCTTCTTTGTGGGATCCATATTCAGAATGCGAACAACTGATTCTAAAGCATAATCCCAACAGGATAAAGGTAGAGTAGTAAGATTAAACATTGATCGCACCATGTCTAACAATGTACGATTTCTTCTCTCAGATACACCATTTTGTTGTGGAGTATATGGAGATGTGAGATTATGCACAATTCCATTCTCAGCTAAGTAATCTTTAAACTCTTGGCTTAGATATTCGCCTCCTCTATCGGATTGAAGAGCTTTAATCTTCTTTCCCAATTGCAGCTCTACTACTTTGAAAACCTTACATGTTTCAAACACCTCATGTTTATGCTTAAGTAAATAAACATAACCATAAGGGCTGAAATCATCAGTAAAGGTTAAGAAGTAGCTAGCACCTCTCTTTGACACATGTATAAGTGGTCCACACACATCAGTATGAATAAGACCAAGCAGATCAGACGCCCTTTCCATATTGTTATGAAAAGGTTTCTTCGTCATCTTCCTAGATATGCATGACTCACATTAATCAAATGATTCATCATTGATATTTTGCAAAAGCCCTTCACGTTGCAACTTTTGTATGCGAGTCTTGCCTATATGAGCAAGTCTACAATGCCAAAGATAAGAAGAATTCAAGTCCGACTTCATTTTCCTGTTGATGCTAAACATTGAATTATTATAGTTGTTAGATTCATTTCCAATCACATCAATTTTAAACACACCATTCACAGTAATCGCATTAAAATAAAATACACCGTTTAAAAAACAGTTCCATTACGTGAAATAGTATGAGTAAAACTATCATGCAACAATACTGAAAAGGAAACAACACCTCTAATTATAGAAGGTGCATAATAACAATTGTTTAATAATAGTACTAAGCCCGAAGGAAATACTAAACTAAACACTCCTATGGCTTCAGCAGTGCCGGTGCCCATTGCCCACATGCAAATATTGCTCCCCATAGGCCAACTTCCTCTCCACTTTAAACCCCGCAGTTGTATTACAAATGTGAATACCACATCCAGTATCATATACCCAGGATTTTTTATGATTTAGAGTAAATAATTCAATTACAAATAAGTTACCTGAAGGACCGGCGCCCGAGGACCCAACATACTTCAACTTATTTTTCCGTAATTCATCAAGATAGAGAGCACAGTTTCTCTTCCAATGCCCAAAGACTTTGCAGTGGTGGCATGCTTTATCCTTTTTAGGATTTTCCTTCCTTGGAGTATGGTTCTTCTTCGGTTGTGGTTGATAGGCCATAAATTGTTTACCCTTGTCAACCTTCCCTTTACCCTTACCCTTCTTGTTGTTCGCACTTATTGCGGTTTTGGCTTATTTATCCTTCCACCACTGAATAGCAAATTACACGGGGTAGGAGTCTTTTGAGGTAACCCTTTTCATATTCAATTAGCAATGCGTGTAGGTCGATGCTTGTCTTCCCCACGCGCATTGCATATTGAAGTTCTGAACAAAACCATTGAAATCCTTGTTAAAGGATCTGTTGATCAAGTTCACAGCAATGTCATTTTCATAAACTTTGCCAAGTGCTTGTAATTGGTCCATGTATCCTTTCATCTCCAATACATGAGCACTTACGGGTTTACCCTCTCCCTACTTGCAGCTGTGAAATGCATCGATCAAATCATAAATTTCGACAGCCGCAGGTTTCTCAAACATGGTTCTGAGTTCATTAAGCATGTTGTATGGGAAGTAATTTTCAAACTGCTTTTGGAGAGCAGATTCCATCATTCCCAACATCAGGAAAGCCACATCATTATGGCGGCTTATACTGGGTCTTCCACGCTTTCACCTCGTCGAGGCGTCAGCTAGTGGTTCATCAGGGCAAGGCGTGTGCAGATAATCCAAACAATCAGCAACTCTACAGACAATTCTCAAAGAGCGGTGCCAATCATTGAAATTCTTAGAGCCAGTCAACTTTTCTCGATCAAAAAAGTTTTTGAATGCAGAACTTAGTGCAGTGTTAGTGTTATCTTTGTTTTGAGCCATTTCTACAGAAAAAGTTCAAGTATTAGTATTTTCGATAATACAATTTTTCAAGAAAATAAAATATACCCAAGGTAATATAAACATAGAACCATATAATTTTCTCGAAAACTAGGATCCAAATTATCATAGGTTCATTAGATCAATTGTTCTGCTAGTAACGAAAGCATATAATAAGGTAATCTGTCGAACAATAATTGGCAAACATTTTCCAATTCCTAGATCATTATGGGATTTATATTTTCCAACGCTATTGCAAATATAAACATGTTTTATCCCCATCTTGTGCCTTGAGTCCAGGTCTCACTTACTACTCAATATAAGTCGTCTAACTAAAAGAACTGCAAATATGTTCATGTAAGGTCTGACTTTACATAAAGATTTACCTTTCCATCACAATCTCTCCAAGTTCCCACATGACGTAAATTGCAACTTCAAGTGTTCCTTTAACTACATGGCACTAACTTAATTTTATAAAGGGTACTAGTTTTGATTTATGGTGTCAAATCAAATATGTACGAAGATGTCATGCATTCATCTTGTTGCATAAATTTTAATAAAAAAACTTTTTATTAACCAGTTCATAAAGATCAAATTATCAAAGTTTTAATTGAGGTATTGGTTTCGCCAATCAAGGAATTTACCATTAATTATCGTCCATTATATCGTACTTTTGCATAAGTATAAAGACTTAGTGTTTCAGATAATTACCACAAAAGTGGCGCACGGAATTAAAGCTAATTCGCCCTTAAGATGATTTTGTACTTATAGCCTACTTGGTAACTCCAATTTGACTTGTAAAGAAGCGGAGAATTTGATCAGCGCTGAAGTTATGACCTCCTTCTTTCGGGTCACAATTTAATGCGCTCCCATCCTTGTACCCCTCTTTTAGTCCGTCAAAATTGGGTGAGCCGTTCTCACTATTTGTACAAAAATCATCAATCAATTAAACTTATTGAAAATTTAACTCTTCAAAAACAAATTAAATTTCACCATTGTTTAGTCCAATTTATTTTTCTATTCAAAATTACCCTTTGCTTAAACTTGTCACACATAATAAACAAACAAGTAAACAATAAAAAATAAATAACTAAAGCAATGCACACATAACTAACAATTAATACGTGTTAACAAGTAGTCATATGCAACTTATTTGATAAAACATATTAATAATCAATATCTAGGTTAATTAACGTATATATTAACTAGGGCTTTCACTCGCACAATTGAAAGTGAGCCACATACATCGACGAATCGATTGCGTAAGAAATAATTAAAAATATACCAAATTGCACATAATTGATTCATTAATATATAATTGGAGTCTTCACCAATTCAAGATTTATCAAAAAATAACATGTGATAAAATACTTAACAATTAAAAATTCAAGCAACCATCCATGACGAACATGCATGTATCATCATGGATATAACATAACAATTATTCAATTAAGTCACAAGATCGCATACAATTCCATGTCCCATAACACTTTATTCATAAATATATCACGTAAAAAATATATTAATTCTAGGTTTCGATATAGTTAACATAACAATTAATATATATAAACCCTAAAAATTTTAAATGAATCGACTAAAAAAAAATTGGGAATCGACCCATAAAATTTTTTTGGTCAATCCTTAAAAAAAATAAAAAACAAATTAGGGAAAAAGCCCTAACCCTAAAACAAGGGTTTACATAATCATAACCAAAACCATAGAAAAATCATATCAAACATCACTTAATATTCGTTTTTTACGTGTTTAGTAATTAATTACTCATTAAACCAATGACTCGTGATGCCACTGTTGGAATTATATAACATGACAATCATATATAAAACACATATACATAAAAAAAAAACTTGCGGATGCGTATAGGAACGATTAATGAATAATTAATTAACGTAAACATAAAGTATGCGTACCTTTTTTATTCTAGCTGAACAAGAATCAATTCCACAAAACTAGCAAGTGATGAACCCTAATTAGGGTTTATAGGATTATAAGAATTACCCCTTACCGATTTTGTAATTCAATCCAAGATACCAACAAAAATATGTTACTACCACGTTCTTGTACACACGTACTAAATCAAATTAAAGAAATGCTAGTTTTAATCACACGAAACAATTTTGTTTTGGAAAACAAGTGGATCGACACCCAAGGTGGTGGTGGTCGATCGATTGAAGCAAAACACACACAAACAATTTTAGGTTTTAGCTTATGAGTACAAGAGATGCAAAACTAAGACCCTAAGCCTTGTATATATACTCAATATAACTTGGTGAACAAGTTAGCAATGGGTTGGGTTGGGAATCCTTATGGCCGATTGGTTGGAGTGATCCCCAAGGGATTCCGGAACCTTCCCAATCTCTATTTTGCAATCTAGTCCTTCCAATTAATATTTAACGATCGTTAGTCCATTACACTTAATTAACTTAACGTCCGTTATATTATTTCGTGTAATTAATAAATAAATATAACATTTTTATTTAACTAGCAGGGTACCCGCGCGTTGCGGCGGCTAGTACCCTGCAATGAAATTTTGAGGTGAATCATGTATTTTAGTTTATTATGCTCTTTTTGACAATAAATTTACGGATATCAAGAATTTCATTTAGCCCGTGCCCGTGCCCGTTCGGGGTCGAGCCCGTTTGGCCCTCGCCTGTTCGGGCTCGAGCCCGTTTGGCCCGTGCCTGTTCGAGCTCAAGCCCATTTTGCCCGTTGCCCGTTCGGGCTTTAATATTTGTATAATGTGCTTTATTATTTGTATTAGTGACATTTAATGCATGGTACCCGCGTGTTGCGGCGACAGGTACACTGAAATAAAATTTTCAAGTGAATCATGTATTTTAGTTTATTATGTTTTTTTTGACAATAAATTTACGGATTTCAAGAATTTCGTTTAGCCCGTGGCCGTTCGGGCTCGAGCCCGTTTGATCTGCGCCCCGTTCGGGCTCAATCCCATTTAGCCTGTTGCCCGTTCGGGCTTGAATATTATTTGTATAATATTATTTGTATGAGTTACATTTAATGTAAGAATTGTGTTTAAGTTGGTTGTACAATATGCTTGATAATTTGTATTTATTATGTTAGAGGTGTTTTAATAACTGTATTAATTGTATTTATTGATCAGTTAATTAATTGACTATATTAAATAGTATTCATGTGGTGTTTTTTTTAATATGTGCATTAAAGTGGTGTACGCTATGCTTCTTGTCTTGTACGTCTGAAAATTATGTGCATTAAAGTGTTGTACATTATGCTTCTTTTCTTAATTATATGAATTACTAATTTTAGTAACATGTGTAGGCTTATATTTTTAAGACTTCCTTTTATAGGAAGTCCTAAATACATTATAATGTAGTATAGAAATATAGATTATTAACTTTAATTCTCATACGTAAAGCGTGCAATCCCGTGATCTCGAGTTCGATCTTAACTCACGACTATTAATTTTTATCCATAAAAGTAACAATGAGCACTTTGTTGCAATTATACTCATTAGAAAAATCACAGTTGTTGGAGCGATGCTCATAGAAGAAAAAGTTAACTAGCTATTTGTTTCTCATAAGGAATGGCCCAACTAGTTGTAAATATATGGGAGTAAACTCAGTTTCAGCCTTTGAGGCTCATTTACCATGTGGTGCTTAGGGTGGTGGCAACCATGCCTAAGCCATTTTTTCATGCTTAATCACCCACCAATAATATCCCTCCATCTCATCTTATACCAATCTCATACCTAACAATAGATTTTTAGTGGCAACTATGCCTAACTCATACCTCATCTATTTTTTTTTATAATTATATTAAACAATTTTATAAAAACATAATATTTTATTAATACTTAAAAGAAAATTACATAATACTTATTAAAAAAAATGTTGGTGTGTATCTCCCAGAATAGGGTTAAGACAATCAATGACAGTAGCAATACCACTAGGTGGTTACCGGATATCACTTGGAATCGTATGATCACTTTCCAAAGTAAACTATTCGACCCTAATGCCTGGGTATCACGAATATCTACTTGGGATAAGACCAAATGCAGTTAGAGAATTAGGCACAATTCTATAACCCTTTCGCTAATAAGTGTTTACGTTTTCTGTGCATCTTTCATGCATAATCAGATCTCCTATATATATGAGATTACTCTTAGTTAGTCAAATGGAATTATGAGTATTAATCGGCCCATTAATAGCCTCATAATTATCCTCATTATAGCCGTTAGTGGTTACATGACTAATTAAACGTGGTCATAATGCAGTTGAAACTGCCACTTGAATAGGTCAAAGCCGTTACAAGCAGTACCTTAACACTAGCAGTACTTTCATACAACTAGCAGTACTTTCATAGCACTAGCAGTGGATACACTACTTCAGTGGAAACACACTTTGCCGATTGGAACATGCTCATCGATGGAAACTTGCTTATCAGTGGAAACCACAAGCAGTACTTTCCACAAGCAGCACTTTCACCAGCAGTACTTTCTACTAGCACTACCAATACAAACCACTATTAGAGTCAGGATGTTCATGGACCTTATGGGTGTACACTCCGTACCTCCTAACCCATTACAAGGTGTGAACTAATCCCACAAGTGCACTAATTTTTCCAACAATCCTCCCCAAATTTAGTTTACTTCCTTTGCATGAAAAAACAAACATCAAGCAAAACATGTGCATAAATGAAAATGTCCTGAGGATTGAATTTTCATCTTAGTAAATTACACGTTTCAAATATTCGAGAATCAGGGTGTTCTAAGAATTGAACCCTTCAACCCATTTGAATACCTGAAGATAAAATACACACAAGTTTTCAAACACTTAAAAGCTCCTGACACTATACAAGCCATGTGTCCATATCCAAATTCATAAATGTTGTAAAAGCTAAAAGTCCAAAGCTTCTGAGCGGCAAAACTTCAACATTTACATAGGTGGTTCCTCTTTATTCATGCTCTGCCAAGCACTTTTTCAAAGAAATTAACCATTAAGAAATAAAGACTTCATCCTCCTTTCAGCAGGTTCTAAGCACAACCTTGGGATGTAAATAAAACATGTGCTCCAGTCCACTGAATGTTCAGCTTTCCACATTGAACTCAGCTCCTAAGTTTCCTCAGGAGGGAGTTGGGTGTCCTAGCATTCAGTGACTAAGTTGGACTTAAACCCATCCCTTTAGCAGACTTTATAACCAAGTCTCTAGCCAAACCCTTCGTCAAGTGATCAGCTAAATTCTGTTGAGATCTAACAAACTCTATAGATACCACCCCATTCATGATAAGCTCACGAATCATGCTATGCCTGAAACCTAAGTGTCTAGACTTACCATTGTACATTTGGCTATAAGCCTTAGCCAATGTAGCTGCACTATCACACCGGATAGAAATAGGTGCTATAGGTTTAGGCCACAATGGAATCTCAAGGAGCAAGTTTTCAACCATTCAACTTCTTTACCAGCAGCTGCTAAAGCCACAAATTCAGATTCCATTGTTGAACTGGTGATGCAAGTTTGTTTCTTGGATGCCCAAGAAATTGCACCTCCACCAAGTAGGAATACCCACCACGGTAGACGAATTGTCTTAGTGTTATGATCCAACTTGCATCGGTGTATCCTTCCAACACTGATGGGTAACCAATATATGAGAGACTATAATCCATAGTTCTCTTCAAATACTTCAGTACCCTTTGAACTGCTTGCCAGTGATGAGCACTAGGATTACTAGTATACCGGCTCAATTTTCCCACTGCAAAACCAATATCAGGTCTTGTACAAGTCATGGCATACATCGAACAGACCAATCACCCTAGAATACTCAAGTTGAGATACAACCTTGCCATGATTGGGCATCAGCTTCTCACAAGTATCCATAGGTGTACTCACTGGAGTACAATCAAAGTAATTGAATTTCCTCGGTACCTTCTCAATATAATGAGACCGAGAGATAGAAATTCTATTACTTTCATGTTTAATCCTTATACCAAAGATAACATCAGCCTCCCCCATGTCTTTCATGGAGAACCTTGACGACAAAAATTCCTTTGTCAAGTCAACTGATTTTGGTCATGCCAAGATCAACATGTCATCAACATATAGACAAATGATGACTCCTTTACCAGATTCATCAAATATGCTATATACACATTTGTCAGCTTGGTTAAGAACATAACCACTAGACAAAACCACTTCATCAAATTTTTGATGCCATTGCTTAGGTGCCCGCTTAAGTCCATAAAGAGACTTAATCGGTTTACACACCTTGTTTTCATTGCCAGGCATGATGAAGCCCAGAGGTTGGTTCATATAAACCTCCTCATCCAATTCACCATTCAAGAAAGCTGTCTTCACATCCATCTGATGAATAATCAGATTGTGAATAGATGCAATAGCAATCGCCATCTTATGGTACGATCACGAGCCACAGGGGGCATAAGTATCAAAATAGTCTATCCATGACTTTTGTTTAAAGCCTTGAATAACTAATCTAGCCTTGAACTTTTCAATAGTTCCATCTACCTTCATTTTCTTTTTAAAAATCCATTTGCAACCTAGAGGTTTGCAACAAGGAGGTAGATCAACCAACACCCAAGTGTTGTTCCCCATGATGGAATCCATCTCATCATTAATTGCTTCTTTCCAGAAAGCAATATCCTGGGACTTCATTGCTTCTTCAAATGTCTTGGGATCATCCTCAATAATGAAGCAATAGGAGTATTGGTCTGAGACCTCATCCCTTGTTCCTTTTGTTGGGAACCCTATTTAATAAATAGCAAGATTGTTAACATAGCTTCACCCCGAACCCTTGACTCGGTCTGAAAAGGACAACATGGAATTAACCATCTCCTTGACACCTGTTTTTCCTTTCAGAAATACCATTTTCTTTGAGGAGTATAAGAGCGATCGTTTATGGATTATACCAACAGTGAAAATCTGAGAGTATCCATGTACTCACCCCCTATCAGTCCTTAATCTTTTGATCAAAGACCCAAGTTGTAATTCAACTTAGTTTTAAACACTTTGAATTTATCTAATGCTTAATCCTTGGAATGTAACAGATAAACATAACAAAACCTAGAAGCATCATCAATAAATGTCACAAAGTACTTCTTGTTCCCCAAAGAGGGAGTGGCATGCAAATCACACTGATCACTGTGAATAAGCTCCAAGAGATTAGTCTCACGTCTAACAGGTTTCTTGGTAATCTTGGTCAACATGCAAGTTTACACTTTTAGGTGTCCATGTCAAAGGCTGGGATCAACCCATCCTTAGACATATCTTGCAACCATTTATAATGAACATGGCCAAGTCTAGCATGCCACGCAGGGTAGAGCACAGATCTAGTGTGGTGGTCACGCAGTGAATTTACACTATCAGTGAAAATAAATGCACTATCAGTGGAAATATTAAGCCTGAACATTTGATTACATAAATAACCAAAACCAATAAAAACACCATACTTAGAAAGCACAAATTTATCAGACTCAATAACTTGTTTATAACCATGATTATTCAAAATACTACTTGAAACCAAGTTCTTCCTAATATCAGGAACATGAATAACATCAAACAAAGTTACAATCTTTCCTGAACTAAACCTAAGATCTACACAACCACGACCATGCACCAAGGTTGTTGACTCATTTCCCATGTGAAGAATAGAACCATCATTCGGTGACTCATAAGTCTTGAACCAGCTTCTATCTTTACACACATGAGCTGTTGCACGAGTCAACCCACCGCGCAACATCATCATCCTGCACATAATAAGATTCAGATACATATGTAACATAATAAATCTGAAAAGACTTATTAAACATATTGTGACCTTTCAGTGAGTTGGCTGATCCACCACTCCCTGAACTATTAGTGCCTGATCCATTGGCTTTACCACCAACTTTAACACCCTTTGCAGGTCCCTTTTAATGTGACCTGTCTTGCCACATTTCCAACAAGTAGGTGTTGCCTTCTTGTTGGGATATGCCCTTGTGTTGTCATGATATTTGCGTTTGCCTTTGTTGTCATTGTACCGGTGGAGTTGTTATGCTCCACCATATTGACATGATGGTCCGACATTTCTACTCTTTGGCTTATCATTATCCGCATCTTGAGATTCCTCAATGCGCAGATGATTGCCCAAATCAACGAGTTAACTCCTCTTTCTTATGTTTCAAGGTATGCTTGAAATCTTTCCAGGAAGGAGGGAGTTTGTCAATGACACATGAGACTTTAATAGCCTCATCCATGTTCATATTGTGTTGTGTAAACCTTCCAAGTATTCCAAGAAGTTCATTGTATTGTTCCATAACGGGTCTTGAATCAGTCATTTTGTAATTTGTGAAATTACTAACAAGAAACTTCTTACTTGATGCATCCTCAGCCATATATTTGGCATCCAAGGAATCCCACAGTTCTTTGGAAGATTCAAAGTTCTGATAAATATCAAACAGAGCATCAGACATACCATTGAGAATAAGACCTCTGCATATATAGTCATCATTCTCCCATTTGCTCCTTCTCCTAATCGCTCCTTTGTAGCATCATCCCCATCATCAAGAATAGGTGTGGTTAGCACATACACCACACTCATGCTTGACAGCAAGAAGTGCATCTTCTTCAGCCACCTCCTAAAGTCCACCCTTCAAACTTATCTAGCTTAGCAAAGTTTGAAGCCATGTGTTTCATTGCAGCAGTTGCCATTGATTATCACCGAATAGTTTACTTTGATTGTTGGTGTGTATCTCGGAACGAGGTTAAGACAATCAATGACAGTAGCAATACCACTAGGTGGTTAACGGATATCACTTGGAATCGTGTGATCACTTTCCAAAGTAAACTATTCGACCCTAATGCATGGGTATCACGAATATCTACTTGGGATAAGACCAAATGCAGTTAGAGAATTAGGCACAATTCTATAACCCTTTCGCTAATAAGTGTTTACGTTTTCTGTGTATCTTTCATGCATAATCAGATCTCCTATATATAGGAGATTACTCTTAGCTAGTCAAATGGAATTATGAGTATTAATCGGCCCATTAATAGCCTCATAATTATCCCCATTATAGCCGTTAGTGGTTACATGACTAATTAAACGTGGTCATAATGCAGTTGAAACTGCCACTTGAATAGGTCAAAGCCGTTACAAGCAGTACCTTAACACTAGCAGTACTTTCATACAACTAGCAGTACTTTCATAGCACTAGCAGTGGATACACTACTTCAGTGGAAACACACTACGCTGCCGTTGGAAACATCGCTGCATCGATGGAAACCACAAGCATTACTTTCCACAAGCAGTACTTTCACCAGCAGTACTTTCTACTAGCACTACTAATACAAACCACTATTAGAGTCAGGATGTTCATGGACCTTATGGGTGTACACTCCGTACCTCCTAACCCATTACAAAGTGTGAACTAATCCCACAAGTGCACTAAATTTTCCAACAAAAAACACTAATCATCAAGGTATGGTAAGTCTTGAGCGTTACCGATTTGCAAAGTTTTCACAACTAAAAGAATTCAAGAATAACAGGTACAAATTTGCAAAATTTTCACCACAATTTACCCATATATTCGAAAAAATGAGATACAAAACAGTTACCATATTCATAAGGTATTAATGAAAACATAGCATGGCCCAATAAACTTATATTATCATTTTTATTGGGTTTTTTTTATACTACCTAATATTTAATATATCTTTGTCTAATGAGTTATTATTGCATGAGTGAAGTATCATGTGCCTTTGTATGTAGGCTTGATTTCAACCAAACCCACACCGAATCAGTAAAGTTCGCCGATTTCAACCAAATCCACACCACACCGATTGATACCGATTGATGGGCATCGGTAACACCGATCGGTGAAGCCCATACCGATGGTCATGCCAAAGGCGTTGCCACTACCCTTATACAGTTTTGTTCGTATTTAAGTTTTTATAATGTGAAAGAGTAACTTTCATTTTACTTCCATTAAATTATTACTTCATTTATAAAAACTTTGACTTGGTTATGAAACATCCTTATTGTGTTATTTGGTCATAGAGAAATATTTAAACATGAAAAGTTGATGCTATCAAAATACACCGATATCAATGCAAATTGAATAATTTACACTAGAAACAATCTATCTCAAATATTCATAGCTTGAAAATAAAAGTAAAAAAACATCGCATTAATAAAAACGTGAAAACCAAAAAAAAAAAAAAAATCTAATTTATACAAAAATTTACTAAGTGTGCATACCCAATTATGAAACCTTAGCTATGTCTTACTATGTTATCAACATCTGAGGGGTCGAACCGATTTACTGATTCGATCATTGGTTCAATGAATAAAACACAAAATCGTTACTACCATGTCATAAAATTCGAGCCCCCTTAAGATAAAATCTTGGCTTCGTCTTGATGCTAGTGGAAGACATTGTTTGCTAATATTAAAACAAAAAAAATACTTTGTTGGTGTATAATCCCTTTGAACGAACAAGAGATTTTTTTTTGCCTAATGATTCTTTTCCGCAAAACATACTTGGTGTCGCTCATCACTTCAGTATTCATAATGATAGAGACAACTATTGACTTGCGTATGTTTGAATCATCAACCCAGCATCTTGATTTCCGCATGTATTCATCTCTTGTTGGCCACTGGGTTTTAGCAGATAAAAACTTTTTTAATAATTCCGAGAACACCTATTTTAATAACAAGAGAAAGGTTTCTTTGCTCATGTATGTCGTAAAACAAAAGCAGTAACAATAAATGGTTTTGAACATGTGTGGTGTGATTTAAACTACGAGTAACCATGTTAACTGGTGGAGTGCTTGCGGTGGTCAAGCGGTTTCTGGTGGTAGAAAACTGGTGTTGCTTTGCATCTGCAAGAAGGAGAAGGGTATCTATGCAAGTGTAAGATGGTTTACTTTAGGGAATGGGAGATTATTATGTGTGTGATGTGTGTTTGACAAACAAGCACATTGTCGTATATAAAGAGAAAATATAACAAAAGGATACAAGAAGTTTTAACTACCTGCCCATTAATTTGGGTTGTTGGTGGTTGAAAGAGTTTTCAATATTGGTCAAAACCAATATTTGATGGTACTGGCACTATATTTTGGAGGGAAAATATAGGCGGGAAATTGATTTATGTAAATCTCTTTTAGTATTTTTTAACAGGAATTTGCTAGAACCATAGAACCACATAAGATCATTCACAAAAAAAATTCACACGCTGAGGTGGAAGCGAATGATTGGTTTTTTGTGAGAGTGGATCCCACGAAAAACCAATCATTCACTTCCACCTCAGCGTGTGGATTTTTTTTTTGGATGGTTTTGTGTGGATGTATCACTACTCTTTTTAACAATGGCTTTTTTTATGAGTTTTTTAAAAGTAATTAACAAACTACGTGTTGGAATCACTCCTAAACCTTATTCAAGTATTAATTACTCATATGTAATATTTAGCTTATTATGGCCTTTATGTTTGTTATTAGCCTTAAGCTTATGTAGAAGGCTCATGAGCTTAGGCCCAAGCCCATAGGAGAAAGGAAGAGAACTAGGAGTGTTGCCCTAGCTTCCCTCCTATAAATACCCCTTGTAAACCTTCATTTGAAGGTTGGTTGTTCAAGTTTTCTTTTCACAAACACTCTACGCCTAAACCGTATTATTCATATCGTGTGTGTGTGTGTGTGATACTTGTTCAATCGCCTCTCTATCTTTCTTATAAGCTTGTGTGGTAAACCTTGTGACCTAACAGTGGTATCAATCGCCAAATAGTTGGGTGTACACTTTTGTTTTTTTGAAGATTTTGGTTTTGGGTCTTACGCGTAAACATAACCTATTCTTAGCTTAGCTTAAAACTTGTTTTTTACACTTTTTAATCCAAGATTCTTGTACTTTCAGCGTTTTAAGGTGTTAAAATACTTGTTTTTGGCAAAAAGTTTGGAACTTTATGCGTGGATCGTTGTTTTCAATCTAGTTTTTGAACGAGGGTTTCATCCTACTCGTAACCGTTTTAGAGGTTTTGGTTCATCAAGTTTCATACTTTTGTGTTTTTTGGTGTTATTGAAGCTATTTTATCACACAAAAGCGGTTTAGAAACACTTTGGCGAAATCAAAATTACGAGTAATCTTACGCGTAGTAAAACCCTAATCCTACGCGTAAGTGCTTCCTTGGTTTGATCTTCATTTTCGTGGTTTATTCCGTGTTTTCTTACTTGGATAAGTCTGAAAAAACGTCGACTTTGGATATCTTTTGCCTTTGTGATAGTGTAAAGATCATTTGGAAAAACCTAAAATTACAGCATAAGCATAAGCTTATGCGTAGAAATCCTACGCCTAAGATCTTTCCTACGCCTAAGCCTAGTCTTACGCATAAGAAAACCCTAAGCCTACTTTCTCGCCTAACTTTTGTCTCGCCTAACTTTAGTGCTTTTTTCCTACTTACGCGTAAGCTAAATCCTCTGGCGTAACTCATTATTGTTAAGCGTAACTTTGGTGTTTTTACGCATAAGTGCTACTTGGTTCTTGTCTTTTCTCCGCCTAAGGACACTTCATCAACAAAGGTTCATTCGACTACAAAGATCCATTTTATAACACAAGTTTATCAACATGTCACAACCACCATACTCTAACTATTTCCCTTACACTTATCCTCATCCTCAGCGTCAACAACAACTAACTCCACAACATCAACAATGGAATCAACAACAAGCAATTTATCAACAACAATTTAATCAACAACATACTCACAACTTGCTGCAATTCCACAACCTCAAATGGTTCAACCACCACCAAGTCTTCAAGTTCAACCGTACACAAATGACTTTAATCAACATCCATCAAGGATCACTATGAAGGAACCCACTTGGTTTGCAAAGATGTTTGAAGCTTTAAGCAGACAACAATCAATTCATGAGGCTGGATCACTTGATAGACCTCCAATGCTCACTCGAGGAAACTACGATCAATGGGTGATAAGGTTCTTTAGGTTTTGTGATCTAAAGAAGCCACATGGAAAGTTCTTAAAGAAGGTTATCTTGGAAGGTCCATTTGAGATGCCTCTTGTCATTGTACAGGAGATCCAAATGCCATTCCACCAAGAGATGAACAAACGAACATTGCTCTCTGTTGCGAGACTTGAATCCTCAAGAACTTCTACACTATGAAGCAGACGAGCTTGCAATGGAATATATCCTCTTAGGATTACCAAACCTAATTCTTCGTAGTGTTGATGCTCAAAAGACTGCAAAGAAAATGTGGGATCATATTAGTCTTCTTATGGAAGGATCTGTACTCAATCAGGAAGATTTGGAATCCAAAATTTACTTGGCTTATGAATACTTCATGATTGAACATGGAGAGACACTCGAGTCCTATCATCACCGATTTTCGGACATCATCAATGATTTGGATAAACACAACATCATCATGCCAAGAATTGCGGTGAATACTAAGTTCCTAAGTAGTCTTGGTCCTGAATGGGAGAAGTATGTCATTTTTCTCCGTCAAGCGAAAAACATGCATCATTCTACCTATGATTGTTGTGCGATTACTTGAAGCCTCATGAAAAGGAAGTTGATAGGGAAAGGATTCTCCGTGCTCAAATTGCTCCCCCGACACATCCGGAAAATCAACAACTTGCCTTATATGCTCAAAAGCGATTATTCTCCTCAACCAACAACTCAACCAACTGCTACAATCACACCACATGATCCTTCACAACCTCCATCTCAACAAACTCAATTGGTTCCATACAACAACAACAATGCTCAAGCGGAAGCTAATGAGGAATCGATCCGTTGAAGCATACAACAAGGATTTGCTATGATTGCTAATGCCTTTAGCCGTTATACCAACAAATCCAACAACGGTATTCGTTCCTCATCTAATACAAGGAATCAAGCTGTTGTGAACAATGGGCGAGTTGAAGTTCAGAATCGTGGTTATGGTCGTCAGATGGGCGGTGGTCAAGGGTTTAATGTTGTGGGTAGGAATAACAATCGAGCTCCGATGGTGGAGCAGGAAATGCTCGAATGGGTTGAATGGTCTTGATGCTACAAGCAATGAGAAGGGACACCTAGCTAATGCATGCCCAAAGCCAAGGACTAGAGGCAGTGCTTATTTCAAAGAGGCTCTTCTTTTGGCTCTTAAGGATGAAGCTGGTGGAACTCTCACGGACAAAACGAGTTTTATGGCAAATCAGACTTCGAGATGATGATATGGAGGACTTGCAGGCCAATGCAGTTGTTATGTTGATGGCTAATATGCATGAGTTACACATGAGTGACCGCAGGCCCGGTGTATGACGATGGCTTGTCTCAGGTACCCGAACAAACCATATTCATCTCGATCTATATCTCCGCCAACATCTGAATCCGGCAAGACTCAAAATGTTCAAAATGAGCCATCCACATCTCATTCCGACGATTTTCAACTAGACCCTGTAGTTATATTTGACGATCAAATGACCAAGCGGTTTCCCTTGATAATCAAATTGACTCCGTGGTTATACTTGAAAATCTCAGTAATGATCATGTTGAGACTCGCGTTGAACACGCGAACTTTGCCTCATCCGTTTTGCTCGTTTAATACAAGACCAACAAACCATAGTGGAAAAATGTCATGCCATTAATCGGGACTTGAAATGCAAAAATGCATTGTTAACCAAGGATTTTGAATGTTTACAAAAGCAACTCAACTTTTTCAAAACTCAAGAAAAGCGTGAAAGCGGTTTTGGCGACCTTTGCCAAATCTTATCAAAGCGAAAAATATTTAGAAAGGCAGATCGTGATCTAGCAGCCGAAAGAATGCTTTGTTATGCGAAATAGAACAAGCTGAAACATGAACATAAAAAGCAAATTAACGCTCTCACCTTGGAAAATCAAAAAGCTAAGAGTTGTTAACTTGTCAAAAACAGTTCTCTGCATACAAAAAGCATTCAACGAAGCGAATAGATGATCATCTTGAAGAAATCATCGGCTTGCAAAACAAACTTAAAGAGTTTAAAGCTGTTGTTTACAAACATGGCGAGTCGGTCACAGCCATTGAAAAGTTTACTTTAAAACCCAATCCAAATGGATATGGACCGAATCTTTAGATTACAAACCTAAGCTTTCAACAAAAGCATTCAAACCAAATCCACGAAGTTTCGGTCAGCAGAATATAAAGTTGATAATTACATTATGAATGTTGTTGAATATCATCGTCAAGAGGAATTAGATCACGAGAAGGCGAGAGTCGATCAAAATTAGAAAAAGTTGTTTACAACAAACCTTTTAACTATTCAAAAGCGGTCACTTTCGTCACACCAGCGGATTCTTCTAACACACCAAGGGTTATCATCAAAACACCTGAGTCTTCTAATGTTAATCCCCAACCAGATTATGCACAAATTTATGGTCCTTTACCTTCCATCGGTGAAGTAAATTCAAAACCTGAAAATCGAAAAATTCTTAGATATTTTGACATCTTCATGGCTGACCTCAAAATTTTACAACATGAGATAGAATATCGATTACGAAATCAAAATTGATCACTTTCAATCGCCTCTGGCGCGAGAACAAAGACATTTTTCAGAAAAATCTTTTACCTAATGTTAAAAATTTGAAAAGTTGTGCATTAGCTTGGGAAAAGGATTTTCATAAGGAACTTGGAGTGATGAAGGTCGTTTTCGAGAAAGCAGAAACATCTATTTCTAATACTAAGCGTAAAAGCTGTTGAGAAAAGATGTTGATCGACTCTTGGAAGATGTCATCCGTGTTGATGTCCATAATGTTGTGCTATTGAATTCTTTGTCATATGCATTTGATCATACCTCTGTACGATCTTGTTGAATTACGTGGTAAATGTTGAGAACGATAATGTGCTTGGTCGAGTCCTAAAAGTTGAAAACATACGATTGTCAAACGAACTTTCAAATGCAATTCGTCGTCTTAATTGGTGTCAAAAGATATTCACGATCAACAACTTGTTTTTCAACACAAAATCGCCCGATTCGTGCAAAATCTTACGATCCTAAAATTGAGCAATTAGATGATCAAAGCGTGTCTTTTAAGTGTCAAATCTCAAAATATGAACAAGAACTTGTAAAAGTTAAAAAGGAATATGGTGTCATATTTGATTTACTCAAAAGACTTGTGATGAAGCATCAAATGAACTTGATCATTATCTTGCACACACTAAAGAAGTTATGCATTTTCTTTGGAAATGTTAGGTCGAAAATCAAGATCGATTCACACTATCCTCAAGTTAAGAGAAATGTTAGGAAAGTATGAACAACTTCCGCCAACCATCATTAAGAGATTAGCGCCAGTAACACTTAGTACTCATGAACCTAGAATCTCTACTGCCAAATCACAAGTAGCTAACGTGCTTCCTTCTCTGAAAGCAGGAATAGTTGAGCCTTTTCCAAACGTCCGCACTTCACGACCTAGGAGCACTCAATAGAAAAATAGGAAGTTGCGACCTAAGAAAAGATCAATCAAGAATGCTAAAGTAGAAGAACACCCTAGGACTATGAATAAGACTCACGTTGCCTCCACTATAGATATTGCGTCCGGCAAATGTAATAGAAATAGTGATGTAACGAATGCTAAACCGTTAAGTACTTTTGATATTCATCGATGCACCTTGTGTTAATTGTGGTAAAAGTATGAATTCTGATTGTCATGATAAATGTGTTGCTAAAGCTATCATCTCTCGTTTAAGGAATCCTAAGAACGGGAATACCTCTAGGCCCACTAATCTTTCTAAGTGCATTGCTTGGTAGACCGCCATCTTTAGATTCTAAGAAACGCATTGCTTTGTCCCTGTAGCTCCAGTATCACCTCCTAGGAATGTAGTACCACCTAGTGCATTCACTAAGACTAAAGCAAATACTAGTTGGAGATGGCAAAATGGATATATAACACACTAGGATTTAAGTGGATACCTAAAGCTATTGATGTGTGTATATCTACTATAGCTATCTGGAACCCTCTAACATTTCGGGTTCCAAATCTACTTCTATTCCATCCATGTGTGCGTGTAATCACGGTGATACAGAAATCATTCTCGGATTGTTGATAGCGGATGTTCCCGACACATGACGAGGCAATCTTAAAGCTGTTATCAAACTTTATTGCAAAGTTCATTGGCACTGTCGAGGTTAGGGAATGATCACTTAGCGGCTATCATGGGCTCACGAGACTATGTCAATGGGAACATCGAAATTAGCGGGGTTTACTATGTGGAAGGCCTCGGTCATAATCTGTTTTCGATGGAGTCGGTTTGTGATGGAGATTTTGAAGTTGCTTTTCGGGAGAAAACTTGTTTCATTCGTGATCTACAAGGAAATGACCTTATGTGTGGATCGCGTAATTCTAGTCTCTACACTATCTCTATGAAAGACATGGTTGCTTCATCTCCCATGTGTTTACTTTCAAAGGCAACATCAACAAAATCCTGGCTATGGCACCGTCGTCTCTCACATCTAAACTTTCAAACCATCACCAACCTTGCTCGACACAAACTAGTTGAAGGACTCCCACGGTTTCGGTATTCTAAAGATCACCTTTGCTCGGCTTGTGAACAAGGCAAAAGCACTCGTGCTCATTTTCCTTCAAAGGTGGAACACGCTCTCGGCATGTGCTTCATCTTCTTCACATGGATTTGTGTGGCCCGATCTTGCGTGCAAGCGATCAATGGCAAACGCTACATCTTAGTAATTGTTGATGACTATTCACGCTGGACTTGGGTCTACTTTCTTGGAAGCAAAGATCAAGCTCCACAAATGATCATCACCTTTCTCACGAAAATACAAGTTCACTCGAACACCGTTCGACTAATCGAGCAGATAGAGGCACTGAATTTGTTAATCAAAATCTTCGTGAATTCTATGAGAAAGTGGGAATTCAAAGACATCGGACATCTATTGCACGCATACACGAACAAAGCGGGTTGTCGAAAGATGAAACGGAATGTTAGTGGAAGCTGCAAGAACAATGTTAATCAATGCTAAACTTCAGTTACTTATGGGAAGTTACGTATCTCGCATGCTATACTCAAACCCGATCTATGATTACAAAACGCCACAACAAAACACCTTTCGAGCTTGTCCATACCAGAAAACCGAATCTAAAACACTTTCATGTATTTGGATCTCTTTGCTATCGGAATAATGATCGTGATGACTTTGGAAAGCTCAAAGCCAAAGTCGACATTGGAGTCTTTATGGGATCTTGTGATAATTCAAAAGGTTTCGAATGCGGAATGCGTCAACAAAGCGGTGATGGAAGCGATTCATGCTCATTTTGATGAACTTACGGAAATGGCACGAGTATATATGACTTGGAACCGGACACAACCGCTTAAACTTCCCCAAACCCCATCATCGGTGAACAAAGCCCCGGCTTACTCGTCAACAAATGGAAAGGTTATTTGCTCCATTGTTCGATGACGATATTGATGAGCGTGCTCGGTGTATCCATTTCCATTGCTCAGCACGATAATACTCTTATACACGATACACACCTACAACAACTCTTGTTGAAAATGCACCTACGATTGACTCCACCACACAGTTGAACAAACCGCTTCCAACAATGATGAATGCGATGATATTCGAATGTAGTACCCCACTGCGATTTTTGATCCAAATCGTTCTTCAACCCGTTTGCTAATGAGGCTGGCGCACGGATGTCGCGGAATCTTCAACAAACCATTTGAATCCTCAGAATCGCACAATGTATACCAACATCAACCCTCCACACATAGATGGACGAAAGACCATCCTCGGGAAAACATTATTGGCAACCCGAATCAACCGGTCGTTACAAGACAACGTCTTCACACAGACGGTGAACATTGCATTTATGCACTCACCGTCTGCCAATCGGAACCTAAAAACATCAAAGACGCAATGACAAAAGACAGCTGGATTGAATCCATGCAAGAAGAACTCAACCAATTCAAACGTCTTGAAGTATGGGGCGGTTGAAAGACCAACAGGGGTCTACGTCATTGGTCTCAAATAGATTTGGAAAAACAAATTGGATCTTTGAAGGAAATGTTATCGAAATAAGTCACGTCGGTGGCTAAGGGTTATCGTCGGGAAGAGGGTATAGACTTTGAAGAATCTTTTGCTCGGTTGCTCGTCTTGAGGTTTGTTGTTCGATATTTCTAGCGTTAGCTCATATGAATATGACGGTCTATCGATGGATGTCAAAACCGCTGCGTTTCTCAATGGACAACTTAAAGAAACGGTTTATGTCACCAACGGATGGATTCGTTGATCTGAGTTTCGAATCACGTCTACAAAGCGAACAAAGCTCGTATGGTCTCAAACAAGCTCCTCGGGCATGGTGCGATAAGCTATCATCCTTCCTCATTGCTAATAATTTCACCAAAGGTTCGGTTGACCCAACTCTTTTTATACAATATCACGGGGCACATATCTTAATTGTTCAAATTTACGTGGATGACATCATTTTGGGTCTACACATAAAAAGTTTTCAATCGCTTTTGCAAAACTAATGAAGAAAAATTTTGAAATGTCCATGATGGGTGAACTCACGTTCTTTCTAGGACTGCAAGTTCATCAATCACCCCGTGGTATTTTCTTGAGTCGTCCCAAATATGCCCTTGAATTGTTAAACAAATTTGGAATGAAAACCCGTGACACCTATGCCACACCAATGGCTCATACCAAGAAGCTAGGCGCTGATTTACATGGGAAATTGGTGGACCCTACAAAATACCGTAGTATTATTGGGTCTCTCATGTATCTAACGATAGCGGCACTGATATTGTCTTTCCGTTTATCTATGCTCCCGTTATCGTCGCGACCAACTGAAACCCACCTCTGAGGCTAAAAGAATCCTCCGATACATAAAGGGAACCATTAACTTGGGGATCCGGTATCCGAAGGATTCTGGTTTTGAACTAATCGCTTTTGAGGCGACCGACCACGGGGATGCTTAGACTCACGGAAAAGTACTTCGGGAGCTTTACAATTTCTTGGTGATAAACGGTGTCATGGTCGAAGAAGCGAGGATTGTACATCGGCTGTCCTCAACCGAAACAGAATATGTAGCCATGTTCGCGTGTTGTGCTCAAGTCATTTGGATGAGAACACAACTCAAAGACTATGGTTACGTATTTGATGAAATCCCGATGTACTGTGACAATCGGAGTGCCATTGCGATCTCGTGCAACTTCGGTTCGGCAAGACTCGAAATCAAAGCACATCGATCTTGATATCATTTCATCAAGGATCCACGTGGAGCAGTCTTGTTGAATTATATTTTGTGGGTAGTGAATACCAATTGGCGTGATCTTCTCACCAAAGCCTTGCCTCCCGCTAGGTTTAATGAGTTGGTCCACGGGATTGGTATGAGGTGTTTGACTCAAGAGGAATTGGATGACCTCCTAAAACAATCTTAAAACCTGTCAAACACCAAAATCTCTTTTGTAAATATTTTTCAAAAACAAAATACAAAAATATAAAATCGGATAAAACAACAAAAATATTCTTCTATCTATTTTCTTTCAACATTGCAAGTACATTTCTTCCGTCAACACTATAATCTTTCAAAATTCAATATTTTTTCGATCAAGTGTTGAGGGGAGAAAATATAACTTTAACTGCTTTCAAATCATCGTGTACTTGCATGTTATCTTATCTCGGTTGTTTCTTTTAACAAATGGTGGTAAAGTTTTCACGTACAATGACACTCCTCGGACTAAATTTATAACCTTTCATTATTTCTTTAAGTGAGGGGAGTGTCGTCAAAGTATCTTTCTTAAAATCTTTGTTTGGTAACCAAAATGGAAGTTAAATGGCTTTGTATGAAAAGGGAAAAGGTGGAGGGACCAAAAGCTGTCAAAACCTTAAAGATATTTTGAATAAAAATATCCTCCACCTAACATTTCACATCTCATTTATTACTCAAAACCTAAAACATCCTACGCCTAAGAATCGTTCATCAAAACGTGTTTAAGATCATCATTTGTAAGTGATTTCATGTTATTCCTAAGATTTTAAACAATGGTTTTAAATTTTACACGAATCCAGGTTAAAACGTGTGTAATCGGATTTTGTGGTCTACGCGTAGCATATGAACACCCAATCAAGAATGGTGTTTGTGGTTAAAAAATATTGTCAAAATGTTTTAACAACATCTATGATATACTTTCTATGCTCAAAACACACCCAAAAACACGAATTAATGGAGTTTATAATTAGGGTTTATGAGTCGAATTTGGGTGTTTCCATTTATGAAGTGTTTTGGTCAAAAAGATTGTTGGGTTATGGTCATATGTTGATGAATTGATCATTTCCATGGTTGTTAACCACCAAGAAACACTAATTGATTAACAATTTGAAGTTAGGGTTTAAAGTTCATAACTTTGGGTAATTTTGATTCTATGAATTAGATGTTAATACACGGCCTAAAGACTCTAACAACACTCTAGACACTGCGGAATTTGTTTGATGCATATCCCATGGCTAGAAATGTTACGCGTAAATCTTAACCCTTAAGGTTTTGACCTCTGCGTATGACTTTCTACGCGTAACTATTAACGAATGATTCATGCCATGTTTTGTTGTTACAATGAATTCATGTGTTAATATTGATGATATAATGGCTTTATTTCGAGGCTTGCTAAGCAAAATTAGAATCAAGGTCAATTGATTCTCTCGCATAAGGATTACCCTGGCGTAGTCAAGTTATGCGTAAGAATAATTCACGCGCATAACTATTACAGCGTAGGTTCTACAATGGGAATATGCGTATCCTGTGAAGGATATGCGTAAACAGTGACCTCTACGCATAAGGTCCATGATGAGTGCTTATTCACTCATCGTTTTTACCCGCCTAAGACCACTAAAATGACTAAAAACACCCAAATACGCTCAAAATATGTTAAAAATATCCTAGGAGTGTGTTTTATGTCTACTTAGGTACAAAAGGATTGAAAACATGGCCAACGGGCAAAAGCATTTGTCGGAAATGGCAACCTTAGTCCCTGAAGATTCAGAATTGTCATGTTTAGTCCCTCAAATTTCAAATTTGGCAAAATCAGCCCTTGGTCTATTGAAGATTGGCAAAACCAACCCTTGGAATATGATTTCATAATTTACATTATTGGTCCCTGGATTTGATTTTGGCAACTATGGTCCCTAAATGCTTAATGGATAAATTGGTAGTCCAATCTATAATAACTACCAAGGCCCAATACTTACACCCTTTAATAGTCCAAAACCTTTTACCCAGTCAATATCCAAGTCAAACCCTAAATAACCATTCGTGGTTAACCTGGTTAACCCTTTCTTCCTCTTTTCTTTCCGCCCGATCCACAAACAAGAACTACTTGACTCCCAAGAACGGAAACACAACCACTCAACACCATTTCTTAACGGTTTTCACCCAAACCCCATCCCACTAAATCCCAACCCAAGAACTAATCAGGTTTACCCCATGCCACCGTGCAATCCTTGGCTCAAAGTCCCATAGGCGGCTGCGAGATTGATGCTCACTTGCACCTACCTCTTGGATGGCTTGGATTGAAGGAAAAAGCACATAGGATGTTGTTTGTTTGTTTGCCCTCACGAGAAGAAGCACAAAAAGAAGAGATGAAAACTTAGATTACTCTTTAGTATAAATAGGAGTGTAGTAAAAATGTTAAGACTTGTCTAGACTTGTAGTTCTAGTCCCCTTTTTATTTCTCTGCAATTTAAATTCCGTGTAATGCTCTTAATTTAAGTTAATTTCAGTTCATGATTTGATTTAAGTCTTGTATTCTTTGTTTAAAGGGGTACGTAATTTCAGTTTTAGGTTCTTCAATACTATTTTTAAGCATCAGTTAAGTTCAGGTTAAGTGTGAAAATTTGTTTTTATAAAATAAAAGAGTGTTTGGGTCAGTGAAGTTTGTGGGTCATAATCTCCTTTTGACCCATTCTTGAAGTTGAATTAAGTTGTATTCAAGTGCAAGTTTAATAGCTTGACTCTGTTGTTAGTTTTCATTTGGTATAAACTGGCTTGGATAGTTTTTGAGTCCATTTTTTCTTCTTGTCTCAGCACATGCATGGTAGCGTTAAATGGACCCTTTTTAGCTCAGATTTAGATGGCGAAGTTAGACCTAGGATTAGGTAGTTCCGCCAATCATTAGTTAGTTACTAGGTTAATATGTGTTCGCTTGTGTTTCACCTTTTGAGCTTATTAGGTAGCTTCTTTTTGGCCCTCAAAACATGTCATTTTTATACATGCAGTCCTGCCAGCGGCCACTTTTCAAGCTTGTAAAGCTCTCCCATGGCTTTGCAATAGGGCAAATGAGTGTTAAATTTGGGTGGACTTCTAGTATCAATAAGCTCAAAGAGCTTGTGCCCCATGTAGCTTAGTTAAAATAAGCTCAAGCAGGTCCCTCTTAATTTTTTGGACATATGATCGCCGGCATACCATTCCACTTTCCTAGTGCTTATTAGGTGTACTTTTAGCTTATTTGCTTTTATTTGGTTATCACTAGTTAATTCTAAATTAGATTGACTAGTTTCGAATTTTCATGAGCTTATTTGTAGTCTTTTAGATTTGATTATTTCCCATTATTTTAGTCTAAGGTCCCCTGTATTGATGATTAAGCCAACCGATCTCCTTTTTCTTTCATTAGATTTTTCTTTTCTTTAGCGTAGTTGGCTGTGTTTCCTTCTTATGTTAGTTTGGAGTTCATTTTAAAACTACTTGTTTATGCTTATTAGTGCTTAAGACGGTTAAGGGTTGTTTGGTTGTATCTTTGTCAAAGCAAGACAAACAGTTGATCGACTTAAGTGTGGTTTTCAAAAAGAAGACTTCACAAAAGTTGTTAATGTTGTATGCATCTTTGATTTCCAAAAGCTAAAAAAAAATAAATAATAAAGTTTGCAAAAAGGAGGCTGATTGAACGCAGAACCTCTCCTCACTCGATAACCAACACAAGCTGATTTACCAATTGTGCTACTAAGGGAGTTGTGTTCTATTTGGCTCCTTTAATTCTTTTAATTTAGTTTTAAAGTATAGGCTTTGTAAATCGTTTTGCTTATTCAGCTTATTTCTAACGAGTTTTCACATTTCTTATTTTTCTTAGGATTAGCTTAATGTAAAGTAATTTTCGCAAAAGTTTGGTAATTTTCACTAGTTTTGTTATTTTTTTAATAATTAATTTCTTTTTTCTCGTTTTTAATTCATAAAAAATAATTTAGAAATCGAAAAAATACCCGGCTTTTTCCTAAAATTATTTTTAGCCTAGTAGAATGTAGGAAAATTAGTTTTTCACTTGTAGGATTTAAATTGCATATTTTCACGTTTATGGCTCGAGTGTGTTGTCGTTTTTTTGCGTTTTAGTATTTTAGCACCCTAGGATGTAATTTAGCTTCGTTTTATTGTTTCTTAAGCTTAGTAGTAGTTTATTTAGTGTTTACATTGTTTTACTAGCTTTATTTTCATTCCGTTTGCGTTAAGCGTAATCAAAATCCAAAATTAGTTTAACCAATTCAAGTCCTAATCACGAAACTCAACGATAAGTCAATTTCACACCTCGTTGGGACACAACAAAATCACTTTCGGTATCACTTTTATCACATTCATTGAGATTTGTACGTTAACCCTTTTCTAAAGGTTGATTTATAATTTCCGCGATTAATTTGATACTTTGATATTGTGTTTATTTTCACCACTCACTTTACAAGAACCAAATTTTGGCCATTTCTTGGTGTGTTCGCACTAATATCGTGAAGTTTTTAGATTGGTGACTTAAGAACCTTCCTCGTGAAGTTATTTGCTTTCAAAAACCAAAACCCAAAATATTTTGCTTTTCAAAATTTATTTTCCTTTATGTTTTCTATTAATAAAAAAACTCAAAAATATTCTTCTCATTCCTCTTATTCGTTGATTTATTCTCCTACCCTCTTTTTCGTTTAATTCTATTCTTAGATTATCCTCTCGACCATTTGATTCTATCTCTTTAATACTCTACATGTTTAATTCTCATGGCTGACATCGATTATGTCGTTGTTTTCATACAGGGCGTATGGAAGAGGATCAAGTTTATTGTCTCAATCATGGATATTGTATGTAAGCGATGTGGAATGATGGGTGCAAGCAAATATTGCTATTGGTGCGAATTATCCGATAAAAACTCTCTCAGTGATTCTAAGTTTTTCGACACCACGCCACAACCCGAGATTTGTTCTATTGTTTCTGAACCTAAACCATCTAGATTTGATCCAAATCTTTTCGCGATTCTACTTAGGTTAAGAGAAAAGAACAAGAACCGGAGACCAAAGCGGAAGTGGTGGAAATTGCTAGCTCTGAGAGCACACCACTTGTCCCACCTCCGGAATCTTCAAAACCTTTTTCGGACGATATCATGAACATGCTTCAAAATTGATTAAATGAACTTCGTCAAATATCAACTTCGGGAAATACCGTTTTACCTACCGTTTGTGATGTTGTTGAGCCCTCGATTCCTACTCCCATTCCTGAGATACTTTCATTCGATCAAGAGTATTGCTACGGTTTGTGGAGCGTGTTACCGAAAGGTTTTCGTTGTTACAAATGTATGTGTGAGTGGTGTGGAACCTATCTCATTGATGGATGTTGTTCGATTTGCGCCGAGAATTCATTCACTTATGATTCTAACCCGAACTCTTTCAATTATCCTCAAAACAATTTCAACTACCCTCCACAAAACTCATACGAACCACAACCGTACTATCATCATTTCAGTGATTCATCGTTTCAAAGTTTCTCTCACCAATACCCTCATTGTGATAAATGTGGGGGTCCTCATGATGATTATCAATGTCAATCGTGGAATCAAAACTATGGGCCTGACCCTTGTTATAACACTCCTTGTTTTGACAATTCCCAACCCCCACAACTTCCCGTCATTGATCCATTTCCTCATATGATTCTTGAGGAACTCTCAGAGAACAAGTTTGCTCGCAACGAAGATATCTAGCCGATGAACGACGGCTCAAAAGCTCTCCTTATTTGAAGGCTGGCACCCAACGTCTCCTCTTTAACGAGCTTGCGTCGATGACGAGGATGAGGAAGATTGGGAGATGACGAAGGACAAGGTGCATATTTCTAGCCCACAAAGTACGCACATCCTCTCCGCCCTCATATTGCCTATCCACCATAGAACCTTCGGATAACCTTTTGTGGGGGCGAGCATCTTGCACTATTCAGCGGAACGCGTCTTGTGTTGAGAGCCTTGTCCCAACCCCAAGTGAATCCGAGGTCATCTCTGGTGATATGTGTGATGAGCCTCTCGATGATGATTCTTCTCCGCCTCAAGTTTATGTTGAGATGATCTTCGAGTCTGAAAATGACTATACGTCGTTTGATGATTCCTTATCGTGTGGAGACATCGAGTATGTGGAGGAAATTCCTCAGAGCTTCGTCCACAGAAGAAGTGAGAGATGTTGATCCCGATGATCTTGATATGGACGATTTTGAAAAGCGTATGATGAAAGATATTCTCGTTGTGTCCGAGAAGCCTTTTGCTATATAGCGTTCACTAATCCTGTTTGACCCGATTACTGTCACTCTTGTTTTGGATAACCCCATCTTTGACATTCAGGATGAGGATAGTGACTTGTACCTCGTTTCATCTCCTTCTTTACCGAAGAAAAGATAGTGCAATCCCACCGGCGTTAGACCTTCTCGGGGAGTTCTCCAGGTAGACTCGCTCGCTGATCATTCTCCACGGGAGATGATGATGCTCACTTCGACTTTGAAGCGACCTTACCGAAATTGGAAAATCTTCTATACAATTGGTCTTCCGATAATTCATCGAGTGACACCACTTATTGAAGAGGTGCGACTTTCTTTCTCCGGATAACTCGATACCTTCGGGTTTTTAGAGTGACGATTATGGCTTAGGTCCATCATCCACTTTCGTCCGCACTGCTAAACCGCGGATGATGGAACCTCTTCGAGCTTGTACGGACATTTTCATTGCTACAGTGGTGGATAAGATTTCCGAACATTCCGTCAATGTTCCTCAATCAATCTTTGCTCACCCATCCCACCCGTTGTCAATCCATTGACACTCTGCTTTATCCTCCTATTTCTTCTCCATGTCTTAACTCCTCGGAGAGTGAAGATACCATCTTTGATCCCGGCATTTCTCATTCTTTTGAGCCTGTTTTATCTCATCGGAGTGGAACTTTCATCACATTCAATTTTTATCCAAACTATTTGAATGAAAGTCCGGTGGTTTTCTATTCACTTGCTCCCCATGGACCAATGAATTCGAGTCGAGGAATCAAGCTAGCGATTTCGAGGAACAAAACTTGTAGCACACCATATGGGTTTTCCCACGTATTTACGATTTCTTTCTATTTTCTACCACCACAGTGTGGGGAGTTGCCATTTGTTGTATATAAGTTTTGAAAATTCAAATAATGGCGTAGTATTTCCCTTTTACGTTCTATGTTTCGGCATAACCGTGATACTGAATATTGAGGGCAATATTCATTTCTAGTGTTGGGGGGAATTCTCACGAATTTTATCATGTAAATATACGCCAATTCCATTTTGGCCAAATTTTTTTTAGTTATCAATCCGCCATGTCTAATAAACAAAAGGATTGGCTAATCCAAGAGCAAACGGCTCTTGGTAAAGATATCTCAAATCCGTTGTGACTTGCAATTTGCCCAAAATTGTATGGTGTTACATTTCACCATATCTTTAATTAGTGAAGAGTTGGCTAAGCTAGCCCCGCAGTTTATGGCTTGTGGTAAAGGCAGTTGGAAAACCATAATTGGTAATCAACTCACCAAAGATAGTATATATTATCTAAGAGTTGGCAGTCCGAAGCAACGGCTTACGGTAAAGACAAATCAAAACCGTTGAAAGTCGGCGATTTGCTCAAAATCGTATGGTTATCAGTGTACCATAGTTCTTACTTGAACTGAAACATTTGGCTACTCGAGTAATGGCTTTTGCAAGAGATTCAAATCCATTAAGTATTCTCAAAAGATTGCTAGGGACTAGCAATTGCCTAGTGTGGGGGAATTTGATGAGTGCTTATTCACTCATCGTTTTTACGCTAAGACACACGCTAAAATGACTAAAACACCCAAATAAGCCAAAATATGTTAAAAATATCCTAGGAGTGTGTTTTATGTCTTGCAGGTACAAAAGGATTGAAAACATAGCAAAAACGGGCAAAAACGAGCCGAAATCAGGAAATGGCAACATTAGTCCCTGAAGATTCAGAATTGTCATGTTTAGTCCCTCAAATTTCAAATTTGGAAAAATCAGCCCTTGGTCTATTGAAGATTGGCAAAACCAACCCTTGGAATATGATTTCAGAATTTACATTATTGGTCCCTGGATTTTCAGTTTTGGCAACTATGGTCCCTAAATGCTTAATGGATAAATTGGTAGTCCAATCTATAATAACTACCAAGGCCCAATACTTACACCCTTTAATAGTCCAAAACCTTTTACCCAGTCAATATCCAAGTCAAACCCTAAATAACCATTCGTGGTTAACATGGTTAACCCTTTCTTCCTCTTTTTCTTTCCCGCCCAATCACACAAACAAAGAACTACCCAACTCCCAGAACGGAAACACAAACACTCAACCTCCTCTTTTAACCGAGTTTTCACCCAAACCCCATCCCACTAAATCCCAACCCCAGAACTAATCACGGGTTACCCCCATACCCACCGTGGCAATCCTTGGCTCAAAAGTCCCATAGACGGCTCAGATTGATGCTCACTTGCACCTACCTCTTGGATGGCTTGGATTGAAAGGAAAGAAGCACATAGGATGCGTTTGTTTGTTTGCCCTCACAGAAGAAGCACAAAAAGAAGAGATGAAGACAGATTACTCTTTAGTATAAATAGGAGTGTAGTAAAAATGTTAAGACTTGTCTAGACTTGTAGTTCTAGTCCCCTTTTTATTTCTCTGCAATTTAAATTCCGTGTAATGCTCTTAATTTAAGTTAATTTCAGTTCATGATTTGATTTAAGTCTTGTATTCTTTGTTTAAAAAGGTACGTAATTTCAGTTTTAGGTTCTTCAATACTGTTTTTAAGCATCAGTTAAGTTCAGGTTAAGTGTGAAAATTTGTTTTTATAAAATAAAAGAGTGTTTGGGTCAGTGAAGTTTGTGGGTCATAATCTCCTTTTGACCCATTCTTGAAGTTGAATTAAGTTGTATTCAAGTGCAAGTTTAATAGCTTGACTCTGTTGTTAGTTTCATTTGGTATAAGCGGCGGATAGTTTTTTAGTCCATTTTTCTTCTTGTCTCACTTTGTCACAATAGCAGTAAATGGACCCTTTTAGCTTCGATTCGGATAACGAAGTTAGACCTAGGATTAGGTAGTTCTTGCTGTCGATGATTAGTTGCACTAGGTTAATATGTGTTAGCTTGTGTTTCACCTTTTGAGCTTATTAGGTAGCTTCTTTTTGGCCCTCAAAACATGTCATTTTTATGCATGCGTCCACCCTGCGACCCACTTTTCAAGCTTGTAAAAGCTCTCCCATGGCCCTGTGGGGCAAATGAGTGTTAGTTTGGGTGGACTTCTAGTATCAATAAGCTCAAAAGCTTATGCCCTCGTGACAGATTAAAATAAGCTTCAAAGCAGTCCCTCTTGGACCTTTTGGACATATATCAGCTGACATACCATTCCCTTTCCTAGTGCTTATTAGGTGTACTTTTAGCTTATTTGCTTTTATTTAGTTATCACTAGTTAATTCTAAATTAGATTGACTAGTTTCAGCTTTTCATGAGCTTATTTGTAGTCTTTTAGATTTGATTATTTCCCATTATTTTTAGTCTAAGGATCCCTTTGTATTGATGATTAAGCCAACTGATCTCCTTTTTCTTTCATTAGTTTTTCTTTTCTTTAGCGTAGTTGGCTGTGTTTCCTTCTTATGTTAGTTTGGAGTTCATTTTAAAACTACTTGTTTATGCTTATTAGTGCTTAAGACCAGTTAAGGGTTGTTTGGTTGTATGATGTCCAAAAACAGCAGCAAACAAGCTGTTGATACAGCTTAAGAGTGGGTTTCTGAAAAGAAGACTTCACAAAAGTTGTTAATGTTGTATGCATCTTTGATTTCCAAAAGCTAAAAAAAAATAAATAATAAAGTTTGCAAAAGGAGGCCGGGATTGAACACCGACCTCTCTCACTCATAACCAACACAACCGATTACCAAACATTGCTACTAAGGAGTTGTGTTCTAGTTTGGCTCCTTTAATTCTTTTAATTTAGTTTTGAAGTATAAGCTTGGCATCGTTTTGCTTATTAGGCTTATTTCCAATCTGAGTTTTTCACATTTCTTATTTTTCTTAGGATTAGCTTAATGTAAAGTAATTTTCGCATAAAAGTTTGGTAATTTTTCACTTAGTTTTGTTATTTTTTAATAATTAATTTCTTTTTTCTCGTTTTTAATTCATAAAAAATAATTTAGAAATCGAAAAAATACCCGGCTTTTTCCTAAAATTATTTTTAGCCTAGTAGAATGTAGGAAAATTAGTTTTTCACTTGTAGGATTTAAATTGCATATTTTCACGTTTATGGCTCGAGTGTGTTGTCGTTTTTTTGCGTTTTAGTATTTTAGCACCCTAGGATGTAATTTAGCTTCGTTTTATTGTTTCTTAAGCTTAGTAGTAGTTTATTTAGTGTTTACATTGTTTTGCAAGCTTTATTTTCATTCCCGTTTTTAACTTGTAGATTAGCGTAATCAAAAATTCAAAAATTCGTTTAACCAATTCAAGTCCTAATCACGAAACTCAACGACACCGTCAATTTCACACCTCGTGGGACCGCGACCGGAAATCACTTTTCCGGTATCACTTATCACATTAGTGTTGAGATTTGTACATAACCTTTTCCTAAAGAAAGTTGATTTATCAATTTCCGCGATTAATTTGATACTGATATTGTGTTTATTTTCACCACTCACTTCAAAGCGAATCGGTCTACTCTTACAGTAAGCCTACGCTAAGGTATATATCGCCTACGCGTAAGCTCTACATAAGGTCCCTTTTTTCCTACGTAACATTTCTTACGCGTAAGATTAGATCCTGGAAGCTTTCGCCTACGCCGTATATCATCACTGCTTAACTTTGCCAAAACTACGCTTTAGCCTGGATTGACCTTCATAATGAATTGTTACGTGTACAAACTTGTAAATAAACTAATCATAACGTCACGAATCCAACAATGTCACTAATAAACTTAATCGTTTGATATGTTGTGAACAATAAGTGATAACATAAACTTTAAAACTTAAAGTTAACTAACTCATGAAACATTTCACGACATCATTAGACCATTGGACAAACAAGTGACTTAGGACTCGTAACAATCATTGACACTGTACATTCAATAGCTAGAAAATAAGACCTTCTGTTGACTAACACTATGTCTTTCGATATGTTGGTTCTTTTGGCTAATGTTATTTCGATCACGACATGGTGAACAAATGATTGTGGATGCATCGGTTCTTACAATTGCTGATATCTTTCCTGAGGGTTATCCGAGAAAGATTGGAAAGAACAACCTTAGGGTTGACTTTGACACCCTCACATGCTCGGAATCTTCTTGTCTCATCGCGTGGATATTCTCGTGAATCATCCCTACCGAACATGCTCTCACACTCGCCACAGTTCGAGAGGTCTACATTCAACAATTCGGGATTCTATGCAGAGGATCAGGTCAAAGTGGTGAATGTGACACATAATCACAAACAAGTCACTATCACTCCTGGCGACTTACGGGCATTTCATCATTCGACATCGCCCAACCGACTTCTTTGCTACCCTATGAAGAGAGTCGTTCTTGATAGATATTGGTTATGATGAAGCTTGGGAATCATTACTAAGCACTCTCACGTGAGTCAAGTATATTCCTCAACCATGGAGAACACTCTACATGATCATCACCAAATCGGTCTCAGTCGCATGGCATGAGCATCCCAAGCTCATGGAATGCAAATTTTCAGTCGTTGATCAACAAGAAGGACATTGAAATCGAAGCACCGCGATATGGGAGGACATGATCTGTTTCACAAGAAGCTTGGATCCAAGATTCCTATGTCGATACACCAAATGTTGATCCAGAGAGCACTTGGACTTCATCCTGATATCCCCAAGAGGCTTAATGACCCGGATAATCACGACATATTGATGAACCCATACTATCCAATGAGGAATCAAAGAATCGTCAACAAAGAAACAGGTACGGTACACGATCACCTTCTAACTACCAAATCAAAAAGCTTGAAACATATAAAAGGTATGGGTTAGTCGTAAAGAAGGCAAAGTTGGTCATCTTGATGAAAAATCTTATACGGTACACCTACTCGGAGGACCGAGAAGGCGATCTTTGGAAGTGTCACAGACAGAATATCTATAGGAAGCTTCCCAAAAGGAATCCTCCTCGTAAAAGGATTGTTCCCGTAAAGGAAGAGCGAACCTATTCCCAACACGAACCGCAAAGCTCTTTGGACGAGAGCTCACGAAGAAACACAATCAGGATCGAGGAGGTCCACTACTCTGAAGCGCAAAGGATGACTCTCCATCATACCAAAACCTCCAGTCCAATAGCTGAACATGGCAAAGGAAAGACTCTGTACTTGTACCTTATGATGAAAGCTCGGAAAGTGATAAAGAGCCATCGGAAAATGTTTACAAGAAGACGATCAAATTCCTTAGACACCAACACAAAGTTGAAGAATTTGCTAAAGACCAAATGGGTGGTCCCGAGGAGGGATCAAGTGGTCTTTGCCCACTCTGAACCATCTCCTGATGCGGTTAATCAACCCGATAAGAGAGCTGGTGCCACCACTCTTGTGCAACAACAAAAGCTTGTGGAGGATACTATCGAATATGAGTTTGAGGTACCGGCCGAGAAGTCGAAAAGATAAAGATGTTGATTATGATCACGTTTCTCTAGATAGTCTGCGCGATCAAAGGAAGAAACCTCGAACCTCCGAAGGATCCAAAGTCTCCTCATATCTCTTCATCATCAGATTCGTCTTCTCACTCCTCGCCACCACCATCAAAGAAGTCAACCAAATCATCATCCAAATCCGTGAAGAAACCATCTAAATCTTGGATTTCTCAAACTCATGAACGGATTACCAAAGCATCACAAACAAGTCGAAAGAAAACGTGCTTCTCAACAAAAGTCAACTTCTTTCTTTGCGATCACATACAAAGCATATATGACGAGCATGAACAGATAAAAGGAGAAAGGAAGTTTGTTCAGGAATTCATGAAAAATCACCGTCAAGAGGACCGGCGAACGAAATGATCGAAGGCTACGAAAAAAGTACCTTCGAGATGCGTTCCTAAAGTCACAATGGAGTTGTTCACCAAACAACTTTATCCAAATCTTATGCAGATCGCCAAGCAAACTATTCGATCAACGCTCTTAACCGTCACAATCAATCCAACCGATCCGGTAGTTTTCTCGATTAATGAATTGGTGGCCAAGCTTGTTACACAAATGTCGCACGATCGGGACATTTACTTACGATGAAGGAAAGTTGTTTCAAGCATTCCTGGACTACCAACTTCAAGAAGCTTGTAGATTTGAAGCTGAAAAGTCTAAACGTCCTAGAGACGATGAAGACAAGGATAAGGATAAAGACTCGCACCTAAACGTCGAAGCTCACGGTGAATCTTCTTTGATGCAACCTCCTCCACAACGGCCTCCTGTTCAACAAAATCTCCTCCTCGTTCTTCTACTAAAAACCTCGGGCGATTCGAGTTACCACCACGACTCGAAAAACCGATGATCACTTTGAGTATACGGGTGGCGACGATGAAGAGGTCCTTGAGCCCCAACAACAACCCACCTCTCCCAAAAAGTTCAGAAACAGTATCATCATCTAGGCCTTCAAAAAGAAGAAGAAGAAGGCCTCGGGGCCGGCGTCGTATCATGGCTAAATGACGATAAAACAGAGGAATTTGAATGGTTTGCTAATCTTGTTAACAACACTCCCTACCCCGAAGAAGGTCAGGATTTGGTAGACGGTTCTACATTGGAGCATGCTAAAATTATGCAAGAAAAGTTCCATGTGAAGAAAATGACGAAATCGGTGAGCGAATCAAGAATGAAGCGTTTCAACTTCTAAAAGACAGACTACGAAAGTGCCCTCGGTCGAATATCACCTTGAAAACATTGCTCGAGCTATGTCTAACAACATGGATTGGCTCAACCCGTAAGCAAACATTGACTTCACACAAAGGGACAACCCTCCATACTACACCGATTGGACCAAACCTCTACCAACACTTGGCCAACGGATGAACCAAGGATTCCTTTCAGATACTTCTTCAACAAAGACTTGGATTTTCTTCTACAAGGTGACGATGATTCAAGAAAATATGCTACATCGTTGACACTTCCATTCCCAGAGCTGCCTACTCAAACCTGCATAGCCATTGAGGAGCGTGCCAACCACTTGTTCTCCAACGATTGGGCGCTGACGATCGACCGAGATGCATTGTATGGGATTCATCACCGAGCGCCGTAACGAATCTACTACGGTAAGTAGGTTAAGTCTCAACATGTTGTGCATAGTTCTAAAGATATCGTTGCCATCATACACATTGACCTTTCGTCTAAGTGGGACTACACATTCCTAAAGAAGATCGTAGTCAAGCGACAAGATGAACGGGACTATGCTTTCTCTGAGGCTGACTTTGAGAATTTGTCTCTCAATGACATCGAAGACATGTACCTTGCCAAGGTGCGGTGCGCATGAGACAATTCTCAAGCTGCAGATTACGCGAATTTATCAAGTCACTTCTCATCTTCATAAGACGCATTGTCATCAAGGAGCGTGTAGAAGATCTCACCGGTTGTTGAATCTTATTAGACGCGTGTCAACTTCACTCCTCCAAAGCTTGATCTTCCCGATATCAACCAACTATCTCAATATACACTCATCGACAAACCTTTCGCGTTGTTTACCGTAGTGAACTTCAAAGCTGCTTAATGTGTAGCGAACTCCACAAGTTAGGGGATCATACTTTGAAGGCTGGTTAGGGATGGATTGGCATACTGGAGTTGAAGGATATCGCCGAAAATTGGGTCTCCTAAGCTACGGAATTCTCGGGAAAGGAGGGATGTGAGACGGATCATCACAATGATTGATGAACGGTTGTTTCGAAGGGATCGATTCGGCGATTGGAGAGTTATGTCGGTTGGTCGACCGGAGAAACATAACGGATTTCAAGCATACATGCACACTCACGGGAACATCACTGCATTTCCTGGTACCCCTTGAATTGTTTTCTTCATATAATTTTGGATGTTTGATTAATTATGTATATGGCTTGTGCACACATTACGATGTACAACCCGTGCTTGTAAATAAAGGACCACGTAGTGCGCCATTGCCACAATCCTTAGAAAAGGAGCGAAAGCTTCTTACTTTTGAGTAAAACCTATCAAACCTTTCATTTTTCAAGGTTTTGCTCAAAAGAACAAGTACTTCCCCTTATGATTTTCAAAACCTTAACCGTTTATATCACTTATTGAGGGGAGTATTTGAAACTTTGTTCACAAATTGTTCCGCGATGGTCATTCTTCCCGCAACAATCGAAATGGTCATATTTATTCTCAACTTTTCAAAAATAACATCACATATGCCATTTTGAGGGGAGAAAATGTGATAAGAAATATGTTGTGTAAAATGCAAATGAATCACGTGTGCTTTTGACTTAACCAACAATTGACGATGCTTAACTGTTAGTAACTCGAAAAGACTTGTCCTGGCGGGTAATAATTTCAAGCTAGTTCGCTAGTGATGTAAACGTGTCTCGCAAAGGACTTGTCCGAGTAGAATGTACCATTCGAGAAACTCTTGATAAACATGAACTCTGACGGGTTTGACGACCTTTGGAGGATTGTCTACACCTTCAAGGTAGTTACTAGAGCTAGTTGTCACCTAAAGTGACAATGCAACTCTTTAACTATGCCACGTAACGTGTCTCATGGGGATTGTCTATCTTGAGTGAATCAATTCAAAATGTGCGCTCTTTCCTCACTGTGCATTTTAACCGTTAAAACTCTTAAGCACATGTGGAGGGAGAGTATTTATGCAAAATCTTATCTCAACAGTGGTACTAAAATGTTTTTCATTCATAAACACTTTGAGAGATTTTTCACATCGCTGGTTTTATGGCAACATAGGTCAGTCATGGAGTTATAAGGTGACTAAGGTTAGGAATAACCGTCCTATGATCCGCCAGAGTCAGAGGGATCTACCCAAGGACACCACAAATAGTTAGTATTTAGAAGTCCTTAGGTATGATTGTAAAAAGGAGAAAATGAGAATCGGAGAAAGAAGGAGTTGAAGAATTAAAAAGAAATGCAAAGAAAAGGGTGAAAAGAAATAGCCCTCAGTTATTCAACTTAGGGGCATAACGGGTTCAATTCATATGCTCCGGTTGTCACTTAGTAGCGCGGTATTGAAGATTAAAAGTCGTCATGGACCCAGTGGCGCATGCACTAAACCTTCTTATCCACTCAAGTTTCTCTCAACAGAAGCTTGTTTCATTCTCACTGGGAACCCTACGTAAACTATCGGCTTTCTCTTAGAGATAGCTGATATTGAAGAAGGAGACCCTCTCCCTAGTCTCCTCTCAGGAAAACCAAAACGCACTATTGAGTCTAGAGCGACGAGATTCATCAAAAGATCTCTTAGGTACACTTGAAATATCATCACTTGATGTTCAACAATAAGAATTTCAGTGGTACATTATCGAGTCCTTCACGGATCTTAGCAATGCTCGAGAACATTTATGAGAGGTTCACAATTGTGATCCTCGGTGATTGAATGGAAACTCCTGCCGGGGTCAACATCAAGCGACCACGGCGGTAGGTCGCGGCAACTCCTCGTGGATTGCGCTTAGTGGTCTCAAACGGTCTCGATGGTGAGGTGATGCGGTGTACCTCGTGACTCATCTGAATCGTAGGTGTACTTCGTACATCGTATTCATCTCACTTGTGGGACTCGATCCGTCGAGAACGGCCTTTGTAAGAATTAGAGTTGTGTTTTCACACTATTTTGTTAACACTCTCGAAGTTCAAACTTGTAAGTGCGGAATCCGCTTATTACTAACCGTTTAAATGTTTTCTTCTTATGGAAGCTCAGGAGCGGAATGATCGTGCAGATTCTTCTCATGCTCACGCCAACATCATCACTAATGGAAGTTCTATCCAAAAGCAACACAACAGGTAATGATTCTTCGTCACAAATCAAAGAATCTACAAAGTTAAAGACTTAAAGAACTCCATCGATCTTGAATTCCAACGTCAAAAGGCGTGTGAGCATGTTGAAGAATGACGTGGAGACATTTTAGTAGCTGGCAAACTGAGGCGAGATTTGATGCGCATACAACAACATACTATCTCTTTCATCACAAAGAACAATGATCAAAGAACAAAGTTAATGATGACGTCAAAGCATAACCGCTTCAAAGTAAACTATCTCTCTACCTTCTGGGAGATTGTTCGAATCAAGGCAATTCTTCTCACAAGAAAGAAGAATGTCAGAAGACGCCAAAGCTACTATTACATCAACGCCTTCACCGTTTTCATCACCAACACTTGAGTGTTTGTTACTCATATGTAATAACACTTGAGGGGAGATTGTTGGAATCACTCCTAAACCTTATTCAAGTGTTAGTTACTCATATGTAATAGTTAGCTTATTATGGCCTTTATGTTTGTTATTAGCCTTAAGCTTATGTAGAAGGACCATGAGCTTAGGCCCAAGCCCATAGGAGAAAGGAAGGGAACTAGGAGTGTTGCCCTAGCTTCCCTCCTATAAATACCCCTTGTAAACCTTCATTTGAAGGTTGGTTGTTCAAGTTTTCTTTTCACAAACACTCTACGCCTAAACCGTATTATTTATATCGTGTGTGTGTGTGTGATACTTGTTCAATCGCCTCTCTATCTTTCTTATAAGCTTGTGTGGTAAACCTTGTGACCTAACACTACGCCTTTCATATAATATTTAACTTAATGTGTAGTTTTCTTCTTTTCATAAAATTATATAAACTCATGAAATTTTGACAGTAACCAGCCATCCTTTACATGACCAT
>OU343225.1:105648804-105688446 GCA_910596185.1 Chrysanthemum makinoi | reverse complement strand
GATCCTCATAATGATATAAACTTTATGGGATGTACTATTCCTACCCTCCATACTAGGGAGGGTTTGTATTTTTGATGTCCTTTGTCTCCCATTTATTTCAGTACAACACAGTTCTTTGTCAGTTTTTGTCCCGTATTTCTGACAGTTTATCATATTTATATAATAATAGTAATCAGACATCGTCCACATCAAATCGTCATCCAGTCGTCATTGTCGACTCCATCATCGGTGACGGTGATGATGTACATGCATGATTCCGACATCCTATTAGGAGCAAAGAAAACATTATATTCTTATGAATGATGTCATTCAATGTTGATTCGATTGGCTTCTCCTTCAGGGTGTTTCCGATACAATTGAGCAAATACGAATTAGGATACTTTTGAACTATGATTTTGCGACAATTATGGTTTCAATATTGTGTTATGGTACTCGTTTTGTTGATCGTATCTCTTGTGATGATAAGAGCCACGTACCTTGTTGTTTGTTTACAGGGTTCCAGGCGCGATGATGTCGAGATGGTATTCACGTCGTAATCATTAAAAGAACACACAAAATTCCCACGAGTTATGATAGTCGAAATCTTCTCGTACACAAGCACAGTTGCCGATGAAGGAGTCGGAAATAACAAAACTGAAAGGAGATGAGGATGTGGATAGTAGCAAGGATAATGGTTAATTAAAAAACTCAACTTTCACGAGGATTTTTTTTTTTTTTTTCCGATTTTGCAGAAAGAAAAGATCTAATGAAATACTATGTTCCCTTAATTAGTTTTAAGATTGCATACTTTTTTTAAATACCACGGTTATCTTAAAAACTTCTTTTTCACTACAACAATCGGAGGGACGGGCGAGGAGACTTTCGCCGGGGACACAATGTCCCCGGCGAAAGCCGCTAAATGACAAAATAAAATCTGACGTGGCACATAAATACGCTGATCTGTTATGGAAAATTCAACCAAAGTTTTCGGCGGGGACATGTCCCCGGTGAAAACATGTTTGATTTTTTCAAACTTTGACCAGCCAGTCAAAAATTCAATGATAACTTTCTCCTCCGGGACTTGTCCGCCTTAACTTTATTTTGCGTTTACCAATATTTGACCAAAGTCCAAAGCGAATTTTGCGCTGGGAAAATTCCACGAAAACTTTTCCCACGACATGTCCCGGCAAGAAATGTTTACTAAAATACACTTTATTGCAACTATTAATACATGACTAAACCCCGATGCTTGGAAAAACATAAATAACCCAATCGTCAATTCTCACAAAACACACGTAACAACATAATGGCTGATTACACGCCGGAAAAAGAGTGGTCACTGGTTTTATCGTCGATATATCTCTTTACTCGAGTTCTTGATACGTATGGGTCGAAATAGGGTAACAAATCTTGAAGCATTGTTTGAATAGGGTAACAAATCTTGATCATTATACGATAGCACCTTTAGTTGGTCGTTTAACATGATACGCACCTATACTCGGCCGTTTAACATGATACGTATACCATAGCACCTATAGTTGGTCGTTTAACATGATATGTATACCATAACACCTATAGTTGGTCGTTTAACATGATACGTATACCATAGCACATATACTCGGCCGTTTAACATGATACGTATACCATAGCACCTATAGTTGGTCGTTTAACATGATACGTATACCATAGCACCTATAGTTGGTCGTTTAACATGATACGCACCTATACTCGGCCGTTTAACATGATACGTATACCATAGCACCTATACTTGGCCGTTTAACATGATACGTATACCATAGCTCCTATAGTTGGTCGTTTAACATGATATGTATACCATAGCACCTTTAGTCGGTCGTTTAACATGATACATATACCATAGCACCTATAGTTGGTCGTTTAACATGATACGTATACCATAGCACCTATAGTTGGTCGTTAACATGATACATATACCATAGCACCTATACTCGGGCGTTTAACATGATACGTATACCATAGCACCTATAGTTGGTCGTTTAACATGATCTGCACGCACCTATACTGGTTACGTTTAACATGATCGTACGTATACCATAGCACCTATAGTTGGTCGTTAACATGATACGTATACCATAGCACCTATAGTTGGTCGTTTAACATGATACGTATACCATAGCACCTATACTCGGCCCTTTAACATGATACGTATACCATAGCACCTATACTCGGCCGTTTAACATGATACGTGTACCATAGCACCTATAGTTGGTCGTTTAACATGATCGCACCTATACTCCGGCGTTTAACATGATACGTACACCATAGCACCTATAGTTGGTCGTTAACATGATACGTATACCATAGCACCTATAGTTGGTCGTTAACATGATACGTATACCATAGCACCTATACTGACCGTTTAACGTATACCATAGCACCTTTAGTTGGTCGTTTAACATGATATGTATACCATAGCACCTATAGTTGGTCGTTTAACATGATACATACGATACCATAGCACCTATAGTTGGTCGACGTTTAACATGCGCGTTTAACGTGCGCGGCGTACCATAGCACCTATAGTTGGTCCGCTTTAACATGATAATGTATACCATTGCACCTATAGTTGGTCGTTTAACATGATAATGTATACCATAGCACCTATACTCGGTCCGTTAACATGATACGTATACCATAGAACCTATACTTGGCGTTTAACATGATACGTATACCATTGCACCTATAGTTGGTCGGTTTTTTAACATGATACATGCCTATAGTACGGCGTCGTTAACATGATACGTATTCCATAGCACCTATAATTGGACGTTTAACATGATACGTATACCATAGCACCTAGTTGGTCGAACATGATAACCACCTATACTCGGCTTTTAACATGATCACGATTATACCATAGCACCTATACTCGGCCGTTTAACATGATACGTATACCATAGAACCTATAGTTGGTCTTTACATAACGTGATACGTTATCCATAGCACCTATAGTATAGGGCGTTTAACATGATACAGCACCTATACTCGCACCGTTGGCACCTATAGTTGGTCGTTTAACATGATATGTATACCATAGACCTATTCGGTTGATAACGATACCATAGCACCTATAGTTGGTCGCTTAACATGATCGCACCTATAGTTGGTCGTTTAACATGATCGTTATACCATAGCACCTATAGTTGGTCGTTAACATGATACGTATACCATAGCCGTTTACTATACTCGCCGCGTTTAACATGATCGTATACCATAGCACCTATAGTTGGTCGTTTAACATGATAAGTATACCATAGCACCTTTAGTTGGTCGTTTAACATGATCATATACCATAGCCCTTATACATGTCGTATACCATAGCACCTATAGTTGGTATACCATAGCACCTATAGTTGGTCGTTTAACATGATACGTAGCCCATAGCACCTATAGTTGGTCTTTGGCATGTATTAACATGATACGTATACCATAACACCTATAGTTGGTCGTTAACATGATACGTATACCATAGTTGGTCGCTTTACATGATCTATACTCGCCGTTTAACATGATACGTATACCATAGCACCTATAGTTGGTCGTTAACATGATCGTATACCATAGCTTATACTAGTTGGTCTTTTAACATGATACGTTATACCATAGCACCTATAGTTGGTCGTTAACATGATACCATAGCACCTATAGCAACATGAATATACCATAGCACCTATAGTTGGTCCGGCCGTTTAACATGATCTGCCTACTTTCGCCGTAACATACATTATACATAGCACCTATAGTTGGTCGTTAACATGATAATATACGTATACCATAGCACCTATAGTTGGTCGCTTAACATGATACTTATAACATAGCACCTATAGTTGGTCGTCGCTTAACATGATCGCACCTATATCTCGGCGTTTAACATGATACGTCTACCATAGCACCTATAGTTGGTCGTTAACATGATACGTATACCATAGCACCTATAGTTGGTCGTTTAACATGATATGTATGCCATAGAAAAATTTTAGGTTAAATTTAAATTGATTTGTTATTAATTTAGTTATTGAAAATGATAATAAAGTTTTTTTTAATACCATATCACTTATACTTAAATTAATTTTATAATTTTTAGGTTAAATTTAAACTGATTTATTATTAAATTTAATTATTTAAAATGATAATAAAGAGTTTGTTGAAAAATAAAATTGAATAATTAAAGCATTTCCCGGGGACATGTCCCCGCCGAAAGTTTCGCTAAAACTTTCATTTTCCTCTGTCATTTTACTTTATCCCGCCATTTCTTTTCCCGGGGACTTGTCACCGCCAAATGTTGCACTAGAAGACAAACCACACTTTCTCAGGGGACTGTCCCCGAAAGTGTAACGTAAAACACCTCACTTATTAACTTGTCACGGTTCACTTTCTGGATAAAAAACCACTCCTCACAACAACCCACTTCTCTGTTTGCAGCTGCGCACCTCCTCCACCACCACTTCCTCACAACAACACCACCACCACCACAACAACGCACCACCTCCACCACATCATAGGGAATGTGTTTTGAAGATGATGGCTAAAGATTTTGAGGTGAGGCAAATGAGCTTGGTGGCGTTGGTCACTAATTATTTATATGCCACACCTTTTATTAGTGTAATAATATTGAGTTGTATTTTCTTTTCTTTTCGGGTTCAAAATGGCTAATGGAGAGATGGTGGTGTGTTGTGGCGGGGAGGCTGGTGGTGAGTGTTGTGGCGGTGGAGGCTGGTGGTGTGTTATTCGCTATAAGGTATTTAGGTTACTAATATTCTTTATCAAGTTAACCGGACAATGCGTTTGTTTTGTTGTTAAAAATATATCTAGTTAGCCGGAAATGATGTCATTTTATTAGATTTGAAAGTAGATTGATATTAGATTGCGTATGTGAAGTTAGATATTAGATTGCGTATTAGCTCCTAGTTTCTTTCGGCGACGATGTTCATTAAGTTAGATATTAAGTTGTTCCTATTATTATTTGTGTCATACATTGGTCATTTTGGACCGCTTATTACGTGCTTTGCTTTTTATACTTGTAGGAATATAGGGTGTCACGGGTGCCAAGCCGAGGCCAAACCGCAACCACAGCCGAGACCAAAAGGTAAGATATGTCGTTGCGTATTTTAAATAGTTTAGGGTTTTAGGTAATGAGAACTATCCAAGCATCGGGTATCAAAAAGACCCTTTAAACCATTAGGGTTGAATTGGTCATTTTAACAATTAGGGTAGGAGAGTAGGATGGTGGATTTTGGGACCTAAACCAAGATCTTGGCAAGGTGTTGGGGTCCACCCCCTTTCATGTGCAATAGCACTTTAACTATGTTAATGAGATCATGTTGTTTCATCTGCTTGTGATACAAAAGATTTGATCATGTTTGCTTAAGACTTTTTGAACAATGTGTCTAGGGTTGAGGGTTCTTTGAAAACAAATGAATGGTGTTAGTGTGTCTAGTTAAAGTGCTATTACAAAAGATTTCCCGACAACATTTCATTCTGTTTTTTACAATGTTCTTCCAAAAAACTCACCAAATTTCTTAAACAACATTGTTTGATCATAATGGATTTTTTTAACTTGCATGTTGGAAAAAGAACTAGAAATCAATGGCAACTCTATGCTCAAGGTAGTATAATCAGCCATTGTATTATATTATCAAACAACAAAAATGAACTTAGCGGCGGTGACACGTGGCTTCACTGATGGTTTACGGCGAGGAGGTACACGATTTCTTGGTCCACAAGATACAAGAAAGTGTACAGCCCGTATCTTGTTATGGTTTGTTATGGTTACCTGATGATGAGGGTTGAATCTTGAAGGGTAAAAAGGTGGTGCAAAAGGGTTTAGCTTGGTTTGAGAGTGTTTTTATTGTGTGTTTTTTGGTTAGAAACTCCATGAGTTTGTGTGAGAGAGAGGGGTCAGAGATGATAAGAAGAGGTATGAAATGATGTGTAATGATAGAGATATAATGGTGGCGAGAGATATGAAAGGGCTTGTGAGGGTGCCTCATTAACTCCACTTCACTCGCCATCACTATCATTACAAACCCTTTCATCTATCTTCTTATAATCTCCGACCCCTCTCTACACATGGAAGTTTCTCACCAAAAACACACTAAACACACGCACATTTATGAACTCTCAAGCGAGGGCTAAACCATTTTGCACCACCTTACCCTTCAATATTCAACTTGCATCATCGGTAACCATTACAAACCGTAACGAAAAGCATCGTACACTTTTGTATCTTGTGGACCAAAACCGTACCTCCTCTGCATCGAGAAGCTCCGAGAAATACCTGCCATTTTTTGTTGTTTGATAAATATAATACAATGGCGGATTATACTACCTTGAGCATGAGTTCTGATGCAGAACGAAGTTAAAACAATCCATTATAATCAAACAATGTTGTTTAAGAAATTCAAACTCTTATATCCACAATAATATAAGAGAGATTTGGTGAGTTTTTGGAAGATCATTGTAAGCGAAGAATGAAATGTTGTCGGTAAATGGTGTAATAGCACTTTAACTAGACACACTAACATCATTCCTTTGTTTTCAGGAACCCTCAACTATATACTTGTTCAAATAGTAAATGTTAGCACACGATCAAATCTTTTGTATCACAAGCATATGAACATAACATGATCTCATTAACCTAGTTAAAGTGCTATACACATGAGCGGTGGACCCCAACAAGCCAGATTTGGAGTCCCAAAATCCACCATCCTACCTAATTGTTAAAATGACCAATTCAACCAATGGTTTAAAGGGTCTTTGCCCGATGCTTGGATAGATTACCTAAAACCCTAAACTATTTAAAATAAGGGTTAAGCTTTGGACAAACGAAGATGATCCGGAGTCAATGACAAAACCACTGGAACGAGTTCGAGCCTTCTGTGTTAGGATATGTTTGTAGAGAATAACATGTTTATGATTCCCGTTAAATGGATAATACATGATAGTTTTGGACCATTTAGTATAGGTAGCTTATTTATAGTTTTGGACCATTGGCGATTTTAGGTTATTGATTGTGTTGTAGCGAATTTGGACCATTTGGTTATATATGATATTATGTTTAGCGGTTTTGTGTTCTTGTAGCATAAAATAGGTTGAAAGCGAGTTCTTACATTGTAGATTTTTCGGAGAAATTCGAAGAAAATCAGAAATTACCCATTTTGCAACAATTTTAAAAATGGGCTTAAGTCTTTCACGGGACAAGTCCGTGAAAAGTGATATAGATTTTTGTTTCCCATTTCCTCGAGGACATGTTCTGGAGAAGAGGTGGCGATAAACTTTAGTTACCATAACCCGTGCTACGTCGGACATGTTTGGCCGGTGACAATGGGCTGCGGGACCACAACTAACTCGGTAAAAGTTGTGTGTCCCGAAGAAACGTATCCAGAAGGTATTACGGGGATTTTTGGCGAGGACATGTCCCGGGAATGGTATAACAGGGCATGTCGTGAGAACTAAACGTCGCTGCGAGCGGCCGAATGTTGTAGTGTTTTTAGCTTATGCCACCAAGCCATTTGTTAAACATAATTAATAAACTTAAATTATTATGTTTAAATGTTCATTTACATTAATAATTTCCTAAATCTCTTCTAATTACCATAATTACTTTCATATTATTTAGAAATATTTTTTATTTTAGAAAACAATTTGCTTTATTTAATGCTTCTAAACAAGTGCTATGATGGCACATATTATAAAATTCATTTAACAATTTACTCGAGTTTTCCCCAACTTATTGTTGCCAAACTAATGTGGTTCTAGAAAATAATTCCCAACTAACTGCATTTTTTTATTTATTTACTTTTCATTTTTAGCTACACCATCAGTATAGATTTTATTTGTATAGTTCGTGTAAAAAATACAAAATTGATCAGTTGACTTTCATACAATTCATCATTCTTAAATTATCTATTGTTTTGAATACTTAAGATAAATGTGATGTATAACACCAAAACATCCTCATAAATGTCACCTACATTCCTACAACACAACGAAACAACTTCATTGATTAGGTGTACTAGCTATTAGAGTATATAATGACTTAATATTTCACTTCATAGGAGCTTGCAAATGATTGTAATAAGATTTATGTGGGCACGATGTTCATCGGAGATTATGGAGGAGGTCTAACGTTTTCTCTCGGCGGATAAAAATTCGTGACATTGAAGGTCTTCTATGTACTGGTTTTTGTGAAGAGCTTCAGGCAGGGGCGGAAAGAGGGGGTAACTAAGGGATGCCCCCTCCGATAAGCCCATCTGTTGTATCAATACATCAATATTTAGCCCATAACTTAACTTTGATGTACAGCTGGCTTCCTCAAAAATTATATCCATAGTAAAAGAAAAAAATGTCTCCTAATTTAGTTGCAAATGAAGAAAAAAAAAAATCAGTTGTGAGTCACAGAAAACCATTTTCTACATCAAATGCACTTTTAAACTTTATTTTGCATAAACATTTAACAGATAACTTTGATTTTTTACCCCACAACTTTTGTTATGTCTTATCTGTTCGTTTTATTTTATTTTATTATTATTTCTTTTTTACATTCTTGACAAATATGATCACCATTGAATAATTGTAAGTGTTCAATATACTCTATTCATATTTCATATTTTTGTTTTATGTTGTTCATTTGTTATATAAGCTATACGAGCTTGAAGAACCAATGTTATGTTCTCCGGAGAATTAAAATAGATAAACACTATTTTTTTTTTTCAAGTTTATTACTTTTAAGCGCTAAATATGTTAAAAGTTTCCATTTAGTTTGCACGTGTTAGTTTTCTTATTGTTTACTTGTACAAAATAATGTTCGAAACCATTCCTTTTACAGTTTCTGGTAGATTTTTTCGGATTATATAAGCTCATTTTTCGATGACGTTCGGCCTCCCTTAATTAAAAAGCGTAGCTCCACCCCTGGCTCATAACTTTTCGCATACTGAGACTGGTAGAATATGTTGATACAAATATAAAAATATGTCATCAATGTTCACCTCTTATTAGTGACTTCCAATTAAGAAATATGCATGTATGTAGGTTGGCCTAGAATCTCGGCTCAGTTGTAGCAATAGTATATTTTGTCTGTGTTTTTTTTATGCTAATTGGTTTGTATGCTATTAGTGAATATGTATATGTCTTTATTTATGCTTTGTGATAAGTTTGATATTTGATTATAAGTGTTGATTTTATATGGTGTGCTACAAGTTGTGTTTTATTTGGCGCTATTGTCTTTCAAATTCTTTTTCTTGCTTTGTATGTTGTTAGTGGATTTCGGTATGTGCGTTTGTGTTTGTTATACTCTATGATAGTCGTGAGCGCTTCGTGATAGCCTTTAAAGTCTCATATATATGTCGTAATTGCTGACTTTATACATTGTGTATAAGTTATAGCCATAACTGCTGATTTCATGTGTGCTAGAAGCTTTGTTTAATTTGGTTGTAATGATCGTTGCAATGTTGTTCTTTTTGGGGCTATGTAGAATGGTAGAACGGTTGAGTGCGAGGTTGATTCAACTTAACAATCACTGTTATTGTAGTCACAATGATAAGGGACATGTGGATATATGTTTCTATTTTTTTAAAAATAAAAATGTCATATGTATATCGTTATTTAGCTCAAATGCCGTCGTTATTAGTTTCTATATCTTTAGAATAACTTAGCCCCCTTTTGGCAAAATGAAAGTCTGTTCTTAAAGTTGTTCTTATATCTTTAGAATCTCAAAGGTTTTTTTTTATCGTCATTAAGTTCCAAAGTTCATTAAGGATATGTTCATATATATGGATTCATGTTTGCATCTTGCCATTGCTATGTTATTGTGAGAAATCTGTGCACATCACAAGCAAAAAATTTAGCTACACAAATTAGCTGCAGCACGAGTACAAAAAGTGGTAATGATGACACCTAGCCAACCAAATCAGCACAGCCACGGCGATAGATATAACATTTTTTGAAATGTATTTGCACCAATAAATTATCTTTAAATGGACGTTTAAGACATCAACATAACAGCACACCCTAAGAATACATCGTTGGGACATTAATTTATTTATGAATATTACTTCAATAATAAAAAATTTAAATAAGTCCTCAGTCAATATTTCTTTAACAATTGGCTTTAGTACATAAGCAAACATAAGAACCGATGCATGTAGCCATAGAACCTTCTTTCCATACCGTGCACTTATTGACACATGATTTAACGGAACACAACATTAGATAAAACTTAGTACACACTTTATTTATTTCACTTGTCGGTTGTATCCTAGTTCCTGTAATCATTTAAGTAACATTAATCGTTATCTTTTTACAAGGCATGCTTGTTGAAATATATGATTGAAAAACATATTCAACAATATGGAGAGAAAAAAAAAACAAATATACCTGAAGAAGCCAGTATGTTTGCAAGAATAAACATAACCAAAAGAGATATAGTTTTCATGTTGATATTGTTTGACTGACTTATATTTAAAAGAAACATAGATAGAAGATTTGAACACTTGATGAACTTATGTTAGATCACACACACACACACTCACACACACACACACACACACACATATATATATATATATATATATATATATATATATATAGAAGAGAGAGAGAGTTTGGATCATTTAAAAGTTGATCTGAAAAGTGAGAAAGTATCTATTATTTGTCAGCATAACCCCTCCCTTTTTCAACACCAAACCACTTGGGCCTAATGTATTTTCCTCCATTCTTTTAAGAAAGTTTTGTAAATTACTTTTCACGAATTTTTTTCGCCAAATTATTTTTTAAGGGGCCAATTTTTTTTGGGCCAAAATTTCCCATACAAATTTTTATAAGCTGTGATCTTGCCTTTTTATTTTGATGCATCCTTGATTAAAATTAGTTATATATGATGCACCAAATTTTATATGAGATACTTGGCTGGCTTGATTGTTACCTTATATGTTTCAATAACATTGCAAAAACTTAGTATACTATGCTCTTTAAGGGGCATTAGTTATACAACAAGAAACGGAATATGGTATCCAGTAGTAGCGTGCGTCTTTGTCATTAGGATAATCTTGGTATATTAATAATCGTGAATTGATGAAAAGTAAGTTAACCATGTGATTAATAAAATGACTTTGAAACATGTTAGGATAATTGATTTCATTGTATATTTAACCATGTGATTAATAAAATAAGCGTGTTGAATCAGTTGAAAAATCTCTTTTATACCCAAGGTTGGCCGGTTTAATTCAAAACTTTTTACGGAATAAGTTAATAACATATCGCGATCGATGCACCTTTTTATTTTGGTGAATCACGAGTTAAAAAAGTAGTTATAACTATGATCATTTTTATAACTTCGGATGCACAAAAAAAAAAGTCGTCCACAGTTATAAACTTTTGGTGGAAAAAAAATTTTTTTTTGCCCAAAACAAATATTTTTTGGCGGGAAAAAATTTTTTTTTTGGGGGTGGGTGGTTTTCAAAACTTTTACCTGAAGTTTGAGATGTTTCAAATTAGACCTTATAACTTTTCTCACTTTTTCTCTAAATTATCTCTTTTTCTACAAGCATATGCATATATATATATATACACACACACACATCTAACTACTGTGAATTACATATTCAATATTATGTATTATGTATCAATGTGTATGCATTGCATATTACGTATTACTTATTGCATGAATATATTAGGTTTTCAATGTATTTTCATTTGGTATAATTTTCAGTCAGTATTATATAACACAAATAAATATATTAATGGTAGTTGAACAAGAAAGGAGTCCGAAGTCAAAAGGGAACCTGATAAAATGGGACGGAGGTAGTAGTATATTACATGTTACACATTACTTATTAAATTGGAATAATATCTTAAGAAAGCTTTGTACTTATCTAAAAATACATTTTTAAGTAATGAAAAAAAAGAAAAAATAATTTGTGTGTATTAATGTTGACATTTTGTCTTTGAGTAATAAATATTTGACACTTTTGTTTTATGTGTGTAGTGTAAAACCTGCAGGGGTATTTCTCTGAGTTTGCAAATTGCATCCATCAATCTAGGTTAAATTACAAAATAGATGTCCCCGTGGGTTAGGGAAAATTGCATTACCGTCTCTATTTTTTATTTTTATTTTATTTTTATCCAATCCTTGTGGTTTTACGCTTCTTTTTTTATATCGTTTTTCTAAGTGTTTTTTATATACGTTTTTTCTCACGTGTTTTATATACATTTTGTATTGTTTTTATACGTTTTCATATGATTTTATACGTTTTCGTACGTTTTCTTAAATTTTCGTCCACTTTTATTCATCCATTTTCATTCGATTTTATACGTTTTCACTTGTGACAAAAAAAAATTAATTTTTTTTCACATATGACCAAAAAAAGTTTCTAAAAAAATATTTCATAAAAAAAAATTTCGACAAAAAAAATCCGAAAAATAAATTTGTAAAAATTTGAGAAAAATCGAAAAAATATTATGAAAAACAAAATGAAAAAAATACCCAAAAAATATTCTTAATATATATATTTTTAAAGGGACCATTTATGTAATTCACCACTATAGAGGCGATGAATCAATTTATGAAACCATAGATCAATTATGTAACTTGAAGGGTAAATTGAATCAAACTACTCACATAAAAGAAATATGTTAACATTAATACTTACAAAAATATTTTTTTTCACTACTCAGAAAGGTATTTTTAGACAAGTATAATGTATTTTAACATTATTATCCACGAAAACTTACTTTTATTTTTAACCAAACAAATTAAATGCTTATCAAAGGAATAAATCCTTACGTTCTTCATTAGTTTGATTTAATGGTGTAGATTAACCTAAGATTTAAAAAGTAAACCTAAGTCCATGTTTTTTTTCTTGTCTTTTTGTCTTTCTTTTTTATTCAAATATTTTTTTTTGTCTTTTATTTTTAAATTCACATTTTTTTTATTTAATTCACGTTTTTATTTATTTATTTATTTATTTTTTAATTCCGCGTTTTTTTTTTTTAAATTCAGCGTTTTATTAGCGTTTTTGGCCCATGCGTTTTCGTCTATTTTCATGTTTTAGATTACGTTTTCATATGTTTTTTCGTCGGTTCAACCCCAGTTTTCTTTCATTTTCATCCGTTTTAGGCGTGTTTTTCGCTTTATCGTATTAGATCTGTTTTCTTACGTTTTCATTTGTTTACATTTAGATTAAACAAATTGATTTTGCTTTAAACACATAGTTATTTAGTGTACTTTTGTTTATTATATAAGTTGTAATTGAATTTGTCTTTTAATGGATACATTGTAGAGTATTTCAATGGGTTTCAACGGGATTTGAAAATATCTATGGTTGATCGATGAAAAGCCATGGTTAAACAAAAGCACAACATCTTCATAAACAAGCGGAAGAAACTCAAACACATATTACATCACGGGTGATATCGCGTGAGTATCACCGCGTGATATCAGCGAATGATTTCTGCAAGTGATATCATCTGTGATATCACAAGTGATATCATCTATGATATCACACATGATTTAACAAAATAGAAGAAGGCGACATATACGTGATGTCACTGAGTGATATCAAATTCTCCTCCAAAAATTTGAACATCAAGAGAATGAGATACACGAAAAATTAGCAATAAAAGTGTGATAGTTAGTAGTTATTCAAAAATCACAAACGTAATGCGAATATCACAAAGTGATATTGAGAAAATCCTAGCGATATTCAAAATATCACAAAATGATATTCAGAATATCACGAATATCACTTGTGATAGTCGAAACATATGAAAGCGTAACAAAATAGGCGAATACATATGAAGCGGACGACGTATAAGTAAAAACCGCGTATGAAAATAAGCAGCGAAAGCCGGATGAAAATAGATGAAAACGTATGAATAATGGACCCAAAGCGTAAGAAAACAAAACAACGTTTAAGCGGGCGAAAATAGATGGCATTATGAAAATGTATGAAAGCGGTGAAAAGCATTATGAAGCAAAAAAAACATGAATTAAAAAAGCGTTAAAACGTAAAAAGCGTTAATAAATAATAGCGTGAATTAGAAAACAAACAAAACAAAAAAAGTGAAGAAAAATAAAAAGACAAAAAAAAAAGAAGAAAAAAAAAGACAAAAAAACAATAAAAAAAAGCATGGACAGGTTTTATCCCAGTTAAATTTTAGGTTAATAAAATAGATAGATTTAGATGAATGGTGAGGATTTATCCCTTGGTAAGCACCAAAATAAAAGTAAGCAAAAGAAAATTCCTCCTATTGGATTTAAGATCATTTGAGGAATGAAAGATTATTTACATATCATGGATCAATCTCCGTCAGATTTTATTTGATCTAATGGATGAGATTAATCCCAACATTTTAAAAAGCATTTCATCTTCTTTAAAATATTAATAACTTTCAAACCGTTAATCGTTAGGGAAAAAAAAATATCATTGCAACGGCATTTAATTATCTTTTATAGATAGGCACTTTGATATACTTTTCAAAAAAAGATTTCGTATTTTTCACCTTTTTAAAGGTTTTTTTTGTTTTTACGTTCTTGAAATTTGATTAAAAAATCATATATGATAAAACACTAATTTGAATATCACATGTGATATTAGTGCTATATCATATATGATATTAGTGTTATATCATATATGATATGTAATATCACATGTGATATTAGTGTAATATCACATATCATATATGAATTTTTCAATGCAAATTTCAAGTAACGTAAAAAACAAAAATGAAAAAATAATTTTTTCTTTTCAAAAGTATATCGAGTGCTTCGTCCTAGAAAGATAATTAAAAGCTCTTCGCGACGGTGTAAATATTTTCACTTAACGATTAACGGTTTAAGAGATATTTAAATTATAAAAAATATGTGAAATAATAAAATGATTTTAATCTCATCCATTGATTTCTTTTTAAATAGATGGTGGAGATGAGTCCATTGATATGTAAAAAAAGTTTGGTATGTAAAATAACTCTCCTCATACTATTGTATAGAGTTGAGATCCATATATAACTCATATTTGTCATATAACCAATGAACCAATCATACCCATCCATTTTCTATCTAAATTAATAAAAAATCATTTTCTACTATTTTTTTTAAATAACATATCTTGCAAACGGTAAATATTCAGGAGTCAAAAAATATCTGTATCGTGGCGAGAATTAAATTATTTTATAGATATGCATTGTTATATGCTTTCGACGAAGTTTTTAAAATTTCGAAAAATCATATGTGATTTGTAAAAATCACATGTGATGTTTAAAAATCACATGTGATTCGTAAAAATCAAATCACATATGATTTTAACAAATCACATGTGATTTTAACAAATCACATGTGATTTTTAGAATTTTTAAAAAATTTCGTTGAAAGTATATAACAATGCATATCTATAGAAAGATAATTTAATTCCGTCCGAATAGTATGATTTTTTATTAACGATTAACGGTTTGTGAAATATTTAATTTTTAAAAAAAGGGTGAATATATTTTAATAAAAGAAATGAGTGGCTATGATTGGTTGATTGGTTATATTACAAATATGAGTTCTATAATAAACTTTTCTCCTATGGTATATTATACTGTAATATAATCATGAGTAAATGGTGAAAGCTTATGAATAATAAAATTAAATATTATATGATGCATCATTAGGTTAAATATTAATTTTTATTTGAAAATATATTTTTGAAATTGTTTATTTAAAAATATTAATATTTATAAAGTGTGTACTTTTACTAAGAAATTAAAAAAGCCAATTAAGAATATTACATTTGAAAAAACCACAAATATACCTACACGTTTTGGTTGGGATTTGCAACTCACAACTTGAGATAACCCGCAATTTTTCAGACTTATGTTTACAAAGAATTGTCCTTATTTTTGCATTTACATGAAAACGAGAAGTTATCTTGTGAAACGTGAAAAATGCACACACCGCGTACCGGCACAACTGTAAATTCGATAAACAATTTGATTTGATCGTTATATTATTTACGGAATACTAGTCGTGTGAATAATTGTTTTTATTGGAAAAAATATTTGGAACGCAACGGCACAATTTTCTTGAGTTGAATCGAACGTTTTCTATCCTAAACGTGCGCCGAACGTAAAAAGCATAAAATTTACAAGATTGGCCCTTGAACAGAAGTATGGCCGCCGCCCCTTTTACTTTGGAAATGGACACAAATTGTCCTTGTGGTTTTCTAGTATAAAAACTCCCTTAATTAGGGTTTCATCCATTTTTCAAACCCCAATGTAGTCACATCCTCCCACCACTCTCTCTAGGGTTAGCCGGCCACCGCCTCCGGCCAACAGCAGCCGCCCCTCTCATTGAAGATCTAAGTAAATGTTCATGTTTTGATACGGGTATCGATTGAGACGTATGCCACGTATAGGGTATGATTTTTGGGAGATTTTAATCGTGTATTTTGTTCATGAATCAGCTCCGTCTCGTCTCCTCTCCCTTCTCTTTCGTTGGTATGTCAACACCGTCAAAACCATTCTTTTTCCTATAAATCTATTCGAATAATCATATGCTTTTGAAAGTTTTCGTCGTTAAAACTTGTTTTAAAATACTTTTAAAATGATTTCATGTGGTATTAACTTTGAATGGTGTTTGTGTGATTGTTTTGGATTCGGGTCGGGTTAAACCGGACTAGGGTTGGATTCGGATCGTGACCCTTGCTGGTCATGGGTCGGATTTAGGCTTGTTTGCTTATTGAGTTTTGAGCATTTGAGTTTGGATTTGCTTATTAACTTGTCTTGTTCATAATTGGAGGTGTATATTAATGTGCTTAGTATATTCGAAACTATTTTATATTCTTGGATGTGTGGTGTTCTTGTTAGCCTTAATTGTTTTATTAGAAGTGATGGTCATTCACATTTAGGAACTTTGTAACGTGTGTTAGATATCGTGATAGAATAGTCATGGGCCGTGGATTGGGCTAATCTAATTGGTTAAAAGATAAGCTATGCTAGCCATTGATAAGCTTATGTATCCCAAGCCCAATCAAAGTCCAATCGTTGGCCCTTGCCAAGCCTATTAGGGTATTGTTGTAAGGAACTATATAAACCCCTCAAAGTCTCATTTGAGGGGTGTGCTTGAAAGTGTGTGTGTGTGTGTTTTCCTTTGAAGTAATACAACATATTGTGTTTATCTTTCTCTCCACATACACGGTTTTGTTTAAACATCAAGTCACCATCTTTCTAATCTTATTTCTAAGCTTTGTTTGTGTTTGTGTTTCACGTTTTATACGCGTAACTTGGGTTACGTGTGTTGGGTTTGCTTGGTAAAGTGATAAGGTTGATATAAAAGTAAGGTCCTACAATTGGTATCAATCGCCTAACAATGGTTTAGGAGTGTTTTGGTTGAAGTTTGTTTGTGTAGAGTTACACGTAGTTTCGTTCTCAAAAGTGTCATGCATAAAGCTTTAATTTTTGCACTTAAAATTCAAGATTCTTGTGGTTTAAGGTTTATTTGGTGCTAAAGTTTGAGTTTTTGCAAAAGTTCAAGCTTTACGTGTTTTTCTTCAAGTTTGAACTCGTGCTTTTGAAGGTGGTCATTTCTACTCGTAACTTTTATAAGCACTTTGGGTGAAAAAGGTCAAAAGATTTGTGTTATTGGAGTGTTTTAAGGCTATCTCCGTGCAAGAGAAATCGTTTGAATCATTGAAATTTTTTACGGTAGGTCAAAACCTTAGTTCTACGCGTAAGAAAGTCAAACTACGCATAAGGTTCTACTCATAACTTTTGGTGCGAGATTCTTCGAGCTTCAACGGTGACTCGGTGCTTCACTTGGATAAGTTTGTGGAACACCGACTTTTGGATATCTCTTACACTGTGATAGTGTAAAGGATTTTTAGGCTAAACCCTAATCTTACGCATAAGCTTAGACTTACGCGTAGATTACTTTGCTTTAAGTATTTATCCTACGCCTAAGCCTTGTCTTACGCGAAAGCTAAATCTTACGCATAAGTTTTCCTCGTACAACTTTAAGTCTACGCATAAGATCCTACGCCTAAGCCGATTCGCATAAGATCCTCGCCTAAGATCCTCACGCGCATAAGCACAATCTCTACGCCTAAGCCTCGTCACTGCGTAACTTCGTTTCTACGCCTAAGCTCTTTCTAGCATAAAGGTTTAAAAAAAGTTTTTTGGCGGGAAAACTTGAGTAAATTTTAAATTTTTGAGGAGACTAAACGTTCAATTTTTACGCGAGATTCAAATTTTGGTTTAACTATGAAAATTTTGGTCAAAAATTCAAATTTTGGGCCTAAATTCAAATTTTTCGGGTCAAATTTGGCGTCAAAATTGTCATTACTCAAATTTTCCATACGACCTTAGAATTGATTTTTATAGTGAATTTCAAATTTTGGGCGAAATTTTTTAAGAACCAAGGTTCGAGAGTACAACTTTCGAAACACCTCAACCGAGCTTAATCGTCATCAACCTCAACTCCTTTATCGTTGAATCGATCCTACATCAACTTTATCATAACATACCTTCATCAATGGCAACTCAACAAGACAATCATGCGGTGGTGCGAAAACCGACCTCCTAAGTTGGCAAAAGGTGGTTATCTTCAATGGACAAGTCGAATGCTCCGCTACATCAAGACTAAACCTAATGGCAAACTCATGATTAAATCCATTCAGGATGGACCCTTCAAGCCTCGACAAGTTCATATACGGAAATGCTTGATGCAACACCTCCCATCCCACCATCCTCATCTTCAAACCGAATCGGAATACGAAGAGGATGAGAAACAAGTCGATGCGAGATGACATGGCAATTCATATTGTCAACCGGGTTTACCAATAGACATTTTTGATGCGGTAGACAGTTGTGAAGCTGCTTTCGATGTGTGGGAGCGTGTTAGACGACTATGTTATGGAACAAAATTGGTAAACAAGACATGGATAACAAGTCGCTAACCTGAATGGGAGAAGTTTACATCAACTACAGGAGAATCCATTGAATCCTACTATGGAAGGTTTTGCACTTTGATGAATGAGCTTATCGAAAAACAAGTTGACACGGAACTATCGTGAGCAACATCAAGTTCCTAAACAATCTACCGAGAAGAATGGGGGACGATATGTCATTATTGTCAACCAAACAAAAGACTTACATCAAGTGAACTTTGATCAACTCAACGATTTTATGAAACAAAACCAAAATGAAGTGAATAAAGTCAGGCAAGAAAGATTAGCAAAGAATCATGATCCATTGGCACTCATTGCAAAGACTCAAACTTCATTGAATACACAACAACAAGCTTCATCATCTTCCACTAACAACAACTTGCAGCAATACATCCCTCAACAACAACACTATCCACCGAACAACAACATTACGAGAACAAGGAATCACTAATCTTGAAATGGAACCAGAAGAAGCTTTGTCACAAGCATTTGTATTCTTGGGTAAAGCATTGAGGTCGCTATTCCACACCAACTAACAACAACCAAATGATTTCATCAAACACTGCAAGCAGGCAAAATTGCACGGTAGGGTGTGAACATGGGCAATCAAGGTCAAATGGTTGGAGTTATTGGGAATCAGCAGGATATGTTACTCGATTTCGCATGGGTAATCAGCGGTTCGAATCGGGGCAATCGGATGGGTCGAATGTTGGAAATAGAGTAGTGGGTAATCGAATGGCAATGTTGCGACTCAGTAGTTGGGAATTATGGAAATATGAATCGAGTGGTGTCGGGTTCACGTGTTACAACCGTGAGGTGGGTCACATGGCAAGGAATTGTCCTACTAAGTAAAAAGGATTTTTTGCGTATCTTGAGAAAGCTATCCTATTAGCACAAAAGCGAGAATCCGGAATGCGGTTGAGTCCGAGGAACATGACTTTTTCTCTATTATGGATGATTTGGAAGACCGAGAGGACATCAATGCAAACTGCGTCTTCATGGCAAATCTTGAGAGACTAAGTACGACTGACTCGGCGCATCTCTGTCTATGACCAAATCACGATATCTAAGGTACCAATCAACGATCCATGCTATAACAATGTCATATTTGATGTGTTTACTCATGACGAACGATTCTTAACATCGGCACCTACTTATGATACATACCTAGACAATCCGAGTTGTAGCAATACTAACTCGAGACTCCGGATGTGGATCCTAGTGGAGGTGTGTGGCACAAAATCTTGAGGTGATGAGGAAAATGCGTGCTTATTTTGAATCATTAATCAACAAATGTGGCATTGAAATTGAGAAAGTTAAAAAGGTCAATCGCGATGTTAAGGCCGCGAATGCCAAATTGACCCCTGAGCTTGAGAGTTACAAGGGAGACGCAAAAGCCTTTGAATTTCAGAAAAACAAAGAATCGATTGGAAATTGGTTATGAAATTTGGTTTCTAAAGAAAATGAATTGCAAATCAAGTATAACACACTTGATGTGAATTCGAACTTGAAAATTAAATCTTTAAACAAGGAAATTTGGATCTAAAATGACCAACTTTCAAAAAAAAATCATTGTTTTCGATCTTGAAAAGAAAAGAACCAGTTGATTCTTGATTTTTCAAAACGAGAAGATTCTCTTCTTGATAAGACTGAAAAGATAAAAACTTTGGAAAATTTTGCTTAGCGGGTCATTCCTTTCAAACAATCAAGATGCTTTCTAATCAAGTAAATCCACGTTTTCATACTAATAATAGAATGGCACTTGTTAACGACCCTTCCTCGTTCCTCAAGAAAGCTCGAAATCTCGAATGTGTTAAACAATGGCAATGTTTTGCATGAACCCATAATTGTTCGTGATTCTCTTGAAACGTTAGAACTATCTCAGGAGAGTAGATCAAAAATGAAACAAAAGAATTCGGAAATCAAACCAATTGATTATAACAAATGGAACAAAATTAACGGAATTACTTTTGTCAGTCAAAAAGAAAAGTCAAAGTTCTCCATCACACAAAATGTTTCAAACAAAGAGTCAACTCACTGCTTCAAAACTCGTTTCAAAACCGGTCGTTGTCTCAAAATCTCTTTAGAACATTGAACAAATGTCTTCAAACAATCCTTTTAACTCAAGTGATGCGAGAAGTATTTTAGACAATGTGAAAACGAGAATTGAGGATCTTCAAGAAACTGTTAAAACTAAAACCACTATTACACCTAATAACTGGTTCTCTAGTTTTGATATTGAGCAGAGAGAAAGTTTTTGAAACTCAAATTGCCCCCAAGAATGCCATCAGTGCACGGGTAATTCATTTTGAACAAGCATTTTTGAAAGAAACAGTTGACTTTGTCAAGGACCACAAATCCCTAGTAAAGCAAGCTAATGAAAGTGTTGAACACATCAAAGTTTTGGAAATTTTAAATGATTCTCTCTTCGAAGATGTTATGACTACCGATATCATGTCCATTATTTTACAAACATATTACATTTGAAGATCATGAAAGACTCCAGTCTGAGACCTCCGCACTTGTTTCAAAGTATGAAAAACTTGAAAAAAGCGTGTCCTATTTTAAAAAGCTTGATCGAAAAACCGAGGAATGCAAGTATGACAAACTGTCGTATGAGCGTGCCTACAAGGACATGCAAGAGCAAAATGATCTTTTGAGAGTTCAATTGGAAAGTCTAAAGGAAAGGTCATGGATACTAAGTTTGCAAAACCATTGGTGAGGAGAAAACAAATGTTCCCAAACCGGTTTTCAAACCAAAATGTCTATTTCTCATTTCCTCCAAAGTCAATGTGAAAAATGATTTGTCAAAAAGCAGTCCTCACGAGACTTTGCCTATTAAAAGAGAATTATCCACGATTTTGAGAAAAAAAGCGATTCGATACACCAAAAGTTATTTCACCTGGCATTTCTAGGAATAGCACACGGAATGTGACCAAAAATCTAGTTAAAGAATCTGTTGGTTCTAACAGCATGGTCAACAATCACTATCTAGAAGAAGCTAGGAAAAAGGCACGGACTCAAAAATAAGGAATTCTAGGTGCAACATCTAGGGTGATGAATTCTACAAGATTTCAAGGCACTGCTAGTAGTAGTAAACCATTACCTAGGAACACTCTACAAAAGACTAGGGATTGGCTTGCATATAAGAGTTGTTGCGCAAAAGAAAATGCTATGCCCTTAGATAACAACACTAGGAATTCTAAGTCTTTTTCGAACCAGAATCAATTTCCAAAAGACTGTAGTGACAAAGTTAAAGCTGCTGTTTTCAACAAGAATATTGAATTTATGCGTACTACATGTAAAAATGTATCTTTTCAGCTAATCATGATGCATGTGCCTTACAATATCTCAAGAAAGATAATTCGCGTGCCAAGGCACAATCCACTAAGACACCAAATAGAAACAAGCCCGTTGATAAAATGTCAAACAAACAGAAACCTAATAGGTGGATCTCTTGGGACGTAGTTTTTCCAAAAATGAGTCTTCCGCTGCATTTGAAACGAAAACAACTCCTAGATCTTACCTTAGGTGGATACCCACGGGAAAAGTTTTCAACAAAGTTGGTCTTAGATGGATTCCCACAGGAAATATTTTTGATACTTGCACCAACACAGATAATAGTGTCAATCATCAGGATAAGGAAGTAGAAACCACTACAACCGTTGATAGTGATCACCCTCATCGTGAGGAATCTTGTACTTCTAACACTGTTATTTGTGAAAACTCTTCTTCTGGGTTGCAGTGAATCAAATATCTCGAACCCAACTCATCGAGGGTTCTAATTCGGTAAACTCTTCTTCTTTATTCTCTCTATCTTCTATTTTTGATTTTCCATTTCTTTTATAAAACCAACAAAAGCAAAATACAAAATAGAAAATTTTCAAAAAATACAAAACAATATAAAACCAAAAATCCAAAAATTATTCTTCACGACATGTCTCTTGTATATATCGATATTCAATGCGTTTCTAGAAATGTAATTCAACAATGATACGGGTATGTACAGATGCTTGAGCGAGAGTTCTTTAAATTGTTTTCTAAAACATGTCGTTTCTCAAAATTTCTTCATAAAAACATAATGGCTTTAGTATACTTGATCACGAAACCGGACTTCAACATAATGGCTCACACACATCAGTTCAGGACCTGCGCTTCAAAGAAAGGAAAGTGCTTAACAAAATCAAAGGTTTTAAATATTTTTTCAAGCACTATTCCTAAAAACATAATGGCTTGTAAGTATTTCACTTGCAACCGATCTTTAAAGAAAGAAAAGTGCTACGCAAAATCGATTTTCATAAATATCGAGCACTTATCCTAAAACAGATGAAGATAATTTTTCTCTAATTATCTTCAAAAGATTTTCAAAATTTTCATCATCTTGAGTACCATTGATTCAAAATTTTTCAAAAGATTTTTCAAAATCTCTCACATTTGGTACCAAGATAACTCCCTCTAAACCCTTAATTGATTCTAAATTTTCGGTATGAAAAATATGCTTTCGTTAAGGGGAGTATAAAACCAAAATTGTTCCAAAATTCATGCTAAATCAGTTTCTCTCCAAATGCTTTTCGAAAAACATATCTTTTAATCATTTTGTTTCAAAAACATCATTGATATGCTATTTTTGAGGGGGAGAAACGTGATTAAAATGTGATCAAAAAGTTTAATGATCGTTGTTTGAATCTCAAAAGAGCTCGACTCGATCAAAAACCAATGAATTGACGAGTAATCAAAGTCAGTAAATGTACCATTTCGAGAAACTTGTGATAGACATGAACTTACATGGGTCTAACCTCCTTTTCAAGGAGTGTTTACAACTTCAAGTTAGTTATTAGAGCTAGTTGTCACCTGACAATGGGAACTCTTTAACTATACAACGTAACCGTGTCTCGTGGGGAATTGTCTATCATGAGCCGATCAATTCAAAAGTGCAAACTCTACCCTCGATGTCGATTTCTTTAAAACTTATAAGCACATGTGAAGGGGAGTGATTCGAAAATATAAAACTCTCGGAGTGTTCCAAACATGTTTTCAATCATAAACACTCTGAGAGATTTTCAAGAAAAATGGTTTTATGGCAACAATAGGACACTCATGGAGTTATAAGGTGACTAAGGATAGGAAATCCGTCATGATCCGAGCCGGGAGGATCTACCCAGGACATCACCAATAGTTTAGAACTAGAAGTCCTTAGGAATGATTGGAAAAAGGAGTAATGTAAGAAAGGAGAAAGAAGGGGTTGAAGAATTAAAAAGAAAAGCAATGTAAAGGGTGAAAAGAAATAGCCCTCCATATTCAACCTTAGGGCAGAAACCGGGTTCAATTCATAAACTGGTTGTCACTTAGATGACGCTAGTATTGAAGACAAAGGCGTCATGGACCCAATGGACTACTTGCACCTAACCTTCTAGCCACTCAATTCCTCTCAAAAGGATTTGTTTCATTCTCACTGGAAACCCTGCATAATCTATCGACTTTCTCTTAGAGATCGTTGGTATTGAAGAAGACCTCTCTAGTCTCCGCTCAGGAAAACCAAAATGCACTTATTGAGTCTAGAGCCACGAGATTCATCAATAGATCTCATAGGAACACATGACATGACATCGCTTGTTGTTCATCAATAAGGACACAAGTGATATATTCTAGAGTCCTACGCAGTCTTAGCAATCTGCCGAACATTTATGAGAAGTTTCACAATTGTGATTCTTCATGATTGAATGGAAATTCTCCGGTCAACATCAAGCGACCGACGAGGTCACCGTTAACTCCCCGTGGATTACGCTTGTGTGTCTCAAAGCGGTCTCAGATCGTGGGGTGATGCTTGATTGTACCTCATGACTCATCAGCGTAGATGTACTTGGTATATCGCGTTATCTCACTTGTGGGACTCCAGGAACGGCCTTTGTGAGAATTAGAGATGTGTTTTCACACTATGTTGTTAACACCCTCGAAATTCAAACTTGTAAGTCTTAGAATCCGCTTATTACTAACCTGTTTTTAAGTTTTCTTCTTATGGAAGCTCCGGAGCGGATGGATCGTGCGGTTCGTCACATGCTCATACCAACAACATATGAAAGTTCTCATCAAAATCAAAGGCAACTCAAAGTTAAAGATGATTCTTCAAAATGTCAAAGAATCTTCTAAGTTTAAAGACTCGAGAACTTCATCATTGGAAACTCAAAGTCAAATAGAAGTGAGAGCATGGTGGAGAAAGACGTGGAGACACCTAACCTTGAAGTTGACAACGGCAGACAACAACATTATCTGATCACAAAGCATGAAGGAACAAAGAATTAAGACTATTCTATATCTACGCACAAAGTTCAAGCTCGATAAAAGTAAATACCTAATCAAGTGGAGCATCGTTTGAATGACCACCCCTTAGGGGAGTTGTTGTTAATTGTTTTATTAGAAGTGATGGTCATTCACATTTAGGAACTTTGTAACGTGTGTTAGATATCGTGATAGAATAGTCATCGGGCTCGTGGATTGGGCTAAGCTAATTGGTTAAAAGATAAGCTATGCTAGCCATTGATAAGCTTATGTATCCCAAGCCCAATCAAGTCCAATTAGTATCCTTGCAAGCCTATTAGGTATTGTTGTAAGGAACTATATAAACCCCTCAAAGTCTCATTTGAGGGGTGTGCTAAAGTGTGTGTGTGTGTGTTTTCCTTTGAAGTAATACAACATATTGTGTTTATCTTTCTCTCATACGGTTTTGTTTAAACATCAAGTCACCATCTTTCTAATCTTATTTCTAAGCTTTGTTTGTGTTTGTGTTTCACGTTTTATCTAGCGTAACTTGGGTTACGTGTGTTGGGTTAGCTTGGTAAAGTGATAAGGTTGATATATCTTAGGTCCTAACAATTGGTATAACGAGCCAGGTTGTTGTTTTTATCGATTTGTGTGGTTTCGATTATGTGTTTAAACTGTTTTTCACCAATATTTTTGTCTGGAAATTTTTTTCCAACTTTTGTGTTAACAGTGTTTAGACATATCTTTGGTATCTTTTTGGTCAAAAAAGTCAACAACTTTACTTGTTGTTACCATGTTTCTTGTTCTTGTCTCCTTCTGTAGATAAGTCAGTTTCTTGGTAAACTATTTTTTGACTGTTTTGTACCAATCTCGTGGAAAAACTTGTGGTCAAACCGTCAGTTTCGTGGTCAAACAAGGTTAAAAGAGGATTTTTATGCTTTTTACGGGTATATATGGTGAGCGGAATTTTTGGTGCGAAAAACTTGCGGGAAAAAGTGGTCAAAGGTCAAAACCCTAAACTCACGCGTAAGAAGAATCTACCGGTATTCTGGCGTAGTTGTGAATTACGCGTATGAAAAGTTCTGTATGCACCACTTAAGCTTATGGCTTTACGCCTAAGCAAAGTTACGCGTAAGGCTACGCGCTAAGCGTTAAGCGTAAGCGACCCTAGCATAAGGTTTGAAGAAGAGTCACGCGAAAGAAAGTTATAAAACTTTACCAACCCACGACCCGACACAACAATACCAAATATACACTCATGTGACTTCAGTTTTAACATCATTAGTCGAAGTTCAAAGAAAAAAATCAAAACAAGACTATATGTTACCGAGTGAAGTGAACCACGACCAACAATAAGCCATACCAAACGACACCAACGATCATATCCTACTCTCGACACTTACAAGATAAAACTTTTGATCTCGGTTTATCATTCTTTGAAGTATTCAAAGAAACATCAAGACCGAGTCATTCAACCAAAAGAAATGAATATCATCATCGATCTATGTTATTGAAGCTTAGCTTCATTTATTTACTGAAACTTTTGAAGGTTTTCTAACAAGTTTGTTATAAATTTTCATGTTTCGTTAAGACCAAAACCACAACAAAAAACACAAATTATAAACCCTACCTTAGACCCCGAGAGGATCTTGAAGCCATGATTTGTTCTTGATTCTGACTTGAGATGAAAATGATGTCAAAGGCATAGGTTTGATAGTGTTAGTGTGTGGTGTTTTTGGATTAGAGGTGTATTCGTTTGATGTAATGAGTTTAGATGATGATTGGAGTAGATCTGGATTTTAGAGGAGATGAAATGAGGTAGGCGTTATGTTTGAAAAAAGCTTTGTATGTTTTCTTGGTTTGTGGTGAAAGAGTATTTAGGGTTAGGTTTATATCGGTTATGTATGGATCGTGTGTTGTGTTGGTTTTGTAAGTTCCGGGCTTAAAAGCTGAAAGGGCTGGCCATTTCATTACACCAGGGCGGGTAGTTAATTTGGATTTGTCGATGATGGTCTTAACTATGTTAATGAGCTTTCGTGATTATCAACAAATTAAGTTGAGAAATGAATCTATCTCAAATGTATTTTAATACATGAAACTTAATTTTTGGTATAATCGTTAGTAAAAGAATGGTATTTTGGTATGACAATTTTCACGAGGATATATTTCACGGCTAAAGTCTTCAATGAATTTCTAATGTGACCACGAAGATAATGATTTATTATTTATTTGGGTTTGAAGTGACGTTTGTGAGAGTTTACTTATTTCATCTTCTTTCTTTCTTCCCTGCAAGATGAAGCTTGTAGCAAATATATTGAGTGTGATGAAGACTTGCTATCTAGTTACTTTTGTGATTCTTTCTCTCTTCCGAAAGTAGCTATCACTCGATTGTCTGTAGTTGAGGATACGTCAAGAGGTTTTGTACCATGGGTACACGTTCTTTTCACAAGGATAGTACAAGCTTAAGTAACCCGATTGGGATTTTACTTCTTTCTCAAGTTCGTCATATTGGGTTATCCTCACATGTGGTTACTCAGATTGTGGTTGAATTTTGATCTGAGGGGGTTGAGATGAGTTAGACAATTTCAAACGGTATTGTTCATCGACATCTTCTCCGCGGTGATATGATTTATGCTAGAATGCTTCTAGTTAATGCTTCATGTACACAATTGTATCGCTGATCATAAATGTCGTAACCATCGGGGAGAAAATGTATGTGTACATCGGGGGCGCAACAAGTTCACGTGATTGGGCTTAATGGTTTATTTAATGATTTGTGTCAGAAATTGGTTGATTCTATATCCTTCTCTCGTGCTTTCTCACGAACTTCTTCCTTATCCACCCGGCAATTTTGGGCAACAAATTCAAGATGATCAGTGGTTCAACTTGTTACTCTAGTGTTATCATTTCATGTGTACATTATGGGCTAATTTGATATATGAAAGATAACGCGGAATGCATTTGTGGTGAGAGAAGATGATTGATATCTTATGAATGGACAATCTTGAAAGGTGAGTCGATGATCTTTTTTACATTTTCATTGCGTGTTAGAAGACTAAAGGCGATTCTAATTTAATTATCAAAAGACTTCTTGGATTGAAATTCATGAAGGTTGTCGATTTGGGGAGAGCACTAATTAGGGGAGAGCAAAAAGGTCAAATTTAATCCCTAATTAGATTTGCTCGCATTGTTCTTAAAGTAAAGAGATGGCATCTGAAGATTCATGAAGTTTGATGACTGTGAAGACACTCTTGGGCTGCTGCGCTTATACATTGTATTTAATTTTTCTTGTAGGGAACATTGTAATAACTCCGTATGACATCACTTGGGGAGAGATTGTTAGCCTCGCTAAAGTGAAGTCATTACGGGGATTGCATTAGTTTCTTCTTTTACTCATTCACAAGGACTAGTTTAGTCAATAGTGCTAAGTTAGACTTGTCTAAGTATAAATACCTCAGTCCCAACTAGGAGGTAGGAAGTTCACATTTTGTAAAGAAGTGTGTGTGGTTTCTTCTTCTCTCTCTAAACCCACACATCTTCCCTTTTTCTATCTAATACAATAACCATGTCTTTCTCATTCTTTGAGCTTCCCAGACCCCCCGAACCACATGAATCACTAATATTATCGGTCCTACAGTTCTAGTAAAGGGTCAAACACGTATAGGGTGTTTGTGATTTTTGTGTCAAAACTCTTTTCATTAACTCTAAAACGGGATAGATCTATGAGAAATCTTATTGATTGACATGGTAGATTAGATGGGAAATGGGATACAAAGAGTTGATGCAGTATGAGGTAGGAAACTCTAATGCAGTTCTAAGGAAGGAATTAACCCACCTATTACGGCGGGAGAACAAGCCATTCGCCGGGGGATTACGAAATTGCGGAGGCTTGGTTCGACCAAGCCTCTGAGTATTGGAAACAAGCTATAGCACTTACTCCTGTTAATTATAATGAAGCTCATAATTGGTTGCAGATCACTAGACGTTTCAATGTGCTTACTTGTGTGTTTCGGTCATGAGGAGTGTGTTTGTTCCAGCTTATCTTTCAGCTTATCGAAGTGTTTAAAAACTTTGTAATGTTGTTTTTGTGTGATTGTGATATACGTTTATGTTTGTACGTGTGTTTTAGGAACAACGGGCTCAAATCAGTACGGGTGCGTTTGAGTTGCATTAATCCATGGACCGAAGCCCAAGAATGAGTATAGGGTGGGTTTGATTAAATGGTTAATAAGCCCACTAGTTTAAATTGGTTTTGTTTTGTTAAAATTATTTCTTTTAAGTGAAGTTTAATATATCCAATTATTTACGAAGATTGAGCATTGAACACACGTAAATGATTTATTTTAAGCGAGGTAGGATCAAATAGAAATATAATTAAAATGAGAAGAAACCACAACCACAATATTAGATCATCCAAAAATAGATGCATATCCTTATTATGGATTTTTTCTTATTTGAAATATGTGGCTACAATTCTTTCTCACTCTTCTAATTTAAATAATTCTTCTAACTAGATCCATACTCTATTTTAACTTTGGTGATATTGGTACGTTTCGGTTTATCACTTTGGGATTTAATCATTGATATTTAACTATATGGATACTTAACGGATCGGATAAAACGGGATGGGGCTTGACATACTTGGACGTATATCGGATTATATGATTGGACATTGGACATATAATTGGATATTTTGGACTAGAGAAGAATGTAATGTATTATACTCAGGACGAATTTAATATATTATACTCGTGCGGACCTAAATATTCAATTAACACTTATTGAACTAATAACGAGTTGTAAGACCGACAACTAAAAAATAATCTAGTTAATCTATTATTGTATCGTGTTTGGAATCTTTGTAAAATCGGCCCAGGCGGCGATTAATCCCCATATGTCGTTGATCGCTCACTAAACGCCTTGATTTATCATAATCGGTCTATTTAATCGCTTTGGTCAAAGATCGCTTAAAAATCGGTCAAAAAACCGATTAATCGGGAAAAAATCGGTCGAATCGGATTAATCGGACAAAATCGCTTAAAAATTGGTAAAAAAAAATTGCTTAAAAATCGGAAAAAATCGCTTAAAAATGGGTCAACAAACTGATTAATCGGACAAAATCGGTCAAAGATCGCTTAAAATGGTCAACAAACCGAGTAATATTTATATTTAACTTTGAACTTTGAAGAATTATGTATTATGTCTATATTTGAACACTTGAAATATTTGAACTTTGATGCAATACACTTATCCCATACATATAAAATAATATAATATCTAAAATTACATTTTTGTGCAGAAAATTTCCAATCCGACTAATCCCCGATTAATCCGCGCCTAACGATTAATCGCTAGGCGCATTCCAACCGCCTCACTAGCGCATAGCGATTTTACAACCTTTGTTTGGATTAACAAACATGAGCGGCTTGTGTTAAACTATATATTTTCGAAAATATTGTTTTGAGAAAATTGATTTTTATTAGAGTCCGATGACTTGGGAACGTTGTATAAGCGAACTTCGTCATGCGAAATTTATAAAACTTTCTAAAGTTATACTTTTACTTCAAATACCATTTATCTTTATAAAACCCGACAATAATCGAAACTCATAGTTTTTCTTAATTACTTGTAAGCTTTTATTATGATATACTAATTTGAGTTTTCTTATGAAACTTAAATTACTTTTCCAAACTTTTTGATTATTGCCAAACTATTTGGGATTATTGGGTAAATACCGAAACTTACCAACTGACTTATTTTCTTAACATAATTCTTTGTCATTATCTTCTCAAATTGAGTTCTCGTCAATACTTTCTTGACTATTCTTTTACTACTTTCCTTTTAATATATTGGGATATATATTATAGTTTGGCGTGAGTTACATTTTGAGTCTATGCTTTTTACCACCATATGAAGCGTTGATACTAAACTTTTCTTATGAGCAATGAAACTAAACTTTTACAAGCGTTAATCACGAGTATTCCACGAAAACTAAGACACTTTGTCTTTTGAATACTCATTTGCTTTGTGAGGCGTATTGTGAGATAGCTATATACTTATTAGGTTGTGCCGATCCTGTATTATTGTGCTTGTACTTCTTGATACCATTGTGTTTTGCTACTTGATACCAGTTGTGATACTTGCGTTACTTCGTTCAGAGGTGAGTTCATGGCCCCTACTTTACTTGTTTATAACTGTTTTGGGGTGAGAATACAAGCTCGTTTTTTAACTAAATTCAATGCTTTTTATCTTTGGAATACGTGATTGTTGACTTGGTTTGATGAAATACTTGTTTGGATACTCGAATCCATTACTTATTTTTACATGCGAACACAAGTGCTTGGAAATATATACGTGAGTTTCATAGCTCCACTTTTACTCGCATTACTTGTTTTACTCGCATCCCTACACTTGAATTTTATTTTTCTAACACTAATTGCCCTGATTTGAAAAGATCAAAAACACTTGGAATATTTAATTACGTAGACAAAGGGAATTTGAATTTATCGTTCTTTCCCGTTACTTCATAAAATATTACTTTTACCCATGAGTCCCAATCATCCCAAAACTGTGTACAAAGATATGACTCGACTTAGCAACCATGCAAGTAACTAGATATTTGAACGAAGGGTTTAGTAATGATATGATGTGCACTAAAGGTGAGTGCATACAAGGTAGGCTAAAGCGATTTGGGTGTACATTTGGGGTCGATTGTAAACAATGTTCTTCATTGATATCCGGAAAACCGAAATATCACGAGAACCGCGAAAAGGATAGGCTCTGAGGGGTTAACGAGGGGCATCGGGTACTAAAGACGAGTACATCGCAAGGGTGTGGGGTAATTACTCGACCGATGAGGAAGAAGTAATTATAATACGGGTTTCAAACAAGGGTTATCTTAATGCCTCTTATCACTTAGTTATTGCTAACTACACAAGTGTAGTCTCACTAGCGATCTCAGAATGCATCACAAAACAAGTTCTAGAATCTATTATACTACCAGTACACTCTCTAAGTATTAAAGGCGAATGCTTTTATTTCTAAAGATCTAGGGGCGAACCTCACATTTTTGGGGTGGAATTTGAGTGGTAAACGGTTTTTGTGCTAGTCATATAACTCCGATCCATGAGACGCTTTATTAAGACTATGGTTTTAGCTCGTACATGTCATAAAAATTTTTAAATTTGGTGCTAAAATTGCCTTAACAAATATTTCTCATAGTTTATTACACAATTTACCAAGGACAAGACAAATAATCAAGGATAAGAATAGTTTCTAAGTTCTGTTTTATTCTCCTCCTACATAAAGAACATTGTCCCCAATGTTCCCGAAATATCAAAGTTATGATAAAGGAAGGTAAGTAAGGAAAATAAATTAGTACTCCCTAATTAGCTTCGGTAGGATCCATGTGAAGTTGTGGTTAAGTTCTTTTCCAAGAAGAATGCATACGTGATAAGCTTCATCCAATTTGTGTTTTCTTCTTGCAAATATAACTGCACACTTAAGAAAACAAACAAAACCTTCGTCGGTAAAACTATATATATACACAGCTACACTAAAATATAATGCTTTGGAATGGATGTTTGCGGTTTTGGATAATTAAGACACGAGAATTTCCAAACATTTATAAGTAGCAAAGCGAAAAAATTGATAAAATTGTTTACGCTTAACTTGACGTCGCTAGGCTTTAATTGGCGCGTCAGTTGTCACACAAAAATTGGTGCGCGTTTTTACGGAAAAATTCGGAAAAATTGTATCTTTAAAACACGAAAAAATCCCGCAAAACATCCATTATGACTCGATACAAGCATTTGACTCTAACAACACACATATATATCAATTTCACTAGTTGTAATTCTCATGTTCATGTTCTTAGAAATGTATGTGATCTTCCTACACTTATCTTTTTGTAAAATACCTTAATATGTAATTAAGACGAGGTTAAAGACAAAATAAAGCATTTTCACAAAGTTTCACATGAGAATAAACAATAATGAAAAAGATATATGAACACACAAATAAAAATTAAAAACAAACATTCAAACAAATAAACATGGGTTGCCTCCCAGCTTGTTTTTGTTAGTCCGAGCTTGACTCTACCCTTATTTAACGGATAAATGGGAAGTTTTCCCTACACTTAATCTTAAGGCGGGTGATAGTAGCGATACACACCCTTAGGGTGGAAATTTGCCACGTGAGGTGAAGGTGATGGGTATCCCCCACACTAAACTATTGCTAGTCCCTAGCAATCTTTTGAGAAAAACTTAATGGATTTGAATCTCTTTACCAAAAGCCATTACTTCTGGAGTAGCCAAATGTTTCATTTCAAGTAAGAACCATGGTACACCGATAACCATGTGATTTTGAGCAAACCACCAGCTTCCAACGGATTTGATTTGTCTTTACGGAAACCGTTTATTCGGACTAGCCAACTCTAAGATAAATTATCAATATTATCTTTGGTGAGCTGATTACCAATTATGGTTTTTCCATTGCCTTTACCACAAGCCATAAACTTGCGGGCTAGCCAACTCTTCACTTTTTAGGATATGGTGAGTGGAATACCATACAATTTTGGGCAAATTGCAAGCCGTCCAGCGGATTTGAGATATCTTTGCCAAGAGCCGTTTGCTCCTGGATTAGCCAATCCTTTTGTTTATTAGACATGGCGGTCTGATAACCAAATGAGTAAGTGCAAAACACTTACTCAAAAAAATTTTGGCCAAAGCGGAATTAGGGCGGTATAATTACATGATAAAATTCGTTGAGAATTCCCCACACTAGAAATGAATATTGCCCTCAATATTAGTCTGTGAGTTATCTTTGGCGAGAATTAAAGGGAAATACTACGGCCATTATTTTGAGAGAATTTTTTTTATTATTTTTTATTTTTATTTTTTATTATTTTTTATTTTTTTTTTTGAAAACTTATATACACAACATGTGGAACCCCCCCACTAGGGTGGTAGAAAGATAGAAAGAAGTCGAAAATATGGGTGAAAACCCATATTGCATGCTCTTGTTTTTGATTCGAATTCGCTAGCTTGACTCGATCCCCGCATTCATTGGTTCATGGGGAAAGTTTGTAAATCGGGACAACCACGGGGGAATGTCCTCTCAAAATAGTGCTTCAACCTATGTCCATTCACTTTGAATTTTGGCGTCTATTTGAGATAATTCGGCGGTGCCATATGGAAACACTTTGTAATGGTGAATGGACGGTCCAACGGGTCTTAAGTTTCCCCAAGAAGATCTTCAATCTAGAATTAAAAAGAAGGACTCGGTCACCAAGCGTTGAAAAGCGGTTCTTAATCTTTGAGTCATGGATCTTCTTTGTCTTTTCTTTGTAGATCAAAGAGTTCTTGTAGGCTTGATCACGGAGTTCATTTAATTCGTTGAGTTGAACTTTCGATGATCACCAAGACTTGAGGTCAAAATTAGCATGCTTCAAGGCCCAATAGGCTTTGTGCTCGAGCTCGATCGGGAGATGACCGCCTTTCCATACGAGCTTGTAAGTACACCGATGGGTGTTTTGTAGGCTGCGAAGGCCCAAAGTGCATCTTCTAATTTGTCCGACCAAGAGCCTTTTCACCTCGGTCCTCTCCAAGATTCTTTTCAAACCACGGTTTGAAACTTCCACTTGCCCACTAGTTTGTGGGTGATACGCGGTGGAAGGCGATGGGTGACACCGATATAAAGCATCACTTTTCGGGTGGTCATTGCAAAAGTGTGTACGCGAACACTAATGATGGCACGAGGAGTTCAAAAGCGGGCAAAGAGACTTTAAAAACTTCACCACTACTCGTCGTTGGTAGGTAGCGCTTCGCCTCCACCCATTTAGACAAATGTCGACCGCCACGAGTATATACTTGTTCCTCGAGAAGATGGGAGCGGCCCATAAAGTCAATGCCCCATCGTCAAAATATCGCACACTTGAATGGCATTTTGAGGCATTTCATCTCTTTTAGAGATGTTACCATAACGTTGGCAAGAGTCGCAAGATTTGACGAGGTCATGGGCATCTTTGTAAATGTGGGCCAATAGAGCGGAATCAAACACCTTCTTGGCGGTGTAGTTGGGCATTATGTCCCCGTGGGTCCATGATGGCAAGCCTTGAGAATGTCATTGGCTTCTGGCGTGCACACCGTCGGATGACTTGATCGCCACGATTTTTAAACAAGTAGGGTTAGTCCCAAAGTAATGTTTTACATCTTTAAAGAATTTGTTTTTACTTGGGGCGACATCCCTTTCACAACAAAGTTACCCGCATGATAGTTTGCAAAGTCGGCAAACCATGGGGTACTAGAATCTCCACGATGAGATACCATTAAGTGTCTCGAGGAGGAAGCGTTCGTTTATCTCCTTTTTATCGAGCACACCTTGATGAGGATTTTCAAGGCGGGAAAGATGATCGGCCGCTAGGTTCTCGCTCCTTTTTATCACGAATGGTGATATCAAATTCTTGTAGGAGGAGAACCCGAACAATCTCGACTGCGTCTTGCTTAGCAAAGAGATATTTGAGGGCGAGTGATCCGTATACACTATGCTTTTGGACAAGATCAAGTATGGCCGAAACTTCCGAAAGCATACACCACGGCTAGTAATTCTTTTCGTCGTGGGTGTAATGTGCTTGAGCTTCGTTCAAAGTTTTCTAGCATAATGTATAGAATGGAAATGTTTTGATACTCGTTGCCCAAAGACGGCACCTATGGCGAAATCACTTGCGTCGCACATAAGCTCAAATGGTAAATCCCAATCGGGGGCAACTAGAATTGGTGCTTCGTGAGCTTCCTTTAAGAGTTTGGGCAGCTTCATGCACTCACTAGAAGGCGAAAAGGTGTCTTTTCAGAAGTCGGGTCATAGGTAGGGATATTTTCTAGAAATCTTGAATGAAGCGGACGATAGAAACCGGCATGACCAAGGAAACTTCTAACTCCTTTGCGGTGAGTGGGAGGAGGTAGTTTTGAAATAACATCAACTTTGGCTTTGTCCACCTCAATCCCTTTCTTAGAGATCTTATGGCCAAGGACAATGCCTTCTTTGACCATAAAGTGACATTTCTCCCAATTTAGACAAAGGTTCGTGTTTCCACAACGTTCAAGCATCTTGTCCAAATGGGAGAGACATGTTTGGAAAAATTCCCAAAGACAGAAAAATCATCCATAACGACTTCCATAGTCTTTTCGATCATATCATGGAAAATGGCCATCATACACCTTTGGAGCGTCTTGGGAGCATTGCATAAGCTGAAAGGCATGCGTCGGTAGGCAAATGTTCCATAAGGACACGTGAATGTGGTCTTTTCTTGATCTTGGGGTCAATGGGTATGGAAGTAACACGAGAAACCATCGAGAAAACAATAGTATTAGTTTCAGCTAATCTCTCAAGCATTTGATCCATGAAGGTAAAGGAAAGTGGTCTTCACGGGTAGCTTCATTTAACTTTCGATAGTCAATGCAAACCGCCATCCATGACCAATCGGTAGGAATCAACTCGTTTTCATCATTTTCTACTTACGGCCACCTTTCTTGGGCACACAATGAGCGGGGCTCACCCAAGGACTATCCGAAAATAGGGTAAATCAATCCGGCATCGAGTTTAATGACTTCGCTTTGATAACCTCATGAATTTTGGGATTCACCCTTCTTTGTTGTTGAACCGCTGGTTTGGAGTCATCTTCGGAGGGAATTTTGTGGGTACAAAATCTCGGTCAACCCTTGATGTCGGAAAGTTTCCAGCGATGGCTGCAAGTGTGACTTCAAAACCTTTATGAGAGCGGTCTTTTCTTCCTTACTCAAGTCCTTAGCAATGATGACGGGTGATTAATTGTCATCTTCCAAAAATGCATACTCGAGATGAGGCGGTAAGTCCTTAAGTTCGACCTCGGGAGGATTATCAGATTTTTCAATGGTTTTGATTTCCTCTTTATGAAGTTCTTGAGGAGGGTGATGAGTGATCATCATTGAGCAACTTCGATGAGAAGAATATCTCCCTCGATGTCAATAGGAGCATGATCAATTTCCCATGAAACCGAATCACTAGACAAATATGCTTCAATCTCTTCCGAAATAGAGTTACTTCCCTCAAACGGAGTGAGAGATGTAAGGAGAGCAGCGATGGGATCAACAGTGGGATTGCCACTCGAAAATCCAAGAAGTTCTTGAGAATATTCCTCCGACACAACATCAATGACATCAATCATGTTGACGGAAGTATCTTCATAACTAGGGGAATATCTCGTAAGTTGATCGAGGTTGAAGGTAACGGCTTCCTTGTTTGACCTCAAAGTGATTTCCCCATATCAGCGTCGATCAATGCACGACTGTTTTAAAGCACCTCCCAAGAATGAGGGGTACTCAAGGATCGGCATCAAATTCGACAACAACAAAGTCGGCGGGGAAATGAAACTTGCCTACTTTCACAAATACATCCTCGGCTATACCTAGCGGACGAGAACTTATGCGGTCCAAGGCTCGAGATCATACATGTAGGTGTAGGGCGGAGGTAATGAAAGCTTTTTCCACATGGAGTGTGGCATCAAGTTAATGCTTCGCACAAGATCGGCCAAGCGGGCATTGAACTATTCCTTGAAAATCACATGGGATGAAAAATTTTCCGGGGTCTCCTAGCTTTTCGGGAAGCTTTTTAAGGATAACTGCCGAACAATTCTCATTCAAAGAAGTTTTAGCCAATTGAATCTTTTCCTTGTTAGTCAGTGAACTTTTGATTGTTGGACCGAATTTGGGCATAAGAAGAACAGCGTCCGCTAAACTAATCTCGAAGTGCAAATCTTGAAAGATTTGGATAAGCTTCTCCATTTGTTGATTAGTTTTGTCGCGGGCCTTTTGATCATTAAGCCTTGAAGGATAAGGAAGTGAAGGCTTAGGATTGGTCATAGGAACAACGGGTTCGAATTGGAGGTAAGACGTAGAAGGTTGGACTTGTCTTGTGCCATTGGGCTTGAGATATGCACCTCGTCCTTTGTTACCTCGGTTTCTCGTTCCATCCTTCAGGAGAAGGACTAGGAATTGAGGGTCCATCATATGACTTACCACTACGAGTGGTAATAGCATTCAACTCACCCTTAGGGTTGGGAATGGTGTTACTTGGAAGAGATCGGCGTCGAAGCTTGATTGTTTTAACTCATGAGAAGAGCAAGCACGCTATCGATCTTGCTATTTTGCTGATCAATCTTGCTACTAGTTGTTCTAATCTCAGATGTAAAATCATTTCTCATAGAGGTATCGATTTTGCATGGACACCATCTTAGCTTCATTGCTTTTGATGTAACTAACAATGTCAATGGAAGCTTGAGGAGGTGGAGCGAAATGGTTGTTGTGGAGCTTGGAATGGTTTTGATTATAGTTCCTTGATTTTGAGAACCTTGATTGTGAAAATTCGATCGATTGATTAAGCTGATTATTTCGTTTTGATTGTTACGATTTTGATTAAACCGGGTGGTCCAAGGTAATTGTTAGAGCGATAGCTTAGAAGGTTCACGGTCCCACTAGGTTGGTAGGAGTTACCGTGTAGGAACCTTGGGCATATCGGCTCTCTTGAGTGAAACCACCAGGGTTGGACACTTTCGAAATAAGGGTGTGGACCACCACAAGTTTCTGACTCTTGTTCCGGCTTTAACTTGTTGATTAGCATTTGTGTGATTCATTTTAAGCATGGCGGATATTTCTTCAACTTTTGTTGAGAGTGGTGAATTCGAAGATGGAAGGGTGGTGGATCGTTGACTCACTCCTCTCGGCGAGAGAATCCCAATAATTGTGGTGGGCGGTCATGTTTTCGATGAGATCATAGCACTCTTCGGGTCGCCTTTTCATAAAGGTACCACCGTGGCGGCATTGGCGTATCCGCGATGTCTGATGTTAACCCGTTATAGAATGTATCTATTTGGGTGACAAGCAACATGTTGTGGTTTGGACATCGGTCAATTGAAAGCTTATAGCGTTCCCATGCCTCGAATAAGGACTGCGTCGGAAGAGCGCCTAAAATTCTGATTTCATTCCTTAGTTTACGTCACCATCGGCGGTGGAAAATATTTACGCCAAGCTTGGAGATCATTTCGACGAAACTATGGATTGAGTTCTTGGGAAGACGATCAAACCATGCGGTGGCATGGCGTCAAGGAATAAGGAAATAGGTATAGCGAGGAAGTCATCGGAGACCCATTTTGCTTCATACTTTGGGTGGCGATGAGAAATTTGTCAAGATGCTTGTTGGCATCTTCACCCGTGATCCGTGAAATTGGCAAAAAGCTTTGGACTTGTTGAATCATGTGATGTTTAAGTCAAAGTCCGTGGCTTCAATGTTGACGGGGCAATTGGACGCCCGTCCATTCGCCGATGGGTTGGCAAAGCTCCTCCATCGTTGGTCGGGGGCTGGATTTTGTGGATCGGGTTGGACGAGGTCCTTCCGCTTGGATTCGGACATGGTT